>CM074951.1:12902303-12914803 GCA_037577455.1 Pangasius macronema
CCTCTGAACATGTCCAAACCACCTTAATCTGGCCTCCCTAACTTTGTCCCCCAAACGTCCAACATGAGCTGTCCCTCGTTCCTTTTTTTCCCCATTCTGATGTTTGATATAAAATTAACTGAAGCCTTTGACCTGTATCTGCATGATTGTATGCAATGCTCTGCTGCCACATGATTGGCTGATTGGATAATTGCATGAATAAGCAGGTGTACAGGTTCCTATTAAAGTAAATGTATATATATATATATATATATATATATATAGTGAGAGGATTTCAAAAGAACACCACTTGCTGTTTGAGAAATCCATTTAAATATACACCCCCCACCCACTACCCATTTAAATGAAATTGTCATCTGTGAAACTCTTGCAGTTTCTGTCGCTCTTACACAACCTACGCCAATTGCAGACTCAAGGTCGTTAAAAACAAACGAACTACAAAGTTTAAAAGTCTATAAATCAATGTACAAGTATGGCAACCAATTGCAAAAGGTAATCAACATTCTCAGACAGGGCATTTAGCAAGTAGGTTTGGGTGTGAAAGTTATGTGAGGTATTCCATCAGTCTTTCAAATGGCATTCAGTGTGCAGGAAAGGTTCTGTGGAGCATGACAAAAAGAAAGAAAGAAAGAAAATTCCCCAACATATACACATGAGGTTCTTGCAATATCCAGGACAATAATGGTCTTAACAGAGAGTTTTCTTAGCTGGACACTATGCTTTATCAAAGATCAAAATGATGAGGGATATTAGGACTGTCTGATACTTTCATCTGCAGCTTCACAAACTTCCAGACAGCAATATCCATCATCACATGGTGTGGTTATTTATCAAACACCAGCCTCTGTGTGTTGTATTATACACCTTTCACTTTGATAGATAAGGCCTGAAACACAACAGCAACATCCTGGAACACACGTCACTATGTACGTAAGGTCTCTGTGTATTTGTTCAGGTAACACTATTTGCGCTCTTCTGATTAAGTGCCAAAGTGAACATCTAGATTATTTCTTATTTCATAATAGATGCACAACTGGTTCAGTAAAGTAGTAAAACTACAATTTACACTTGGTTTGATAAAGCCAACTTGATATGCTTGAAAAATAAAACAGTCCCAGGTGTAGGCTGCTTGTGAAAGGTAAAAAGGGCAGGTATAGATAGGGTAAATTTAGATTGAGGTAGTCATTTATTGGTTGTACATTATTTGGTGTTGAAGGGATTAAAATAGGTCTATTTAAGACATGCAGAGGGTTTAGCAGTAATTTAAGCTCAAGGCACTGCGTGGAGCTAGAGAGATTTTGGTGTTAAGAGCTAATTGAATAAATGAAGCAGATGGTATTAAAATTATTGAGAGAGTTTCTCAGAGTACGGAATAGGGTCGGTATTTTCGAGTTGGTGCTCAGGTATATTTTGTAGTTATTAGATGTATATGGAACTTTGTTAAGTTAATAAAGGTAAAGATAAAAAGACTAAATGGCTAAATAGCAAATTTGTTTTCAAAAAACATTTCAAGGCTGTAAAACTTCACTGCAAATAATTTAGTTAACAACTAGCCTGTAGATTAATGGCAATTCTCAATAACTGGTAATTTAAATTCTTTAGCTGTAACTTGCTGATGTAAAATAAAATAAATCAGGTAAGGATGGTCTTCTGACCTTGGAGCTTGGATATTGGAGCCAAAAGTTCTTGTTCATTGTGAATTTGGCAGACTTGGGTAGAAAAGAGAGAAAATTTAGCAGTGCAAGGAGCGGCTGGTTCTTACCCTCATGCTATCGGGAGATAGCAGTTAGATATGAAGCTTGTGGGATGAAGTAAGGCCATGTTCATTAACATGGAAGCGTGTTGGATACAGCAGGTTATTCATGCAGCGGGTTGTTCATGCACAAATGAACTCAGTTAGTGTGTTCATTCACTCATCTTCTGTAAATGCTTTATCCTGGTCACTGAATGGGAATAGGGGTTTAAAAAAACAGTCCAGTACACACCTCTAATGTAAGCCAATATGTAATGTACATATCCACCATTATACACACTCAGTGCATTGCTTCCCTGGAGTTCTGTTTCCACATGCTTCCATTCTGGCTTCATTTCCTCTGCCGCCTTTATGTTCATTGTTTTTTTTCCCCCTTCCTTAGCAGTTATTCTTATATTACTTGTGTCTAGTTCATGCTTAAGCAATTTCCCCCTGGGATTAATAAAGTTCTTTGAATCTTGAATCTTGAATCTTACAGGGACACAGGAAAGCATTTTACATTAAGGGTGCTAATTTTACACCATACATATGGTGTGTGCTATGTTATTATTATTATTATTATTATTATTATTATTATTATTATTATTATTTTAGCATTTGCAGTTGCAGTTAAAGGAATCCTGGAAGTTGGTACATTCCCTGCTTTTAATATGTTAAGCATTTAGACAATAGTATTGTTTGTTTTTTTCCTTATCATGTTTAAAACACATCTATTCTTATATATTTTATTTTACTATGTGCTGTGTTTCTATTTTCTTAGCAGTGATTTCCAGTGTATCATTAGAATTCCAAGTATGTGGTTCCCTGGTGAGCTAGTGGTGCTCTCATTGCTGCAGGAACCAACCCAAGCCACTGGAGGGTTGCATGAGCCTGCACACTCTCAGTGCTTGTTCCAAGACCGGAAATGGGAGTGGTTGCATCAGGAACGGCATCCGGCGTAAAGATTTGTGCCAGAATCAAAGAATGTGGGTGGGTGATCCTCTGTGGTAAGCCTGAACAGGAGCAGCCAAAAGTGGAGAAAAAATTTAGAAGTCCAGTGTCCTGCTGGAACACTCTTGACTTTTAGGGTTTCATGTTAGTGCCCGTAAAAGAGTACTTCAGAGTTCTTGGAGCCTGTCTACTACATATGTGTGATTACCATGGCCAATAATCTGGACATCTAGAAATTTTTATTTATTTCCAATCATTTCACTTTTTTAAAATATTAATGTGAAATTAGTCTGTATTTCTGCAAAGCCGCTTATTTATTGGTAACCTGTTTCACTATGCAGTACTGTACATCTAGATACAACCTTATCTATTCTCAAATCTGTTGTCTTTACTTATTTTTTTACTTCATTTATGAATTCACTTCCAGCAACCACTTTATCCTGGTGCCTCCATACCACCAACTACTTGTTTGTTTGTTTGCTTGTTCAAAAGAGAAAATGGTACTACATTAAAAAACATTATTTCAAATAGAACAAATGACATAATCCAAGATGATTTTAGACTAGCTTGCACCTTTTAGGTCTGGATGAAGACAATGTAATGCTTTGACATTGTTAAAATGGTCCATATGGCCCATACGTCTGACAAGCCACGTAGGCCATAAACAATGTGAGATGGCTGAACAGTGGCTGATTGGTAGCAGAGAGTCAACATTTGTTAGGGCTCACTGTGCAAGCAGAGATAGGAACCCTATGAATTGTGAGCACACCTTGAATTACACCTATGACGAGAGTGCTGTCACATCAAAACCATTTACACTGATGGGGTGACATGAGCGATATTGATCCAGCCAGGATAGATGGCCCTGGAAGATATAAAACTGAAGTCCCTTCCCACAGCCAGGAAGCAAAGACTCAAGTGGTTCAAGATTCTGTCAGCATGCTGTCTGTGGCACTGCTCTACATTTTGGCCATGGTTTTCCCTGCAGCTAATGCTTTACCGTTATACTCAGACACAGCACTGACACCACACGAAGGTAAGTTCAGGTGCTTTCTTGACCAATTTGAAAGACAAGTCGTAGGGTTGTAATTTAATATCATCTGTAAGAGATGCAGAAATGGGGATCACAGTAACAGTCATGATACATACTATAAAATGACATTTTACTGTACTTGACTGCAATATATATTATATTTTCATATTGATGCTATTACAGTGCTGGTTTACTTACTGGCTGTCTTAGGAGCCTTTATAGATAGCTAAAGTGATACATTTTTGCATGAAATAAAAATGTTATTACAATTTGAAGAGTTTAATACAATTTCCTGTGTAATTCAGTAGTTATTGGATTCTGTTCTGCTTACTGTACATTATTTTTCCTATTGTGTCAGAGAAAACTAGATATAGTGTTCAGGTTACAAAATCACCACACATTGTAGAGCTATTTCACATTCCTAAATTCCTAAAGACCTACGTTTGAGTTGACTTTTTTAAATTAGAAAATTTAAATTAGTAGAGACAAAATGTCTCTACTCAATCCATTACGCACAAAGGTATGTTTTAACATTAGATCCTGGAAATGTATACCTGCTAGCTTATTCATTAGTGCCACTCTGTTAGCCAACATTAGCTAATGCATTCACACCAAGCTTCTGTATTCTACCAGACCTCCTTCAGAAACTGGTGACAGAAATAGAGGATGGACAGAGCGATGACCTGAGTGCACAAAGAGATGTCAAGACCATCCTTCCCATCTTGCTTCACCAGGAAAGGGATAGAGACTCTTGGCCTAAAGGTGAGAGAATGTGAATATTTTAAAGTTTAAGTAGCTGCA
This sequence comes from Pangasius macronema, assembly GCA_037577455.1. NCBI lineage: Eukaryota > Metazoa > Chordata > Actinopteri > Siluriformes > Pangasiidae > Pangasius > Pangasius macronema. The sequence continues at coordinate 12,906,821 of CM074951.1, forward strand.
GAGTCTAGATCACTTGTATTAGTTTTCACCTCTTACTGTGATTTAAATCTGTTTTTTTTTTTTGTTTCAGGAGCGAAAGAAAATCTCCAACAGGATAAAATGAACCACATGGTAAGCACCTTATGATGTCGCCGTCTCATGTTTCTTTTCCGTTCAAGTGATTCTGCTGCTGATTGTGTAACATCGACGAAAAACTGTCTCTCAGGTGGACGACTTAAAGGAAGTAGTCATGAAATTAGCAGCAGCAGATAACCTGCGCTCTCAAGGCTTTCTTCGATCTGAGCAGAACTTACCCAAACCCAACAAGAGAGGTCAGACTCGGCTTTCTGAAATAGCTGCATGATTTGTATATATCAGTTATTATGATTCTTGATGAATACTAAAGAATACTCAGTTCTTAGCATGTTTATAACTGTCTCATGCAACGGTTAGACTGTAGAATGAGAAGTAATCATAGGCTGCAGTAGGAAAACTTGTATCTGGATGTGCCAGGTTAATCAAAAACGAACGACTATAGATTGCTTGTGATTAGGAGCAGAAAACTAACTGCACAACCCCATAGCATGGTTTTCACGATATCACCGAACGTGCGCACAATTTTACACTGAAGTAAGATTTCGAGGAATATGGTGGTAAAATACGCAGGTTGAGAAACCTGAATATTTTCTTTTAAGATTATGGATAATCATATTTATATTAAGGAACACCTTTAGCCTTTTACTGTTTAGCAATATAGTATATAAATATAATGGCCTCACACTTTGTAACAATTCTCATGATCATATAAAAAGATAATGTGTAAAGTTAAGCAGTGGGGTTTGCATCCATACCTTTTCTTGTGACTTCATTTATAAGGAATCTAAGGAAATGCAACCAAATTATACTTGCTTGTTCAAATTTGTATTTGTATTCAAATTTCTCATGTCATTAGGTTGTTTTTTTTGTTTTTTTGTTTTTTGCCTGGTGTGCTTGTGTTACCTTGTTTTAAAAACCTTGTCGAGTATTTCAGTTTTTGTTTTCATTTATCATTTTCAAAAGCTGTATAACATGATGTAAATAGTTTAACTACTTTTTTTTTTATCACAATATATCATCAAAGCAATATATTGTCACACTGCTAGAATTACCGAACAATGAAGCTCTTTGTCTTTGTCTCTCCCTGACAGCCTGTTTCTGGAAGTACTGTGTAACAAACTAGGGGTCCTGTGGGGATTCCAGAGGAACGGTCACCAAAACGGTCACGTTTGTCTTCTCCATTAAACATCAATCCAGCAGCCCTTTAACAATGCGTATATTCATTTAACTACAGCGCATTACCTAGAACATGGATATATTTTTAAACAACATGAAGAAAGCTAATCTCTGTAAAACAGCTATGTAGAAAAGTGGAGCTTTGACGAGGCCAGCACTGTGTCTGTAAATGTTATGAGCATTTTCTCCAGCAAATTTGAATCACCTCTTTATTTCTCAATCAGCAATACAGCTTCATTCTAAGATCTGCATGTTCATAAACTCACTGATGTGCACAAGGTTGCTGATATGTATGAAATTATTTTTTAATTTTAATTAAATTGTGAAATGAAATGCATTTGACCTTTTCCTTCAGTAACGGTATCATGTCCGGTATCGATCCGAACGTAACTTGCTCTGTAATACTCATACTCATTATTCATTGTGTAGAATACCTGAACTACGCACATAACATGACATTTCAGTTTAGGTTGATTCAGACATAAGTTTGCCAGTATGCTTTGTTAAGGTATAGTGTTTAACTCACCTTTCACTTACTTTGCAATATTATAATAGCATGATATGAGTGTTAAAACATTTAGAAGAATGTTTCTCTGTGTAAAATACATATATACACTATGGACAAAGCAAATCACATTTCATGTACATTAAATTGCACACATGGCCCATTTAACAGGCTACACAAGGGATTGTGCAGGGGTTATCCAGAATTATAAAACAATTATTCAGGGATTCCTATTCAAAATATAAAACAATATGACAAATGAAGGTATTATTCATCATTAAATAACATTCCTAGAGAATGACTTATCTTAATCTCTAGTGTTTTAGGTTCATGGGCTAAATAAATGGAAAAGCCATTAAATGGCACAGTAGTACAATTCAGAGCATTAACATACTTTTCAATATTATACCAAACTCACAGAATTCAGCCATTTAAACTGAACCTGACACTTTATTTAATTTAAAGCTATTTACAAAATTTTGGCTGAATGTCCTCCTTCATGTAAAGAGTTGATGGAAATGCACGACTTTCTTAGATGGAGATCTATGTCCTCTTGCTAGCAACGCTCAGATAGGCTTTCTCAATCTCAATGCTGGCTGGACAAGTCTGGCTGAACTCCTCTCTCTCGTACGCGTTCTGCAAGTAGCGATGTACGCCAGTGAAATGAGCTGGAATCTCAAAGTTACAGTACTTCTTGGCAGCAATCTTCAAATATTAGAGAAAAAAGAGAAAGAATATGACTTCTGGCTTACTGCACATGGTTAAAATATATACCCAGAATATACCAAACATTAAGGATAGCTATCTTGTTGAAACTCAGTACTGGTTATATTAAGTGAGCACAAGGAATCATTTGTCTATTCCATGATACATTTAAAACATTTCAAGAACACATAATGTATTTTGCTTTCACTTCAACTTGTCTGTCTCACCTTGATCACATGTAATTTGGGAAGCAAGTTGCAGTCTGCCAACGTCAGGCGGTTGCCATCGAGATACTTCCTCATGGAGACGGAAATGTCTTCGGAGGAGTTGTGGTCTATCTCTTCGGGCAGTGGTGTGTTTAGATAAATATCAAGGCGTTTAAACTCCCTTAGCAAAGCCTGTTCTTGTACTGTGTGGACAAAGAATGAACAAATGTATCTTACTTTTATAGTACTTTTTATACACCATATAATATACTATATTATGAACAGCCGTACACTTGCACATGCATGCAATTATCCAGTCAGCCAATCATGTGGCAGCACGATACATAAAATCATACAGATACCAGTGAAGCGTTCCAGTTCATGTTCACGTCAACCGTCAGAATGTAATCTGAGGCTACAGTGGTTACTGATAAACTGGACAGTTGAAGTTTGAAGAAAGTTGGATGTTTATCCAATCTTCAACTGCACAGTTTCAGTGAGCCTGCTCATACTGTAACCTCACATTCCTGTTGTTGGCTGACGGACCGAAATCGGATGAAGGCTTCTGCTGTTGTAATCCATCCACCGCAAGGTTCACCATGTTGTGAGTTCTGAAATGCTGCTCTGCTGACCAAAGTTTTAAAGAGTGGTTAACTGATTAGTGCTATAGTCTTCCTGTCAGCTCAAGCCAGTCTGGCCATTCTCCTCTGACATCTCTCATCAACAAGGTGGCTTTCTTTTTTTTTTCTTTCTTTCCGCTGCTCACTGGACTGTTTTTTGGGGTTTTTTATGCACCATTTTGTGTAATCTCCACAGATTGTTGTGTGTGGAAATCCCAGGAGATCAGTAGTTTCTGAAATACTCAAGCCAGCCTGTCTGGCATCAGCAACCATGCCACGGTCAAAGTCATCGAGATCACTTCAATTTCCCTATTCTGATGTTTGACGTGAACATGAACCGAAGCTCTTGACCTGTATCTGCATGAATTTATGCATTGGATGTGCAGGCGTCCTAAAAAAGTGGTCGGTGAGAGTAAGTTCTGAAAAAAGGCAGAATAAATCAAGGTAGAAAATGCCCACCGTTCTGCATGTATAGATACCAATCCAATATGATACTTACTATATTCAGAAATAAACAAAGTACTAATCGAACATTTAAGTGCATTTTTTTTTCATTGGTTAAATATAACTAACCTCTGTTGTTTGGACTGTTCTTGATGAAAGCGGAAAACTTGGCAAAAATGTCAGCACCCACATCAAATGACTCTTTATTCAGGGGACTGAGATGAGGGTATCTGAAGGTAGGGCAGGAGAGATTGAGTGAGATCTGTGTGTATGAGTACTACGCTTGTGTGTATCTTTGGGCTAATCATAGCATATATGGGGCCAAATACATTTTTAAAAGGTTGTACTGTATGAAATTATTCCATTACTTTCAATACAATAATATATTTGTTATTAATCAGCAAAGTCATTTAAGTAGAGTCTTAAACGTTTAAGTGTACAAATATGGAGGATTGGATTATATCCTCCAAATCTACAAAACATGGAGGATTAAGTTTATATTCATACCTGGGAGGGGCAAGAGTTGCCTCCAGAAACTCCTCGATCTTCATGAAGTCAGTCTTAAGGGCACCGTTGTATAGGAGGAAAGGAGGGTTGGTCCCTGGAGCTAAGTCTTTCAGCTCCTCTGGCTTCCTGCACAGTAAAAATCGGACTAGTCAGTGTGTGGCCTACAGGGTGTGGATGAACTCATCAAACACATCATGCACTTATGATGCCAGTGATGATTAATTGCTCTTTCAGTTGTTTCGTTATTCATTAAGCAAAGCACCCGGATGTGGGAGAGGCTGGCTGTGACAGAAGCTAACAGAATGACTGAGTGAACTGATTTTATTTGCATAATGCAAACAGTAATACCAAAAGCAAATAACACATGCATGACAGCTACTCTGAAATACATATCCATGGGCCCCTCCCAACGTGATTATTCCAAGAATGCCGATCGAATTTCTGTAGCTAAAAATCTCTATCTGGGAATTGTTATGGTTAGGAGCAGCACTTACTTCCTCATATCGACTGTAGTAACTGTGAATTTGACTCCTTTCAGCCACAGCACCATGAAGAGACTCTGACAGAAGGGACAGTTCCCCACATTCTCTCCATCATGGCCTGCCTGGAGACACACAGGGCAAGTCTGGGTTTAATGCTGCATCCTAACACAGAGGGCCTCACATTCATACACTAAAATCGGAAAAAATACTTTTAGCTGTGGTCTAGCTTTGCTCCTAAGTGCAGAGAACATGCCGTTTGGTTCCTAGTTATTAATTACAGAGGAGACGGGATAATTCACCATTTGTCTTTTCCTTCTAATTCCTAAGACATTATTCTGTCTTAAATCGCAGTCTGTTTTCCAGCTGCTACCTCAAAAAAAAAGGACCTCAAAAACAGGACGATAAAAAGCGGTAGCTGTGTGTGTCTGTGTGTGTTTGGGTGCTGAGGCTTTTTATAGGACTTAATCCAAAGAGAGGAAGCCACTTTAGTCCACTCAAAGCCCCACCTGCTCCAAAAGCAGCAAAATAAACAAAGCTGTAAATTAGGAATGTTGCGATTGTTAGTAGAAATAAGTTCTTGTGCCATATTACAAATGAATAATCTTCTGGAATCTGATCACTGTGTTTATTGCCAAAGGTTTCCATATAATAGGCTAATTAATATGCGTATTAAAATATCGACATGTGCATGTACAAGCATGCGTGTCTGCGTGTGTGTGGGGCTCAGGAAGGGGTCTGGGATTTGCAGCGTTTCCCTGTGTGTGTTAGATGATAAGATGCCACCCCCCCCTCATCTCTTGAGGTGTGTATGTTGTGATAAAGAGCAGCATGTACGAAGACAGTTACACACTACTATGCAACTATGACACCATAACGACAGGACAGTAAACTTCCAATTCAGAATGAACATAAGGATCTTTGCCTCTTTACACAGAGATCACTGATAAAGAGCAGACAAATTTCAGCTGTAGTCTGTCATTCAACACTAATATATACACGTTTTTTTTCTCATGAGTCTGTATTTTAGTAAAAACAGTATAGCCTTACACTCATAAAGCCTTTTTTGTTCAAATTTGCAAACATTTTTCATGATATCACATTGAGATAATGTGTGGTAATAATGTACAATCCTGTGAGTATAAAAAAGCTCAAATCTAGAACTATGAAGTTTTTTTTCAGTTGTTTTGGTTAAAGTTAACACTTTGAATGAGTAACTAAAATAAAACTGATGCCGTACATCTATTTCATAGGTAAGAGATAGATTTAAAATATTTAATTCCTGCTACAACCCATGAAAATTTGAGTGACTAATATTAATGAAAGTAGAAAGCACCGACCTTTATGAAGAGCTCAATGCTTGGTTCTTTATCCTGTTGTAGTGCCATTATTTTCCACAATCTGGATGCTTGTTAGCCCAAAACTGTTCCGCAGTGATCCTTCAAATTAGCTGTGACCAAAAAGGGGGAAAAAACACCACACATATAGGTATCTGTGTGCAGGAGTTTGTTGACTGTTAGCTGGCTGGTCAGGGATCTGCTCCTTCAATACTTTAAGTCCAAGGGGGAGGGAAAGTCAAATGGGTGTGGCATCGACTTATATAAACTAGTGGCCAAGTCGATGCAGTGTTTAAAAATATCTCACATTTCATCACATAGCTTTTAATTAACAGAGGGTGAAATGTCAATGAGTATGAAGTGGTCTTACATTCCATTCACTACAGCCATCAACACTTAACATGTGTGCTATTTCTGGTAAAGCCTGCCTCTCAGTAACATTACTCTCAGTGCCTGGGACTCCCAAAACAAAGCTTCCACTATGTTTCCAACCACAATGGCCTTCTCTCTTACTTAGCTTAATTAATGCTAATGGAAAAAAAATACAACTTTCACGGCTGTGGGATGTAGGGAGAGAATCTAAATGTACTTTCAAAACACCTTGATTTGTGTTAAAAGCCAATGTGTTACATTTAAATTCAATTCCCAACAGAACCCTAGCTGGTGTATAGGTAGTTTATTGAATTCGATCACAATTCAAATCAGAATTTTTTGACAGGTTTGTATTAGCTTTCCATGCCTTCCAGAAACTTCCTTTAAATGTCTTGGAAGAGAGGAGACTCATGAGTCATGCAGAGGGCGATGGTGATGGGAGTGTGTGTGATCAATGTTAAGAAACTGTTGTTCATTGAAACAAAAAGGAAGATCTTCGAGATATATAAAGGGAAGGACTGAGTCAGTGATGAGGTCTTCGGCTCATGATTCAATGCTTACTTCAATCTACCGCTGAGTATCAAATGTTTGTTGCCTGTTACCATGGATACCATGCAAACTGTACTTTTACTGTTCGAACTCATATGCATGAAACATACTGAAGAAATGATATTTGCCTACCTTAAAATTGGGTTTAATTTGTTGCCAAACTCTGTGAACAATAGACAAGCATGCTCCGAAGCACTGTAAAGTCAAAATGGATATTGAGGAGTTTCATTTCTGTTTTTAGAGGGGAATTTGTTGCATTGCTGTGGGGATTTCACAATTATATGACTAACAGTCCCAGGGCGCAACAAAATACCCGAAAATACAGAAACTGCCCAGACACAAGAATATACACAATAGCAAACAGAAAGTAGTAAAGCGAATGTTCCCTTTTCTCAGAATATTTAATCAGAAGGGGGGGACTTCCAGTATGAAATGCAAGATTGCAAAACAAGGCCTTAAAATGGAAATACTAACAAATCCTGGAAATGAAACAAGGCCAGACTCAGGCCAGCACAGGAAGCAGGATAGGGCAGAGTTTACTCTTAGCTCAGTGTATCCCCTACCCCCATTCTTCTGTGTGAGTATTAGACCTGTGTTGATTTTAAATCCGAGCTGCACACTTCCATTTACAGTAGAAATCAAAGCAAACTGCTATTGTGAAATGTAAAGACCAACAAAGAGGTTTCCATGGAGATCGTGATGTCAGGTTTTAAGGAATGGGACACCGGATCCCTGCTGTCAGCATACTCAGCATTAGACAAACATGGCAGAGGTCAGAGATGTGAGCAGGAGTGTGGCTTTTTTCTTCATGCTGCTCTTCTTCGTGCTGAGGGAGAAAGAGTATGATTATGGGCTTTGTGCCGATAAAACAGCACACTTTGGAATGTATCTGTGCCTCCTACAACTCCCATGTGCCACCCAACACATACTATCACTGATAACACCTAGGATTTCACAAGACCTGATACAGCACTCATGCCTACCTCCTTTGCAAATTAACAACAAAAA
>CM074951.1:12917303-12919830 GCA_037577455.1 Pangasius macronema
CGATAACGTCACAGAGGAAAGCACGGAATGCACATCCACCATCGCCATACAGGTATAATACAGGAAGAATGTTGAATAACAATTGGAAATGTTTGTTAAAATGTCGCTCTGTTGTGAGGTTAAATTGTACTTCTTCCTCTGAATGTAGGCCTGAGCTTGTTTTTGTATGTGAGTAGAAAGTGGTGTCGGAGTGTCAGGATCGGAGGGCATGTCAAATTCCTGTGGCAAGTCCAGTGTTTGGACAAGATCCCTGCCCTGGAACCAGCAAGTACATCCTAGTTTCCTACAAGTGTCGGCCAGGTTAGAGTGCACACACACATCTGCGTAGCACATTTACCAGTGTATTTCTATGATATACAATGAGCCAAATCCTTGTCCTTCCTTTTCAAAGCACATCATCGCTTGCGGACAGTGTGTGAGAACGAGAGGCTGAAGCTCGCCTGTAAGAACGACACTGTCCTGGCCATCTACTCCGCCACGTTTGGCCACCTGGAGCATGACACCCCCGTATGCCCTCAAGGGACGAGTGTGAAGCCTGACATGGGTCTGGACTGAACAATAACTCTGTTGTGCCATCTAGTGAACAAATGTTATATAAAAGCCTGTGCTAAACTGAATATTTCCATCACGAACTCTAAGTTAAAGAAAAATCCAGCCCCAAAACATATAAACAATAATCCTAAATCCAGGCAGACAATACAATCTCTTCTATTATGTATCTCTGTGCCTGTATTTTTCTTTCAGAGTGCTTGTCTCCGTCAGCCTTGAGAAGGGTGTCAAGGAAATGTCATGGAAGAACAAACTGCACTGTGCTGGCCAGTGTGCAGAACTTCGGTGACCCGTGCTTCCATGGCACCAGCAAACAACTGCGAGTGTCTTTCACATGTGGTGAGTTACAGGACATACCACAGCAAGTGAGGAATAAATGAGCACATTCACAGAGGATTGGGAAATGATCTTATGGCCACTCAGACATGCCTTTGCACTGTTATTGTGAATTCAGTTCCTAGGTATTTGCTGGAAGATGTGGGACGTGGAGGTGCAGATCCTTTCCGAATCTCTGATTATACACATGGTAAGATGTGGAATATGTATACGAACAAGATGGATATTGAATTTTTTTTTTTTTTGCTAAATTTTGGTACAAATAATGTTCAATCATGCAATGAAAAAATAAGCCTCCTATATTTATTGATTTTTAGAATCAGGAGTTGAACATAGCATTGTACAGTGGTATTTAAACTGTAGATGCACTGAACTGTAGATGGAAACTGAGGAAACATGGAGTTTTTCGTTGAACTGGTTTAATAATAAATTTTACAAAACAAAAAGAATGCACACACAACATTACTCATACATGTCTTTAAATATATAAAATGTAGCAGGGCATCACTGTTGAGCTACAGTTCACAACCACGTTTGGCTGATTCCATGACTGGTATGTCATGTGTGCTCCACTGATATTACTTTTATAAATATGGATAAAGTAAAGGTAAAAGAAGTTTTTAACATAGATACATATTTTAGACAATTAAATTAACATCAATAGAAACCTATCTACAACACTTAGCATCACCATTACCATTATTATCATCACAACATGTTTTCCCATGAATCATCTCTTATAGGTTATGAAAAATGTTTTTTTTTTTTAGTAGGAGCCATTATTTTAGTTGTGTCGTACCATATTTACTAAACCCTAAACCACAAATTCAGCATTGTTAAAAAGGAAGCTGCATTACAGGAAGTTGCAATATTTTTTGCTTTATTTTCAGTGATATTTTGATATTAACTGTTGAGGTCACTTTGAAAGTATATCATTATTACCCAAATTATAGATTGAAAGCCAATTATTAATTTAAAACCAATTACATTTGTTTTTACAATCACTTTTGCACTGAATTCAGAACTTTTATGTCATTTTTCAAAACTCTAGACACAAAACTCAAAACAGTCATCACTTGTAACACAGTCTGTCCACTGTTCAAAACATTGCACTGTGCAGTCATATCTTTAAAGAAACCTTGCACTTGCAGGATCATTGGTTCAAATAGCTCATTTCACCCACACACAAGATCCTGATAGCTTCACTGTGTAGTTTTGTACAATCAGGAAATATCGTAGTACAAAATATGTGATACATGTTTCATTATGGAAGTACACGTATATACATAGCAACAAAAAAAATAAAAAAAATACAGTACAGTACTCAAAAAAATGTCAACTGCAGTGTTCCTCACCTGGCTTACTGTAAAAAGCAAAACAAAGAATTGATTACTGTACTTCTATATTTCCATCAACGCTGTCATGTGGATTTGGCCACAGGTTCTCATCCACACCACAATAGATGTTTTCATTAGCCAAACATCTTGGAAAGAATCTTGGGGCATGGTGAATCCAGGCCCTGACACTGATCTGCCGTGATGTCATTGCATGCATCATCCATGGCCTGGAGAAGGGTGACTTGTTCGTGAGGTTGCCTATCATATACCTTCCACCTCTGCTTGGAGGAAAATTCCTCAGTCGG
>CM074951.1:12936667-12957081 GCA_037577455.1 Pangasius macronema
GAAGTCTGGAGCCCATGTTCTCAAAACTCAAATTCTGAGTTTCCTCCCTGGAGATGCTTTGCCAGGCCTTCACTGCATTCAGTCTTGTCTTCAGTAAGTGAAAAGCAGCTCTATTGGGCTGAGATCAGGCGACTGACTGAAAATGGCTGTAATTGCTAAATGGTAAATTCCATATTTTTGTGATCCATTGTGGTGGTGTATAAAGGCAAAATCACAAAAACTCTGTCATTGTCCAAATACGTATATATATCACACTTATAGCATTATCGGGCCTCATATTACATATCGCATTATTTAACAAGTTATTACATTATCGCATTATTACATTATTGTGCAGCTCTAATTGCACTATACTACACAGAGCATACTAATTGGTAAACCCATGACTTCTGTGCTATCAGACTGGCACATAACTGCTGCATAAGCTAAATTAGTCTTAGTGAAAAAAAATTGACACGGATGCTATTTGGACTAATGATGCTTCTAATGATCAGCTGTGGGGGAAGAAGGTACAGCGATGACTGTGAAAGGGTTTTGTTGTCTGGTGAATTGGTTGTCATTCTATACTCCTGTGGGTGTCGGGTATCACCCAAAACATGGCATTGCTTTATTTTGTATTTACAGTGTGTTTTGTATGCAGGTGTTATATAACCCCCCCTCCCCTTTCTTTTTTTTTCTCCATTCATCTCTATAACACAGTATTAAATCCTTAACTGTAATGTTCAGACGGTAAAGGGACATGAGCTGAGGGCGGGGCAGCGAGAACCTCGACTCTTGTCTCTGCTGGAGAGTTCAGGACAATTCATGTGAGTAGCTGCTGCTGACGGGGTCATGTTTAGATTTCGTTCCGCTTGTTATATCTCAGTGCAAACCTGCTGTCCTGCGAGTAGCCGTTAGCAGAATATATAAATGTGTCTATTGTATGTTGGGCTTTGTACGGATTCTCTGCACCTTCACAAGGCTCATAAATGAATAAACAGTAATAACCGCCTGTCATCCAGATGTCCTGATGTGTGGGGCTGTCTGTATACGTCGCACTGTTGTGTTGTGTGTGTTTGTGACTGAGAGCGAGTGAGGAGTGTTGCTGTCAGGCAGTGTGCTGCCCATTATCCTGCATTCCTCCGTGCTTTCCTGAAGGCTGAATGAGCCTCACATGAGCACACAGTCGTCCTAACTGCATTAAAATTTCACCACTCCGAACCGCGCGCTGGATTCGGGAGCACTACTGTGAGGCAATGTCATCTTCTATAGCTCCCAGCAGTGTTTCTTCCTCAAGAGCAGAGCAAGCAAGACAGAACACTGGTACCTGGTATATTATTCTGCTAGGTAAAGCTTGCGAAGTGCTCCAAGCACTAGACAGGAAACTCTGATATGTGTTAAAGGTTTTTGCCAACATTGCTGTGTGTCATGCTCGCAGTGTTTTAATAGAGCGTGTGGTCAGTGAAGAGGGAGCAGACAATCAAGTCTGATGTAATACTGCTTCTTTATGAGAGCTTTCACATATGTGTGTGTGTGTGTGTGTGCACCAAGGGAGCCGAAAGGACCTGTTTCTGCTGTCTGAATTTTGAATGAAAGTCTTGGGCTTTGTTCTGCCTTTTTATTTATTTTTTTCCCCTCCATTCTCTTCTTATAAATACGAGCATCAAAAGACTTTTCTAAAAATCAGGTTAACATTAGCAGTGTCTGTCATTTCATGCCAAAAGTCAGCTATGCTGCTAGCTGAAGACGGAAGTGAGTGCTCGATCTGTTAGCGTGTGTGTCGTGGATTAGGCTTCTCAACTAGCCGCTACTGCAACTCCAAGTGATTCTGTCTGAGGTTTTGCCCCTTTGAGAGATCTCCCAGTCATCATATGGAGAAGCTTCTGGGGAGGACTCGGAGTAAAAGCCTGTTGTCCAACAAGTGTTAATCCCTTTTCCCGTTAAATCACAGAGTATTTGACATAGAAGCACGGCTTCACTGGGTTTCTAGCAGTGCTGTGTCGGGATTCAAAGGAGCTGTCCATAGAAAATAGTTTGCGTTAGATCGGGGGTGTCCAGTCTTACCGGGAAAGGGCCAGTGTGGCTGCAGGTTTTCATTCCAACCAAGCAGAAGCCACACGTGAGTCTATGGAAAGCTCAGGATCAGCTGATTGTACGGGTGGAATCAGGTGTGGCTCCTGCTGGGTTGGAATGAAAAGTGGCCACACTGGCCCTTTGTGGCTTAAAGGAACGAACAGCCCAATACTGCAGTGAGATATTTAATATTGAATTTCACCATGATGAATAATACAGAGCCTTTTGTAAGCATTCCTTTGCCACATTGTAATGACTGTGCGTAATGTAATTTAGTGGAAGCTGCGTAGTCTTATAGCAATCGGCTGTGGAGCAAACACAACAATCACACTCGAGTGTGGACATTTCCTATCAGTGTACTTCTGACTAGACACACTTATTGGCAGATATTTCTGTTTTAATAATATAGAATCACTGATTTGAACTAGGCAGAGGTGAGAATATATTCCTCTTTGGGGAGAGAACCAGAATAAGCGATCTGAGACCATCTGAGCAAGGTGGTCTCAGTCCACTTCCAGTCAGACGCTAGCACAGTTGGATTGCGGCAGGAAAGCGATTAGAGCCTGAGTCAGCTCAACTGCAGGATGTGAACCGAACATGTGTTTTGGGTTGAGCTTCAAAACTGAGGTTCAAACCGAGTTAGAGCGCAGAGCTAAGAGCTGCGGAAATGCCATGTGTTCTGGACATTTGGACCAGCAAACAAAAACAGAAGATAAACAGTGGATGTGACACAAAATATTTAACCTAGTTATTTAGATCATTATCTAGTATTTCACTGAGCATTGGCACTGTGCTTGGGTGAGTTTTGTGATTTCTATACTAAAATTTGTAAAGGTTTATTCACCATTTTCCCCATTCGAGTTTCATGTGTTTTCAGCCCTACACACCTTTCAGCCAACTTTTTATTTTTTTCGCTTTTGATTTTTGGTTCATTTCATTCTGTGCAGTGTGAAAACAAAACAAACCATATAGCAAACGAAACAAACGTATGAAATTTCACTCTGATCCAGACTAATAGGTGTGACAGTGTCCTTAAGTGACCTGCTTTCCAGACAGCTAAAACTGTTTCTAATCAGATAAGTTTAGGTGATTGCAGGGCTGCACTATGATCACGTTTATTTTGCTCAATATTGAAGTAATTGTTCGTCACAGCTTACTGTCAGAAGTCTACATTTTGGAGGGTAGTGAGTAACCTATAGAGCTCATGGGCTGTCTAACGCATACTCTAATAACACTGAGAGTAGATAGGAATATGTTATAATCATCTTTAGCAAAATACATTTTCTTTCACAGCTGGCAATATAAGAAATCATTATTTTAATTTATTTTGGTTGAATCTGGCGTAGTAGAGAGCGTCTGGCTTGTGACGTTTTTATTTTATTATTTTTATTTATTTATTTTTTTTAGAGCAAGCAGTTCACACAGTCTGGGAGAAATGGTGGTTTTGTCGGGGTTTTTTTTGGCTCCATGCAGTCGGCGAATTTTCCTGTTGTTTAAATTTCATGCTGAGTTAAGAGGAAGTTGGAGCATGTTGTTGGGAACGGAAAAAAGTATGACCACTAATTAATATTAGTGTGTATTAAAGTAACGAGCTTCACACCAGCTAGTATGGAGGAGGAGGAGGAGGAGGTATGGAAACTCGTTAGTGGTAGAAAATGAAAGCCACAACAACTGTTTTTTTTTTTCTTTTTTCTTTTTCCTTCCTCTTCTCTCACAGCCCTCAGACGCACTGTGGGCTGGAAACACGGTGCAGTCGATAACAGCCTGTAGAGCCGCATAAGATGAAAGTATATGGGAACTGGATAATGAGATATTTTGTACTACCAAGTTTTAATGTAACTTTATGTAATTTTTATTAGATGATTATGTAATAAACAAAAGCCATACAGTGTGGTTCAGACTGTAGCTGTATGACTGCTGACTGCTTCTCCACTGAATAGCGCGGGAACTTGTAAGCACAAGACACAGCGTGTTTGCTAAAGGCAGCATGCACAACCGAACACAAGCGTGACGCTACTTTAATGATGAGTGAGAGTAAAGCGTAATAAACTATAGGCGCGTCCCAAATCGCATACTTCTACACTATTCTGTGCCATTTTGTAGTATAAATAGTGTGAGGAGTGAAGTTAAAACAACAAGCAGTGCACTTCAAGTACCCGGATTATGCACTTATTCAACTGAAAAAAAATGAAGTATGGAATGTTGGACACTTGATGCACTCACCGGGTCACAGCTTTGCTTACGTAGTGGAAGAGGGGAGGGGCACTATGCTCCTTAAATATTTACATTGCCAGCTGCCATAGCCACTACCACAACTTACTGTGTTGATTTTAGACGGTGCGAGCAAAATTCCCCTGCGGAGATGATTACGCCTCATTCTGATGGTGACTGAGGTCATGGTAGGCATAAGACCTAACACTGACATGAATGAAGAAATTCTTTTTTTGTTGACTCTGGCTATTCTGCTAAAGCTTGTGACGTCACTTTACATGCGTTTGACCTCATTTTCCATTGACTGGGAAACGGCTTATACTTCCAGTTAGTAAAAAAAACCCTTAGTGTTCCTTTAGAGGCGATACCACCCTTTTAAAATTCACACACTAGTCGGTAGAGTGCATAGTGCATAGTGTATAGTATGTCTTTTGGGACACGACTTATCACTTAGCGGCGCTATCTCCCTTGGCAGATGTCTCTTACACTCGCTTACGGCTACTTTGTGTCAGTAGAGAAGCAATTCCAGCCCGAGACATGACTCAGGATGTCTGTGTGACTGTACCTGATCCCTCGCACATACCTGGGCGAGAAGAGTAGCCACATGGGTTTATTAGTACGGGCACAGCTCATTCTGCAATGAGAAATGCAACACTGCGTAGGATCATGTGTAATTTGCCAGGTTGTGCCACAGCGTGCGATGGAAAGCTCTGTAATTATGGATTGTAATTATGGATTGTAATTATGGATTGCAAGATTTCGCCTTCTCTCCTTAAGGTTGAGCGTTTTGGCAAACCCTGAAGCAGTCGTATCCAGTCCGGTACCCCAGCTGTCCATACCGATCAATAGGCATTTTCACATAGTACGTGGTAAGTGACTGTTATATTGTGCTTTTTTTTTCTCTTTTCAGAACACTGTCACCCCATCCCTACGTCTCTTTATCAGATGTTTAGTGTCTGTAATGCGTTAAAAAAAACAGTGAGCTTGATGACTAATGCATCAGAACAGATCATCCTATTTTAATCCTCGATGCTCTAAGTTCCTTGTAAACGTGAAAGCAAACATTTACAGAGAGCCTATAGGAATTGTTTCCTTGCAGTAGGACAGCCCCTGGCAACCTTTGCACATACGAGTCATAACTTCCTGCAACTGCCTTTTTTTTTTTCCCCAGAAGCAGAGGAGGCTCTTCTCATTGACCTCTCAATAAGCAGTAAGAACAATTCCGTTTTTTTTCCCCTCATAATGTAGTTTCTATTAATATCCAGCTTGACAGATAAGTTACTACTTTTATAAAGGGAAGTACGAGACTAGGAAAGATCCTATTTCCAATATGAGTCATTTTAATTACTTCTTTTTTTTTTTTTCGCATGCTCTGTCCATTTACTGTTTACTGTCAGTATGTGATTCCAGCTTGTATATTGTACGTTCTCAGAAAGGATTTGTGATGGATTGTTTTTTCCCCCCCTTACCTTTGTTATGCGTAGTCTAACGGCGCTTGTCCCTTTCTTCCGGCAGCGACGCTCAGGATCCGTATCCGAGGGGAGCAAGCTCCAGAGCTCCTGGTAGAGCTACAGGACGATGAGCGCAGTCAGACTTTTTTCCAGCAAGTGATGAAGGCTAAGCACCAAGGTGAGGGTATGTTCCTTCACATTTGATTATTTATTAACTCCTGCTTTATTTTTCTTTCCCATGGTTGCTTATTAACCTGAACAAACGCAGTAACAGTTTATAATGCGCCCCATGGTTCATGGCTTAGTCAGCTTTTTTAGCGTAACGCTAGCTGTTATGACTTAGTTTTCTTCTTCTGAGCAAAGGGCTTTGCTCTCAGCAGCTACATTTGGTGTTGAAATTAGACCAGAGACCACAAGTTTGCAGACGTGGACTGTTGTTACACTAGACTCCTGCAAGGTGTATAGCTTTGATGACTTGTTTCAGACTGTTTTTGTGTTGCAGAACAGCCAGCTGCAGAGCTCTAGGAGTTGCAAGAACAAAAACATCAGAAATCTCATTCATACCCATGTGGACGAAGCTCCCATTCCCAGAATCTGTGTTGGCAAGCAGAGTTTATGAGTGTTAGTTAGGTAGTTGATAAGCTTCCATGTTCCATCAGCTGGAAAGAACCCTATACTACAAACGTAGAGCGGTGCCTAGCTGAAAGCTGCACAATACAATGATTCTACTGTATTCTGTATGAGGTCCATAAATAACCTGTAAGTCTCCTGTCACAGCAGGCATTGATGCAAATGATCACAAGTAGATTGCAAATGTCAAGCTGGGCAGGGTGTTTGCTTTCTATAGTCTGGCAGGTTGTAAACCATTAAGATTAATACAACTGAGACAGTGTGGACATGGCAGCAGAGTTATAAAAATAGTATATAGTGTAGAGTAATTTGCAATAGTCTATAAACGTTCGCTATTTAGATTTAAAGTAATGGATCTTATTTAAAAAAAAAACATTCCTGCTGGAGGAGTGGTAAAGCCTGTGAGTCAGTATTCAAATATAAAGTCTGCTGTAAAGGTTGATGTACTTTTCATGGTCTTATTTCTATTTTGTATACGTTATTTATTACATGTTAAAATTAAGTAGAAGTGAAACGAATAAATAGCAGTTGCTTTGAGAAGGTCAGTGCTTTGGGAGCATCAGTGGAGTTGGACTGGAATCTCTTTTCACTTCTGGAGGTGACAAAAGTTTACTTTTGGTTGAGAAATGAGCAAATAAGGCAGTTCAGGAAAGCCTGTAGTTTTTCAGGATTACATACAGAGGAAAATGACTAAAGAGACTAAAAAATAAAAGGGTTGTCACAGTTGCATTTGGTAATAGTAAGAGAAGAAAAGTATGAACTTATGCACCTGGTTACTGCTGCGTGTCATTCCCCGTATGCAGAGCCTGCCCATCCAGTTTCCAGTTTCCTGTTAGCTTTTGGTCAACACGTCATAGTTAATCTCTTAGTAGCAGGATATTAATGAGGTCACTAGGAACAGCATAGCAGGACCTCAGCAGTAAGAGCCATCCTAGACTACTGCCCTACAGCCCTTTTAGTAGCTTGTTTTTATGCTAGCGGCAATCACGACAGTTTGCTGTACCTTATTAAAGAAAAACTTTTTTACAGACTCTCCAGCATATTCAACACACGTACATGGTGATAGTTGGCATTACTCCATACCTGTTTGTCACTGAAATTCTTTTATTCATGTTGATGTTTTTGTCTGGTACGTCATCCTGATTGTGTTATTGCTTGTTTTGTTTTTTTTCTTCCAGTTGAAGGAAAAAGTTCATTGACGAAGAAGATGGAGCCTGTTGTTCCTGCCCCACCTAAAGGCTCCGTCCCAATCCCCCCTCAGAGAAGCATCTCCAAAGCAGCAAGCAATTCCTCCAGGGCCGTGCTACAAGGCAATACCAACAGTAGCACTCCGGGAAAGCCTTTAACCGCTGGTACATACAGTGCCTTCCATGAATGTGCTCATTGAATACATGCTACGTTTATCTACCCCCTGCATATTTAAAGCTGTTATCTCATTACTGTTTTGTACTTTCACCAGATTCTGTAGACTCTTCATGCCAACTGGTGACAGACTTTGGTTTTGAGGATCATTTCAACCATGGTTTAAAAGTCGAGGAAAAGAAGAATAGACAAAATCGGATAGTTGCCCCAAGAGAAGCCCCTCCTCCTCCCACGCCTCCCCTTCCTCCTCGGAAAGGCAGCTACACCCCCTCTGTTGCCCCTCCTGCAGGCCTGCCTCCCAAAGATAGACCTCCTCAGTTACAAATGGCCACACCTGTCAGGCAAGAGTAAGTTTGAGCATGCTTCTTTTGCTTTAAGGAAGTTTCTCTCTTCCTATGGAGTGGATATAGTGTCTTATTTAATCCTACAGGTATAATCACTCTACAGACCGATCCAACTCTTGGTCTAACAGTCCAACTACACAAACCATGAGGCAGGCTATGCTAAGTAGCCAGACAGGCCAGCGAGAGGGCCTTCTCAGATACCGTTTGGGCAAGAAGGAGAAGGAGTATGTGGACATCCAGAACTTTAGGTTAATATGTTTTTTTTTGTTTGTTTGTTTGTTTTTTGGTCTTGAAACTAAATTAGTTAATTTGTACCACCTATTGTAAGGCTGACCTTCCTCCTCCCCCTCCACCTTATTTTCTAGGCTTTTTGCAGGCACATGGAATGTGAATGGTCAGTCTCCTGATAGCAGGCTGGATCCCTGGTTGTGTTGTGACTCTGAGCCTCCTGATGTGTATGCAGTGGGGTCAGTGTCACTGATATTTGCAGTTAAACATCTCTGTTTCTGTATCAAATTTCCACAAAATCTGTTAGTTACAACTTCCTACGTTCCATTGATTTATCAGTCCATTTACATGCTTATTAATTAGCAGTGACTTTCAGTGTAACAGTGGACATGCTCCCTCAGACCAGTATGATTTAGTTTAGTTGTTTGTTTGTTTGTTTTTTAAATGTGTTATGAGAAAACCATTGTGGCTTACTAGGTTTCAGGAATTGGATTTGAGTACAGAAGCATTACTGTACATGGATTCATCCAGACAGCAACTCTGGGTTGATGCAGTGGAGCGCAGTCTTCATCCCAAAGCCAAATACAGACAGGTGAGTGACTGACCTCATAACAGCTAGACTAAAAGCTCGGTTTGTTTCGTCACCGCTATAAGAACGGCCAGGTTTTATATTAAAAGACCACATGTTTAGCTCTGTCGACTAACTTAGAGGACACTTTTAATCCTCAGGTACGACTTATACGGTTAGTTGGAATGATGCTGGTGGTGTTTGTCAAAAAGGAGCACAAAAACCACATCAGTGAAATTGCCGCTGAGACTGTCGGAACTGGTCTAATGAACAAAATGGTGAGTCTGACATCAGTCCGGCGGTTCTATATTTGAGAAGGTAATGAGGTTGCTATTGCCTGGTTTCAGTTCATGCACCTTATAAATAACCACTGTGGTAACTGCTGACTGATTTGTGTGCACCTACAGGGAAATAAAGGAGGCGTGGCGGTGCGGTTTGTGTTTTACAACACCAGCTTTTGCATTGTGAACTCCCACCTGGCAGCCCACGTCGAAGACTTTGAGCGACGCAACCAGGACTATAAGGAGATCTGTGCCCGCATGAGCTTTCACCTCATGGAGCATCCGCCTCTCAGTATAGTCAAACATGAGTAAGCGTTTTAATTAGTCTCACTCCCTCACAGAGATCGTCAAACATCAGTAAAGTTAACGATTCTAACCCCTTCTCAAGCATGATTTAAACATGATCTAGGAACCGTATCAAGACATCAGTCATATAACAGTTAATCAGTTTAGGTGCCTCACGCATAACCCGCTTTCCAGAATTCAGTTGTGTTATTTCTAACAGATTGTGCTAATTTGTTTGTCTCAGCGTGGTGATTTGGTTGGGAGATCTGAACTACCGGCTGTTTTTAAATGACGCAGCGGAGGTAAAGAAGCTTATTGCTGATAACGAGCTGCGGCGGCTTCAGGAGTGCGATCAGGTACGTGCAAAGAGAGAACTTTCCACGTGCTTAAACAGATAGGTAGGTAAGAAAGAGGAAGTCCTTTTGGATATAGTAAGAATATGGCTTCTCAGTTCTCAAAACTTTTTGGGAACACTAATTCACAGTCAGGCACTGGAATCCCTTGTTGTTGTTCCTGTTTCCTCTTTGTCATATTTATGCGCGTCATTTTAGATATGCTTAAATTGAAGAGACGGTTCCTCTACCCTTATGAAACAGTCGTTGTTGTTTTTCCTTTATTCTCTTTTGACAGCTGAACATCCAGAGGCAGACTAAACGTGCCTTCACTGACTTTATGGAAGGAGAAATCAGTTTTATCCCCACTTACAAATATGATGCAAAATCAGACAGATGGGACTCAAGGTATTANTTTATCATATATGTTTATGTGAAACAAGAGTATAGTTGTGAACTACTTTAAACTGGTCTGTTTTGTTTGTTTGTTGTGCTTCTTTTTTTGTTTTTTTTGATTCAGTGGTAAATGTCGAGTTCCTGCCTGGTGCGACCGTATCTTATGGCGAGGTAATAACGTCAGGCAGTTGTGCTACCGCAGCCATATGGAACTGCAGACCAGTGACCACAAACCCGTCAGCTCTGTGTTTAGCATCGGGGTGAGCTTCGGTGTTCCACCAACATTATTTGGCTTTATTGGACTAATTCCGGTACTGTCCACAAATCTGTGCGTCTGTATCTTATGTTTGTGTGTAACAGGTGAAGATGGTAAATGAGCAGCGTTATAAGAAGGTATTTGAGGAAATCGTTCGTGATATGGACAGGATGGAGAATGACTTTCTACCCTCTTTGGCACTGACTCAGAGAGAGGTGAGTAATGATTATCTACGAAAGGCCCCTCTGTGGCTGCAGCTTTTCATTTCAACCGACCAAGAGCCATAACTGATTGTTTAAATAGTTGCTCAGTGGCCTTCATTACTATCAGTAGACTTCAGACTGATTAGCTATACAGTGGATATAAAAGTCTACACGTTTTATGACACTCTTCCTTGCGAAAAAGCCTTCAGATCTGTCAGATTGTGAGGGGATCTCCTGTTTACAACCCTCTTCAAGTCATTCCACAGGTTTCTGATGGGATTTCGACCTGGGCTGTAACACGGCCATTCCAAAATATCAATCTTCTTCTTCTTCTGAAGCCATTCTGCAGTGGGTAGTTATCGTGCTGGAAGGTCACGTTTTTCAGCCTGGGGTACTCTTACGTCAAATTAGCATGGTTGCGCACAGCCATGAATAAACAAAGTAAATCTTATTACCTTTAATACGATTTAATTCCACTGTACATACTGAGTATTAGCATTAGAATAATCAACAGACAGACATATTTGTTAAATCTAAAACACTGACTATACAGTTTGCTGTTTGAGAAAGAAAATGTCACTCATCCGAGTTAGCTGACAGCCCTTTTGCTAACAAAATACGAACGTGAGGGTGTCAGCTGTCGAACGTGCCGAGATTGAAAATGACATCATTCTGACCGGCGAATTACCGCTTAGGATGTAGTGCAGCATTAATATTTTACATCAACGAGTTCATTTTCAGACCTGTACCAGTTCCATATCTCTAAAGCAATATTTGAACATTTCGTTGCTATGAGTTCAGTTCTTCCTGAAGTGCTTCCTGTTTATCTTGGTGTTTTTTGGGTTTTTTTTTCTAAGCACGCAGTGTTTAGTGTGGGAGTAGGAGGCGTTTATCAGGTTAAGACGACTGTGTTTTTCCTTCGTATTGGTTTAAACTTTTAAATAGACATAAACATTTTGAAACTGGCATTAAAACATTCGTTTGAATTAACAGTCGCAGCTGATGATAAACAGCCCATAGCATGGCGCTGCCACCACCATGCTTCACCATCGGTATGGTGGTTTTTGGGCGATAAGCTCTTGTTTTTGGGCTAAACACTTTTAGAATTATGCCCAAAAGGTTCTACTTTGGTCTAATCAAGTTTTTTGCCATGTGGTTTGGGGTGATTTAGGTGGGCTTAGATGTTTTTTCCTGAGAAAGGGCTTCTTGTTTCGTTTCTTTGGCTATTTATATGGCAGTAGTGAAAAACCACAAAGGCAACTGATGTATTCGTCTTAATGTATATCTTCTTGCAAACCGTCTGACGTGTGGATATATATATATTTTTTTTTCCCCCACTGGGCAATGAAGCCTAATTTCTGTGCTTTCTCACTATGAGTACATATATATATCATGTAAATTGTAGTTCTGTATTTCACCAATAGATTACCCATGCTTCACCACTGCGATGACCAAATAAAGTTGATTAGCTTGAGAATATGACTTTTGGAGCTTTCCACACATCAGGTAATAAAGGAGTGTTTATGAGAGCTGCTCCAGTCGTAACATTTCACTGAGCTTGTAATTCTCCAAGTCCAGTGCATAAACACCTTCCATTTAAAGACGTGTAGAGCGAAAACAAGGACGTGGAAGAAAAGCCAGGCTGAAGACTTTTCTCCCATTAGGATTTGTACAGGGCGTAACCACACTTGGCTTTAGAAAGTCGTGATCTGCCAAGCGAATTAAAGGCGTGGCTCATGTTGTCTGTGGAGTTTCACACTGTGAAAATGACCAGCGTGCATCTCTCAGTAGACATGTCATCATTTCCTTTGAGCTAGCATCCGGTCCTGAGCACAGAGTTATTCCTGTCATAACCAACACATTTCTAAGTGCTCCTTGTTTGCATCTCATATATATATATTTTTTTCCCATTAAAGCTGTTGGAGTCTGCCAAACGTTTGAGCGTATAAAATTGTATTAAGGATTAGCTTCTTAAAATTGTTCTGTGATGCTGTGTGAAATGTTCATACTGGTTGAAGTGTGATTTACAGATTTTAACGTAAATCATTTTACATTTACAGTGACTTTAACGGGCGTTTCGTCATAAGAACCACATACGTGTGCGTGACTGACTTAATCTTGGTCTGAATTGTGTTTTCTCGCCCTGGGCAGTTTCACTTCGAGAATGTGAAGTTTCGCCAGCTACAGAAGCAGAGTTTTCTGATTACCAATGACGGTCAAGTGCCCTGTACATTCGCCTTCATCCCCAAACTCACGGACTCGCAGTATTGCAAGCCCTGGTTACGAGCCGATCCCAATGATGGTGTTCTCGACCCTAGTGAGTGCCTGTTCGTGTATTTCTCCAGAATGTAAATAAAGGAAAACTGATAGCACACACAATGTCAACAGTCAGAATAAGCTGGTGATATGATTATGTGCTGAAAATGTAAACGATCAGCTGCTCACTCTTGCTCAAGTTGTTGATTGATTGATTGATTCATTCATTTATTTTTGCAGATGAGACCATGGAGATATCCTTGGAGGTGTATGTGAGTAAAGACTCAGTAACGATGCTCAACTCAGGAGAGGATAAAATCGAGGACATCTTGGTGTTGCACTTGGACCGGGGGAAAGACTACTTCATCACTGTGTCGGGGAACTACCTGCCCAGCTGCTTCGGGACCTCTCTGGAGACATTGTGTCGTATGAAGAAACCCATCCGCGAAATTCCCATCACCAAGCTCATCGACTTGGTGAGGGATAAACCGCAGCTTGTAGAAGTAGAGCTTTATTTAGAGATGTACTGAACTCGTCTGACCGGACCATGTGCAGGTATTAGGCTCGTAATGAGGAACGTACTGATTCTAATTTCAAAGCAAAATTTAGCAGGGTTGTCATCTTACTGAGCTGAAATGAGATCTACGTGGCATCCCCTGTTTTTTTTCCAGTCAGGAATGCTAATTAAATGCCGAAACGTCGTGTCTTGTTTGTTTTGTGTTGCCAGTTGTACGAGGGGAAAGTGCAAATGGCAAACTGTTGTCTTTTTGTTTTGTTTTTTGGTCAACAATATGCACAAGTTCAGCACAAGACCCAAAATGTTACTATATTAGCTGCAGAGAACACGTGAGGGATTTCCTGAGGCAGCATGTCTTATGAGGCAAGGCAGTAGGAACTGCTGCATGAGGCAGAAACATGAGCTCAGTCTTAATCCTATAATTATATTTGCAGCTCCCATAAAGACTTTTACAGTGTTATTTTGTGCCGAGGCTGAGAGATGCGGCCTCTAGAATTGAACGTAATGATGTTTGAGTGTGTTTAGAGTATAAACCCCTTCCTTCTCTGATAGAATGCACACACATGCCCGCTGTGGATCGGCGGTAAAGAGAGCTCCTTAGACGAAACCAATAGGATACCGTTTAAAAATTTCAGAATACTGATTGGAATGTTCAGTTTTTTCAATACAGTATCAAATTCGTTTCGGACGTAACAGCTGTCTGTTGTCTGTTATCGCTACCCGGCTTTGTCGTAAAGAGGCTTTTGAAAATTATTGACGCTCTACAACTTGGATCAGAGTTAACTTCAGGTATGAATCCATGGTTGTTACTTTATTTCTAGCCTAACGGTCTATTATTAAGTAAATGACATTTAATAAGTGTATATGATATGGGAAGTTTAGGTGCTAGAATAAGACATTAGCTAATCTCCTGCTCACAATTACAAGTGCTATTCAGGGTCTCATAATGCACTACAGTTGTTATGGGACGCCATGTCATGCACTAATGAGCGCCACTGCATTGTCACTTCTGTATGTAACTGTAGACTTCAGTCTTCAGGAGCCGTCCCCGTATCTCGTTTACATACGCCTGAGATCACTGTGAGGCTTTTCCCAAATGTTACAGCATGTTCAGTAACATCCGTTGACTCAGAATGCTCTCGATCTTTCTCCTCGTCGCCATTTCTCATACGTGCAATTCTGAATGATCACGAGTTATCTTTTCTTCCATTTCTGCTCATCTGTTTTTTCTAGGCTGCTTACCAGTGGTGAGTGAAAATGCTCACCATCTCTTAGGCATTGCTTTCTTTTTTCGCTGGTTATCTAATGTCCCTGTCCTCCTCTTTTTCCCCCCTCAATCTCCCCTATATGCATTGTCCATTCCTTTCCAACCGATAATACTTGGGACCTCCTCACTCTCAGGGAGAAGATAGCTACATGGAGAAGGTAAAGCTCTACAGATTGCTGTAGTGTAAGGGCTGCTGCAGTGTTTTGTCTGGCTTGCTAACTGGCATTTCGCTACAGAATTACAGACCGTTTGTTTACACTGCACGTGTGGTGTGATTTAGATTTCATTTCATATGTATCAGTTAACATTGTTGCATGTGTGGAAACAGTTTGCTTTGCACTGTCTTCTTTAACACGTTTAATGATCAGAGGGCCTCCCACTTTCTTGCATTTTGTATTTTTTTTTTCCCCCCTACTCCCATCAAATCTCCCTTCCCAGCAGACTCGGTGTGTTGTTCAGGCAGTGCTTAATGCTGTTTGGAGTTTCAGCTCTGACACTTGGTTCTGCAGGTACCTCAGAAGCTCACCAGGCACTGGCATTACGAGATTTCATGTGCTAATTAAAGAATAATACAACTAGACTAATAAATTGTTAAGGTTGTCTAATTAGCAGGGCTTGATATTCTTCCAAGGCGGTGTTTACTGTGGGGTTGCCCAGGCGTTCGAGTTATCTTGGAAATATTTTAACTTGGATCAGAACACCATTGGTGTTTTTCTCTGACAGGCCCAGACGACGGAAAAGCTCTCCCATGGACGGACTCTGTGTAGCCCTTGTCCTTATTCTCTCCCGGTAATGACTTTGGTGTAGCATGCTGTGTTTGCACTCAAGTTGTTGGCTAACAGCTGTGCTGTTCTTGCACTGCTTATAAAAGATGCTCTTTAAGTCTGTTTCTTTTCACTCCACATGCGATTAGATTTGTGCGACAGTTTTGCCTGCGCCCTTCTGTATTTTGCTCAGTTTAGATAGCCCTAGTGATTTGTCCGTTCGTGTCCGCTTAGCGCTCCTTAAATCATGACGCTCCACGTTTTGCCAAAAATGTGTGGGCCAACATTGTGCCCCACTTCATGCTTGTCTAGCTTAGGAGCACTAAAAATGAATCTTGGAGCACAAAGAAAAGTGAAATGAGTGCATGTATTCTATTCTTATGATTTTTACCGTCAACATGCCAAGTTACCTCTGCCCCCAATTTTGGTCTTGCCGAGTTCCACTCAGTAGCTAAACTCTCACATGATTGCTACCAGCCAGGTAGGATGGGGGTGAACACCCGCTTCCTCTGAGACACATGAGCCGCACTCCACACTTTTGAACTGCTGCTCATGCAGCATTCCAGGGCAGCATAACACCCTCTGAGGAGAGCGCTATCTGCCCTCTTCCACATACATGAGCTCACAGACACCTCGATTAGCCAGTGTTGCTGCGATGGTACTTTTCTGTTACGCCACTCAGAAGCTACCAAGTTACATTCGAAAAACATTTCTACCTTCACATTAACACCATCTAACTTTTGAGAAACTGCCTGTCTGAGTAATGGTGTTGAGACTTCTGTGGTTGGACAGTTCTTCAGAGATGAGTAAAAGAGAAAGGGTTTTGCTTAAAAAAAATAGATAGATGCAGAGATTTTGCTTCGGTTCCTCTTTAAATTGCTTTTAGGGCTGGATCTGGTCAGGGATATGTCTTTTTAACACCACTGTTCGTATGTGTGTGTGTGTGTGTGTGTGTGTGTGTGTGTGTGTGTGTGTGTGAGAGAGAGAGATCATAGGGCGCGTCAGGATGTATTTTTAAGTTCTAAGCGATACATTTACAGTGCCTGAAGGAATGTGATATGCCTGGTACAAAATAGCCCTCCTTCAGTCTCGCAGTCCCCTGTAAATAATGTGTGACCCGCTTGACCTCCCTCTAACCTCTAATATATAAAATATACCTGCTTTATTTAATATCTCAACAAAATTCTGCACATCATTAGCAGCACAGAGTAAATAAGGTCACAGCACACTGATTTGCTTCATTCTAGCAGATTAACATTAATCTACTTCTCAGGAGAAATCCAAGGTGAACTTCCTGTTGGACAGTGGCAACACCGAGGACAAACCGTTAAAGATCCCCAAGGAGATCTGGCTCCTGGTCAACCATCTTTTCACCAAAGCCTGTCACCAGGTAAATCACAGCTGACCGCAGCTTGCATATCAAATCAACTCTAGAATTTTTGCTTGTAAGGTACAAAAGGAGAAGAACAGAGATTTAAAGAAAATTACATTTGTATCGCTCCATTTTAATGCTAATATAAGTGTGTGAGTTTGCAGTCATTGCTTTGTGCTCAGTGTTTCTAAGAATTTACCCTTGTACAGAACACAGTAAGAACCCTAATCCATCACCCTTCCTGCACACAATGGGCCTCATTTATCAGGCTGGGTACAAAGGCGTTTATTTGTTGATCGCGTGAAAATCGTGTAACTTCGGAAAAACTCGTGCTCCTGACTGCGTGGAAATTTATGCATGAGAAAACGAACTAACCTACACCTCGACTTGATCAACTTCAAACCATCTAATGTGCATGGATTACTTGCACTTTTGTATGTGGAATTATATTGTAGAGTTTAAATTACTTATTTGTATCATGTCTGCAGCATTTTAGCAGGCGCACTTATCCACCATGACTTACAGAAGTGCTTTGTAGTCTCTATCAAAAACAGATAAATGAAATCCTGTTAGGACAAAAGACATGCCGCTGCATGAAACGGGGCCGTCTGTCTGTGCGTGGCCGCATGCTTCGTGTGGCTTACGCAAACATTTACACACCACGTAACTGAAATATCGATCAGTGAGGCCCATTCAGTCTTCAGAGTTCAGGAACAAGGCTGAAGATCACTGCTCTGCAAGTCTAAGCTTTAAAAGCTGGGACCAGATTACAGACAGATTACCAACTTTCATGGATGCTAAACAGGTCTTTCTGATGCATTTACATCCAGACATTTTCACTGCTCACAGGCGTTTTACATATCCTTCTAATGGCAGAAATATATACTATAACTGGTAAATTCAAGGAACCAGTTAACCTGGAAAGGGTAGGTTGTAGGTCTGCTGTCTGCTGAAACCTATGTTCTACTCTTGCTAACTGAAGGACAACCATTTACAGGTTTACTTTTTATATAAATTTACTGCCTTCAACATATAAAATGTTTTTAATAGCCAGCCAGCTGTTACTTCCTGTAAAATAACAGTTTGCTGTCCGTCATGCTAAATTGTTGCCTTTTTTTGTAATGAATATCTGAATGCTTGACAGGCATGTTTTTAAAATCACAGAAATGTCCAAACGCTAACCATCAAGATGGTTATACTAAAATACTAAAAAAAAATCCCACCTGCTCTAGGGAGCCTGTAACTGGAATCAAAGAGATGAACATTAGCAGTGCAGTTGCAATGAAACTAAAAATGCAGATCTTTTTTTATATTCTAGTTTATGGGTCATGCTGTAAGTGAAATTCTAATCATTTTTCTAGGAGGACCTTTTCCAGACGCCTGGCCTGCAAGATGAGTTGCAGAATATCATTGACTGTTTGGACACCAGTATTCCAGACTCCATCCGTATCCTTTTCCCCTCCAATGACTGAGCTGTACACTGTTCCTTGTATGATAAAAACGTAGGGAACACGCTTTCCATAATGGCACGTTTTCTACAGATATAGATATAGATAACCAGTAGATAACCCCAGCACTACTGAATGCTTGATTCTGATTGGTTAGAAGCAGTTGATGAGGAGTTCCAGCTGCAGGGTTTATATGAATGCACTTGTTGTCAGATGTTATCATTGCTGTAGTAACAGCTTCCACGTGATCTTGTCGCTAGGTGAGGCTTTCTGTGAGGAGAACTTTCTTTAACATTTTTGGACTGAACCCCAGCTGTCAGTGCTTTGTGATAGTCTAAATAGTCGTGTTTAGAGGGATCCTTTGCCGTCTCTCGGTAACACGACAAGCTATAGGTATTTGTCTTGTTCAAGCGAGAGGAAGAAAAACAGGCTGGTGAAGGAAAGGCTGTTTGTAACGCATGTGATAACAGGAAGTTGTTTTGCAGGTATTTCACGGCGTTAAATGCAAATATAAACATATAACATACGACATGTACTTCGGTACATGCTGTTATAGGAAAATAATTCACACTGGGCTGGTTACAGTAACTCTGCTTTATAATGGTCGGCATCAAACCACTCTGTAGCTGATTATTTTCCTATAAACGCATGGCCCCCAAGTGTTTTATTTGTTACATGTATCAGTTTTATTCATCATACTGGGGAAAAGAGTGAATGTAATAGTGACATGGACTTCACTTCCTGGTTCTTCTAAGTGTGCGCTGATGGTTAGCTTTCTGTGTGTTAGCTCCAGCCAGTGCAGTACATATGCGTCTGATTTTGTTTTGTGTTAGCATTTCAGTGTATTACAAGTATTATAAACACGCCAGTCAGATGGCACTCGCGGTTATAAGATGCCCAGGGTCTAAAAGTTCTCTGCTTAACCTGTTCTCTCCCACATTTAATTCTGCAGCTCTAAACTAGCTGTTTTTGTGGTATATTTCTCTCTTTCTTTTTTTCTTTTTTTTTTTTTTTTGACAAAAAGCCCTGAAGCACTTTCGGTCCTTCTTTAATGGAACTCGAATTACTTCAGGGAGACACAGTACATCTTCTGTTTCGCTCTCTTGCCTTGTCTTTACTGCTTTACTTTCTCCTGCACTCTGTCACTGCACACTGCCACAGAGGTCCTCTCAGCCCGGTTTGTCCTGCATTCTTCACTTTTGTTAAATGTCACCATGGTTCTTCTCAAATTGCCAGGCTATTGTGTGTGTGTGTGTGTGTGTGTGTGTGTGTACGTGGCTGTTCATTTTGTATTTGCACCCTAACTGTGTGTATCAGCTGGCAGTAACCATTCAGTAGCTGAAGCACTGCTGATCTTCTTGGAGGCTCTGCCTGAGCCCGTGGTGTGTTATGAACTCTATCAACGCTGTCTCGAATGCTCCCATGACACTCGCCTCTGTAAACAGGTATGCAGACACTCTAGAAGACGTACATTTTCTAAATCAGCCTAATTCACTGTAGTCCATGACAGTTAACACAATACTGAGATAAGATAAGCCACTTACGACAAATCATTGTTCGGTTTTTAAATGGCTGGTTTTCCAGCAAATTGGCAGTCATTAATGACATTGTTCTGTATGTGTGTCAGCCTGGGAAGCCCAATCACATGCACGTTTTCTGTTATATGAAGTTCTGAACACTGTAGAAATGTGTTTCTCGACCAGAAATGATGTTACAGCATTTTAAAGTCTACTGCCAGAAGCCAAAAAAAGGGAAAAACTGCTTTTAAAAGCTTCCATTCTGACTCCACTGAGAGACACCAACACGCTTAGTCTCTACTATTATTGATTTATTAAATTTTAATTTAATATAAGAAATATTACCACCATCTTAATACAAGTCTTTATTTACAGCCTACGGCAGTCCCGCCCTTCCAGCAGTCATTCTATCGTTAATAATGATGTACTTCAGTTTACTTTTTAAAAAACGACAAATAAACTTTCTAGGCTATAGACTTCGTTATGTTTACATTATAAACTATATTTGGATTCCTCAGAAGCTCTGTTGTCTTTTCTGTATTATCTGAGCTGGAGTTATGTTAAGCTGATTTAATATTATCTTGACAAATGATAATATAACAAGCAAACACCTCACCCATCTCTACATTTGCACTTTCTTCTTCTTCTTCTTCTTCTTCTTCTTCTTCTTCTTC
>CM074951.1:12974284-12996572 GCA_037577455.1 Pangasius macronema
CAAATTCCGAGTATGGGTTACAAAGTCACTTCACTTCACTTCATTATTAAATTTCTATATTATGTATAGATGCTTATGCAACCACTACAATACGAATACATGCAATAATAAAATAAAAACAAAACATAAATGACACTTGGTAAATCGATACATGATTCAAGTTTTTTTTTTTAGAAAATATTATAATGCATTACAAGTGTTTTAAAAGACATTCTGTAATATTTCTCAGGCATATCAGTCTCTGCATCAAAGGTTTATTAGAATGTTAGATTTATTTTGTTTAACATGATCATTCATTTTTGGCATTTAAAATCTATTTTTGTGCAGCGCAGCCAATTTTAAATACTAATTCATTTCTTTTAAGATCAAGGCATGAAGCTGGTTATCAGTGTTATAAAGAGCAGACGCTTTCCCTTACGTACAGGTTCTGATTTAATGCTAAACTACTGTTATGATTCGTCATTACCTTCACTTCACTCTCTCTGGACAGGATCTCCAAAGCTTCTAGATGTGACAGGCCCTGGAACTCGTCAAACAGCATCCCGTAATGAGCCTTCTTCTCTTTTTCCGAGGTGACGTTCTCAGCAGTCTGCTGTTCCTCTCGTTCCTTTGCCTCCCTTAAAACCTTGACAGCAAAGCAGGAAACACAATTAAGTAATCTTTACACCATATCAAGGAGTCAAGATTACGAAACCTTCATGCACCAGGTCTCAGCAGTGCCAGTCTACAGGATTACTTCTGTCCACCCGTCTCTAACACACCTGTGACAAGGTGGACGTTCTGTTCATCAGGCCTTTCGTTTTTTTGAAGCCGGGGTCTCCTTCTGCTATCACATCCATTGTCTTCTTACCAATAAACTCCAAAGCATCCAGTCCACCACTTATGACCGTTTTACTCTGGCCGACAAAGAACAGGACAGACAAGAAGACCAAGATTCACTTTACTAAGTACAGAAAGTAACATAAAGATCAGGAAAGACATAAAATATTTTTAAGGGACGAATACTTAGAAACGGAAAAAAACTCTTACTGTACTCTGCACCACACTGGACAGAGAGGACAGCATTCCCATACTGCTGGAGGACAGCATTCCCATAGCACTTCCCAACACGGTACCATCTCCTTCTTCCAGGTTTCCTTCACTGGGGCTGGAAGGAGCTGAGGTGAGACAAGATTCCCCAACAGGTTCAACACAATATCTTAAAAGAATTCTTCAGAGGTTTAATATCTAGCTACTACATCTTAATGTGGTGTAATATCAAACTCTTCAGAGTATGTTTTTCTGAGATATCATAGGCATCGCAGATATTGAAGAATATAAGAGTATTTTTGTGGACATTATATAAATCATCGAACAGCTTTTTAATGCAACACTACTGTCTGTTTTGCAGTTTGTGAGCATACCTATATATGGTGATGCACATCCTGTACGGAGAAGCGCCCTTAAGGATCGTGATAAGATATTTTTGTCATATGACCCACCCCAACTTACTTCTGATAATAATCAGGGATGTCCCACTCCCATCATTTCTATTCTCACTATGATACTGATATCTGAGTTCTGGCTACTAGCTGGTACCTGATACTGATTCAGATTTATAGTCATGTCACAGATTCCGCACTTCAGTAAAGTGTAAAAAATAATACTGTCAGTACTGTCATTCTTTAATTTCCAAGTCTTTTTATACAGACTGCTGCGTTTTATATATAAGGAATAAGACACTGCCTTTAGACTTCCTTTATAAGTGAGTTTCGAGTGTCCTTTATGCCTTGAGTTGGGGAAAGATGTCAAATATTTCTGAAGATATCAATAAATCCCTAAAGCACTAGCAGCGTACAGTACCATCTGCTTTCTCTTCCTTTTCCATTTGGGCAGAGAGCTCCGTAGGACTTGGAATTCCCAAAGACGTCTCTGCCTTCTCGATGACCTGAGACAGTCCATGGCCTTAAATCAGAGAACAAAATGAGTGGAGTGGAAGTGACTTTGTGGCCAAGTATAGTGACTCATACTCGGAATTTGTGCTCTGCATTTAACCCATCCAAGTGCACACACACCCATGAACACACACCCGGAGCAGTGGGNACTCTCAGACCATTAGGCCACGACTGCCCCCAACACGCTATCATGTCATTCTTGTTCATTAATAAGCTAACTCCATGGTTTGTAAACAAAATAATGGATTTTTTAATTAGGTGATTGATTGTTCTTAGTTTGAATGATAACAGCACAAACACCAGTAATTATGATGGAACTTGCCTACGGTTGCAACAGTGGCTGTGGCTGTAGTAAGTAGAGACTTCCCCCAGCTTCCCCAGCTACCCCAACCACCCTGGGTTACAGCTGCCTGTGTAGAAGCCTGAACAGAGGGTAAAAAAAACAAAAACAATTGCAGCAAATAGGTGCATTTGAAGTTTTGCTTTTAGAGAAACTTTCCACAGAATAAATCCTGATGTACCTTCGATGCATTTTCTGCCACACTGGCTGTCTCCGGACTTTGCTGGACTTCAGGAGGTGGTTTATTTTCCGGTCTCTTCCTCGTCTTTTGAGTCGAGGCTACTCCAGTGGAGCTGTCACTCTGTGCATCACGTGAGGAATCACCGTGTGATGGTGTTGGCTCACTGGGGCCGTGGCCTTCCATGTCCTCCTGTAGGTCAGTGGCTGGGTGTTCGCTGGCCGACATCTTATAGCATAGTCCTGTAATTTACAGATAAATGACATAGAGATTTCTTTGTCTAGTGAGCATCACAAAATCAGTTCCCTGACCTGGACGACAGCTCTAAATTCATTCAGCCCAATACACTGTGTACAGCATGGTGCTAAAAATCTCAAAATAAACAGCATGGTGATAAAAATCTCAAAAACACTTTCATTAGCTAGTGAATGGACTACTTGCATAGCAATTTCAATAAAAAGAAATGTCGAATAACTACATACTATGGATTTGGATGTGCATGGGCATTTAATTAGTAATATTATACTCTATCTTTATATAACACTGAATGACTCCATTGGTGATCACTGCAGCAAACAGTTACGATTTATTTTTTTCTTCTAGTCATTGTTAAAACATTGTTTTTATTATTTACAAGGTTATGTCTTCAAATACATGGACTACCCTTCTCTGAAGACTTAGTCCAATATCTATCTTATCCATCTACCTATCTATATCCCCTGATTAGCCTTAGATCATTAAGGTCACATCAGGGAACAGCTGTATAGGATCAATAAACAGCTGTGGCCTTCTGCGCATGGATCCACATGACATGATGCTGTAATCCCTCAGGTATGTAATGTTCTACTGATTAAAGTCTAGTTACTAAAAAGACATCCTGTAAAACCAGTAGCAAATATCTGCATGTCAAAGAGCTCTCTATTGTACATGTAGTACACTATATGGGTTAGATAATCCATTATTTTTACACCATTTAGGCAAAAGGAAGCTTTTTGTAATCCAGAGCTAACCTGTATAGAGAGGGAATTATCTGTTTACTGTTACGATCATCATACAAAGATAACACAGGCTTCAACAGCAAAGAAATTGGAAAACAAACCTATTAATTGTTGTGTGTATTTCAGCTCAGGTGATCCTCTGCAGGCCACGTCACTGGACTTTCTGCCCCGATTTGTTTTTCCTAGTTGATCTTTTCTTCTGCTATCAACCAAGAAAGTTTGTTATGTTATAGCTCCATCTGGCGCCGTCTGGTGGTTCGGAGCGCCATTACACCAAAAGCCTGCTTCCAAATTACAGGGACGTGACGTGTAGTCAAGTATGTTGGCCCATACTCGGGGCCTGCATTTAACCCATCCAAGTGCACACACAGTTGTGAACACACAAACACACACACACACACACACACACACACACACACACACACACACACACACACACCGTGAACACACACTCGGAGCAGTGGGCAGCCTTTTTTGCTGCGGCGCCTGGGTAGCAGTTAAAGGTACATGCAAATGGGTTGCACATATATCCCATACAGAGCAGATGAAGAGAGTGCTAATCATTACCATCCAACTACGGTTTTACCATAAAGTCATGCATAAGTATTCACCCCCTTTTAATTTTTCATTTCTTAAGTCTTACAACCTGGGAATGAAATTAATTGGGATTATATGACAAAAATGGTCTCAGCAACAAGCATCAATATATTATAAGTAAAATTTGTAACCATCCCACTCTATGATTCTAAGAATATGGAAATGATAGTTTCTAAAAAGTGGATGATTGTTATTTTGCGTAATTTACATTCATTATGCACTGTATGCTGTTTAAATTAGTGAGGAATAGACAAGTCAAAGCACAGTCAGATTTTACGTGATATATTAGCATATAGTGTATGTAAGATGGCTCATTAGACACATATCCAGTGATGCTGAGAGAAAGGGTGCTGTGGTAAGTACCCACTCTCATCAGCTGTTAGCACACTCCATTAAACTTTGACATGAGAGGGAGCGAGGGAGAGGCAAATAACAGCCAAGACCTGGGCATAGAGAGTTAGATGTCACAGATGATAGAGCTTTGGCCCACATAACAACAGAGGCTTTGAAAGAAAGCTTTCCTTTCTTGTTCTCTTTATCTCAGCCTTGCTTTTATTTTTTTTTTATACATTTTCCTATGCAAACCATATTCTCTCAATCTCTCTATATGCCTCTCATCTGGTCTCCTCTTCCCTCACTGCTCTTCCTCCAGGAGCTGATGGACCACCAAATCCTTCATATCAGGCATGGGAGCTAGGGACAAAGGGAGGCTAGAGGCAGAGAAAACTTAATCATTATGTATTTTTCTGCAGTTATCTCATGTTTAACACACTTCCTCGTAGCCATGCTTGCAGTCCATGGACTCATCTGGAGTATTAAATAAGGACAGGCATCTCCTTCTATTTTTGTGATAGCTGCCATTAACAGGATATTCAAAGCAGCTCATATTCTCCAGATAACTCTGCTGCATCTCTATTATTATCATTATTATTATCATTATACTATTCAGGCAAGAATAAAGAACATTGGCGTCTAAGAATTTAGAGGCACATGAACTGTAACATGAAGACAGTAATGTAACCTCTTAATGGTGTGCTGGTCCACAGAGGATTGAGAGTCTGTGCGAGCCTACAGCTGAAGATCGGGATGATCAAACTGTGTCTCTGCAATTCCCCTCCATTGACCTCACTCCAGCCATCACGGTTATCAAGGACTACTACTGCCAGCTGGCTGAAAGCCTACAGGTACATTATGGATATATTTAGAGTCTGTTCTACCCTGACACTAAACCTTTTAAACATGCAGTTTTGTAGACATGGTCACATCACGCAAGCTAAAGATTTATTCTGTGCTAAAACAAACAAGAGAATACACTCTGTGCACGGTGTAGCCTTCGTGTCTTCTTTCAAATGTGTGTTCAAGGCCTGAAGCTCATGGCCATTAAAGTCAATTATGTAATTGGGAACTAGTCCCTCTATTTATAATATATGATATTTCCCATCTGCCCGAGCGTCTCCTCAGTGTAGATAAGGCCCAGGTTGGACACATGATCTTTTGGGTGGAAACAATCCCATATGTAAACAAAAGTCATTAATGAATTATCTGTTCATTTTAAAGAGTCAACTAGGATGTTAATTTTAGATTGAATTTTAGAATTTGAGAATATTATTAAGAATAAAGAATATTATTAGCATCAGTGTACCCACCGAAAAGCTAACCTACAATCCTGCTCAGTAGTCATGAACTCTCTCTCTATCTCTCAGTTCTCTTCCCACTGTGCAAACCTGAGCTTTCACACGTCTCTGTGGGACCGGCATCTGTGTTTTCTTTCTCACTTTACCCGCTCTAGAGAAGCCCTGTCCACTACTTTTTTTCCAGCACAGAGCATTATTGTGTGTTCAGTGGCTTATGAGAAGAGGGTTTTCTTCAGAGGTCATCCTCTAGCACCATTCCCCTTTGACCCTGCCTGCCCCTAGAATGGTGGCTCTACACTGGGTCATGGCCGGTAATCAGTGTCCTGGCCTTCTTCCCAGGCTCCTTGGCAGTTTGGTAAGAGGTAAGAGAGCTGTTGCACTGGGAGGCTGTCTTCAGGAGCCTTTAGAGAGCCTTCAGTGTTTGTGAATGTGTGTATTCGAGAGATTTTCAAAGACATGAGAGAGAGTGGGTTTTCCGTTCTAGGCAGCTATGTTAAACTCTACAGCTGTTTTCTCTATGTCCCTGTTCTCCTTTGTACTTTTTGTCTACTTTTGTCTAGCCCTGTGGCACCTGGATCCAGGGTCCATCTTTGAATCTGGGCCTCATTAACCGCTCCAAAGGGGCCAATTGTCTCAGTCACAATTGATAGTGATTGGCTCTTGGACTAATGATAATTACCAGCTGATTTTGGCTCATCATGCTAGCTTACGTGATGGCCCCTCATTTGCTTTTCTTTCACTCTTATTTATGCTTGTGTTAATTGGGAACAAGTATGAGGTAATGTAAGTGGGGATTAATCGGCCGTGCTCACAGGCTACTCCCTGTATATGCCAGAGTCACTTTGTGTGGCAAGATGATCTGAGTGATTGGACATGACCGATGCAGTATGCTTTTCTTGTGTTAACAGCTTGAGTCCGGGGCCGTTGCGACTGCCAGAGGAGAAGAGAAGGGGAGGAACTTGGAAAACCTTACTGGAGGGAAAGTTAAGGAAAAGTCTGAGGTGATGGACGTGAATGGTCTGAAGGAGCTGGTGAGTGACACTTCCTCAGTGCCGCACTTGAGCCACCGACCTGCTGGTTTAACAGGCTGATCCTTCCACTGTTTTTTTTTTTTTTTTTTAACATTTTGATCCCCTGTGATTTCAATTGATTTCAAGCCCATGATGGCTCTTGCCAGTTTAGTGCTGAAAGCCCTTCAACATTTCTGCTCTAATGATCCAAACACGTGCTTAGGAGTCATGAGAGGTCAGAAGGCTGAACTGGAACGCCAGGGAATAAAGCGTGAGTGTTCCTGTGACCGGTGTGTTTACACTGAGTGATAACACTGGGAGATGTGAGTGCTGCAGCGTCTCCATACCAGTGTTTATCTGTCTTCTAAAGTTATCACATTTCACAGTCTGCCAGCCAGCTCTTCCCCCTTTATACTTTATAAACTTCACACATTCCAGCTGGATCTCAGGAGACGGCAGCAGTAATAATAAGGCCCAGTAATGATAACACACCATTGTCAACTGTTGTTTCTCACGCAAGATTTTATTTAGGTTTTATTTGTAAATATATGTTTACGAAGACGCACTTATACCGCATTAGTCATTAGTAAAAAAAAATAAAGAAGGATTCACTATAGAGGGGAAGCATGAGAAGCATCTTGAACCTGAGCATGGCATGATTAAGAACCATTCATTGCTCTCAGTTTACGTTTTCGAGGACAGGGAAATCATCAGTTGGTCACAGCTGACACCTTTTCATTTGCAATAACATACACAGTGGTTTGGTTTTAATTATGTTGGTTGTAGTCATAGCCCACTCTGAAAATAAACAGAAAATAAACCACTCTGCCTGCTTTCATAACACCATGTGCTCTTCCTTAATCTGCTGCATGCAGACCGGCATTGATGGACAGCCCGCCTTGCCCTGCGCTTGCTCTCCTCCACTTCTCTTTCTCTCCCACAGTCACTCTCTTTTTTTTCTCTCTCTATTTCTACCGTCTTTCAATTTCTTTTTCATTTCCACCTTGCATCTCTGTCTCGATTTTTGGTTCCTCCTTTCTGTTTTGTTTCTCTCTCTCTCTCTCTCTCTCTCTCTCTCTCTCTCTCTCTCTCTCTCTCTCTCTCTCTCTCATCTTGTGGTTAGTGTTTGATGCTAGCAGGCCACAGTATGGCTAAACAGTATGGCTTCTTCCTAAGCCACAGTATGGCTAAACAAACTGCTTATGGTAAAATGAGGTCTCCGTGCTCTCCTTGGACTTTGTGTAATGAGGGCAGCATCACTGATGTCTTCTATCGGCAAAGGACACCAATCACCTCACCAATCAATCTTGGAGCAAAGCAGCGACCACCTCTGTCGCGTGGCTCATCGGCAGTTAATAAGGCTGCTTGGAGGCTCCTGTGATCTCCTCAAAGAGAAACAGAGCCAGCTTTTTCCATCCATCTCTGCCAGCTGACTGTTTAGCTTACCTGATTACAGTAATTATTCACAGCATTAGACTGCCCCGAGGTGGGCCATATAGCTCTCTGCATTCTGCTTGTGGTAAGGAACAAAAGCAACCTGACATTCTGACAGTCTTCATATGCACATGCATACCGTGTAATGGCAGCCTAGACATTGCACGTTGATAGACAAACGTTCAAAACAAAATGTGTCAACGCTCTCTTCAGCCAGACTCTTGTGTGTTAACATGTACAGTACACTACAAGTTTAACCATTTGCACCACGTGTGATCCTAGATCGCTAAGCTGCTAAAGGAGCTCACTGAGCTGGAGGCATGTGGTGAGGAACTGGGAGCAGAGATTGAAGCAAAAAAACAGGCTCATCTGCTGGAGATAGAGGAGCTGGAAGTAAAACGCTGACTATTATACTGAAAAATTCCATACAGCAGAGCTGTAGAAGGGCATGACCCCATTTCAATAACACAGCCTGTGTGTTTAGACCTGCATCTGCCGGCTGGAGAAAGAGGAGGCTGACTTACAAGCACAGATGAAGGAGCAGATGGGCGACTATGAGGAACTTCTCAATGAGAAGATGGCACTGGACATAGAAATCGAAGCCTACAGGTAAGATTCGGACCAATACTAGTGTAAATGTGGTGGTTCATGGCCATGGCTCGGCTTAATTAGGTAGTGTAGGCTTAGTTAAGTCCTTACAGAGGAGCTCATCGTCTTAAAATATAGCAATCAGCAATGCCCAAATACATGCTGTTTTTAAATGTGAGGAAATGTCCAGTTCCTGCTGCGTTTAAATCTGAGTCCCAGTAGAGAGAGTGAGAATAGCACAGATGAGGTCATCACCTGAATGAGCCCTTGTTTATTTGAAGACATTACTACGAATAGCAATCTCATTTACAAGGAAGAACTTGGTTGCAGGAAGTGCATCCGTCTGCAGTCGTAGAAACCCATGATGCCATTTCCCGTGTCCTTGAAGGCGCGTGCTTCCACTGCATTGTTAATTGTCACCTGTTGGTATGCACCGTGACGCACGTGGTCCTTCTCCGCATTTGCACACAATAGCTCATTAAAATAGGCGGGAGGCCAACTTGGCCTTGTCAGACTGATAATGTCACAGCTGCCTGTAAAAAGCAAAACGCAGCGCTGCTCTTAATTTCACTGCATGAGTGCTGCACTCGTGAAAACACACCAGGCTGATTTTATTCATTCTTCTCTTTTAGGTAACTGCTGTTTTGTTGTTCGTAATAAAAGTCATGAATAAGAGATGAACACATACTTTGTGTTACAGAGTTACAGTTTCGAATTAGCTTTATTTCCAGACAAACGGGATACAATACACAATTTACATTAGAAAGGGGATTTGAGCTGTATTGTATTTCATTATGGATCTGAGTGAGAAAAACGATGATCAGGTGTAGCCTGGGACTGGAGTCAGTGCTTTAAAACCGTGGTCAGCTTTAGTCAGCCATGGATGCCTCTTTGTCTTGGGGCTAGGGTGAAAGAACTGCAGTGTTACTTGTATTTTTCTTCTTCTTATATCTCTGTTCCAGGGCTTTGGTTGAGGTGGAGGAGGAGAGACTGTGCTACCTGTGAGACAGAGAGGCCCAGACACATATGAGATCTTGTGGATTGCTGCTAAACTAATACACACTTACATCAGGTTGCACATTTAAAAGGTGTCAGTGTGTTGTATCTACTATCAGTGGATGTCTTATCAAGCACATATACAGCATAGGTGTATTTTAAAGGCAAACCATTTCTGACTGGCTTATCATGGAACTTGGTATAGATACATTACTGTCCTTTTAATGTTGCAAGACTTAACTCCTGAAGGTTGCTACACATGTATTCTTTTAAACAGATAACCATGTTTGTTTGTTTCCTTAATCTTAACACACAGTAGAACCCGCAAGAATGTGCCAATTTGCTGAAATAAAACAAATATTTTGCTCAGTTTCAAAATGTCTAATTATAAGTGCAATCTGAAGATGTATTATAATCATGAGTTCATCAGCCAAAACTCGCAAAATGTTTGTATGAAGAATCTTCTTCTTCTTCTTCTTCTTCTTCTTCTTCTTCTGAACCTGTGTGGTAGGGTTGCCTACAAACTCAGCATGCATGTGCCATGAAAGTGATTTGTAGTCAAAAAAGACCATCAGACACAACAGTTTGAGTAAATACAGACCTACACCAAGAGATAAATGGCATCTAAGCGTCTTTCCAGGCCATTGATAATGGTCATAGCAATCAGTGGCCGTCAACCGCAACTTGTGAATGAAGGGAACCGTCTGAGCTTTGCTGTGTTGGTGTAGTGATGGAAATTTCCACGTGTAGATTTAGAGTCTCAGAAACGACGTCTCCCAAAACCATGCTCAGAAGCACATACACATAAACACACAATGAAGCATGGTTATGTTGTCACCTGACACTGATCAATGACATCCTCTTAAACCTTTGCCCTGTTCCGCACTGTCCAAATGCTATTGAGCTTTTTTTTTTTTTTTTTTTTTTTTGCTGGAGGTGTAACTTAATAAGCTTGTCAAAGTCTATGATTAAATCTTTTTGCTCAGTTTAATTAATTCATGTTTTCTGCCTTTCTCCAATTTTGCTGACCACCTGAGAAATCTCTTAAATGTCCTTCCTTTAACCTGTCTTGAGTTATGCCCTCCATACTTTACTCATTTGTCTTCAAACATAACTTTGCATGTAAGCACTCTGTGCTATGAGATAAAAGCACTGCTGTGTTAGCTCTGCAAAATGTTACTAATAATGGATCAGATAAGATTACAGCTACTGGTGAGCTGGTTGAATTTAAGATTATCCTTACCGACCTACTCAGGCAAGCTGACTACTTTAATTGTGTGGATATGAAACATGACAGACATGGGAGGAAGCCACTCTGTCTTTGGGGCCCTTGTTTTTGCTGCTGAGGCACTCCATCATTCTTAGTGCTTCAGGGCACCAGATCTCTATGACTTACTCCCCCAACCACCTTTGTCGCAAACACGCACACACACACACACACGTGCCTTCTGGGAGCTTCTGGTGAAGTATGGCACATTCAGCCTGGCCCCCTGGGCAAGCAGGCAGTTCCTGGCCTTCATGGGGTTCAGTGGAGGGGGCGAGCAAGCAAAAGGTTGACTGCAGAACTTTGGTAAGATTTATGTTAGTTTGATTGTGTGTTTTTTTTCGGTCTCCCTCAGGTTGTTCTCTCTATGCAGACATCTCTGTCTGCATTAACATGCTGTATTATAATTATTTCCTAATATGTTCGCGGCTTGCTAAAGCACAGATTAGATTTGATAAAAATGTTTGTACACTTGTATTTTTCTACACAAATTCACAACGTCATATTCTCCCCTAAACAGTTTGATCATATTTTCCATTTTCGTAATGTCAGTGAAAAACAAGTGTGCATCTACGCTGAGATGGCCTCGTTAAAATGGAAATGATTGCTGTTTGGCGCAGCACTCCACAACACTGATTTAATGGCCCGATTCTTGATTAAAGACCTGCTGGTGGTGGTTTGGGGATTTATCAAGCCTTACCACTTGCCCCCACCACACCAGCACGATAGCTGTTAACCTCTACAGCCCAGCAGCACCTTTAAGAGTTTTGAGGTCATTCCTCCCTTCAGACCCAAATCTTGAGTATTCAGTCATGAGGTCGGTCATCAAAGATCTCTGGGTCAGTGGTCACTGACGGGTCTGGCCTTTTAATCCCAATACCCTTCATGAGGATAGAGTATGGGAGGAGAGAGAGTGGGAGCGCCATCCATGATAACAACAACAAAAAAAGGAAGTGGCTTTCTTCATGCTTTATTATTGGAACTTGCTTACATACATTTCTTGATTAGATTTTCAGAAAGTAAATCTGTCACTGGCCTTTGTGAAGTGTCAAGAAATATGACTATGTGAGTAAGCCTATGATCTATATATATTTTTTTTGCTGACCTTAGCAAGGTAACACATCTGATACCACATGTGGGACCACGGCGCTTGCCTGCATGAAGAGCAGACGTTGCTTATGCCTGCTGATATTCGATCCAAGTAAAACAAGCCGTATCAGTCAACACCTCTTCTGCCTTGGACATGAAGAATTGAATTAGAGAATGGTGGTGGTGCTGACCTGAGCAGCTTGTATAACTCAATTCAGCTCTCTTCATCTCCTGATAGGTGTACTCAACCAGGTTTATAGCCGCCTGATGGCTGTGCAAACAAACAGCGTCCTGCTGAAAGAGAAATAATTTACAATTCAATACAGGTTCTAAGAAGTATGCAATGAGTCCGATATTTATACTGTAAATAAACAGGGTGGGAAGGAATTGTGATTAAGGAGAAAAGCAAAGACCAAAAAATATACAAAATGGGGAGACTTTTGAGAAGTATTTCCCTAACAACAGAACAATAATAAATGATGGGAACTTCTCTGTCTGGTATGGCTGAGATTCAAGGAGGAAAGCCTCTCTATCTCTCCCTCTCTCTTGAGTTGCTCTTCCTTCTATTCTTAGAGCCACTGGGAAAGAGATCCCTGAGTAAACATTCTCCCTCCACGCTGGAAGAGTTATACGGCTGCGTAATCTCTTGTCTACAGTGTTTGTCTTGATGAGGTGGTTGGGTGTTTTAAATGTTTTCTAATGACAATTGTTCCATTAATGATGAGACTGCTGACCGCTAGATGACTCTTAAGTTCTTTCACCAATGAAGTAGATGCACCGCGGTACATTTTATCCGGAGGTGATCAGAAGCAGTTGTGCATAGTTGTGCATTTGTGCAACACAAATGAGTGTTTCAGAAGCGATCAAGCAGACAGTACATAATATTGTATGACTGGCATAAATGCCACTTAATAATCCTAATATTTTAGGCCATTCATGGTGCATTTGTTTATATTTGCCAGATTTCTTCAACGTTTGTGCTGGGGAAAAAATAGTAAGGGTTATGCTTTCTTCTCATGAGCCTAATTAAGCTCTATCACATGGTGAACTTGGTGGAAAATGAGGAAAGTCTTGGCACATTCGCACTTTTGAATTGGCAGCGGTTCCATTTTGTAGAGGCATTCATTCACTCCATAAGATTAGATTTGTTTTGCCAACACGTAGAGTAACATACAGTGCCCTTCATGAAAATAAGCACAAATTAATATTATGAAAGCAATAACACATGCAATAAGTGATATTTTGAGCTCAGACATACAGGTACAATGTGTAGTTCTATTTAAACTCTTAAAAATAATAATAATAATAATAATACACCTGCCCTGGAGAGAATAACATCACTACGTCTCTTCTGTAGGTTGGAGCCACTTATAGAGGACTCTTGGTCCACTCCTCC
Organism: Pangasius macronema; assembly: GCA_037577455.1. Classification (NCBI taxonomy): domain Eukaryota; kingdom Metazoa; phylum Chordata; class Actinopteri; order Siluriformes; family Pangasiidae; genus Pangasius; species Pangasius macronema. The sequence goes on from CM074951.1 coordinate 12,987,743, forward strand.
ATGTAGGACGTTTTAAGTTCCTTCATATTCACAGGTTTGTGCATTGATTTGGACGCATGTTTATCTCATCATCTGGTTGAGCTTTCAGCTATCTATAGCCAGGTCTGAACCTTCTGGCAGAGGCAAACAGGTTCTGAAATATTTGCATTTAACTAGCAATTTCATGATTTAAAAGTGTGAAAGCTCTTTTCAGTATTTTATCTCTGTCCAAGAGTATAGATAGTTCTGGCTTTTGAACCAGAACTCTAAAATAATTTTCAGACTCACACTCATTCATTTTATTGAATGCACAGGTCTGTTTACCCTCAGCACTGACAGGATTCCACAGTAAGCAGGAGGCTCTGTTTTAGCTTTAGTGAAGTGATGGTATCAGATTTGGCAGCCGCTCTGGGTATGTGTTGGTACCTGTCTAATCTTATTGATGAAAGTGTCCGTTATATTGCATAAGGCACCTACTGTAAAGAGATTATTGCACATTATACTATCTGCCTAAAGCTATGGGATGACTTTGCAGAGAACACCAACATCATGTGGAGCTTATAGTTACTAGCCACTGATGGAAGCATGCTTATCCTCAGGCTTAGATGTTTTATTGTAATACCGTCCATATGCTTTGTAACGGCTCAGATGTTTTCCCCTTGCTTCATGCATTGTAATTGTGAGTCTTAAGTAGCCATTGAATATTCATTATGGTATTGATTTTATTCAATCACTGACTCATCTAACTGGAAGTTCACTACGAGACGCTGTCAAGCCTCCATTTCTAGACAAAACAGTTCTTATATCAATCTCCTGCAACATCTGCTGCCAATTTGGCAAATATTCCCACAGTCTATTCACAAGGGCTCTGGGGTCTGCCTGTCGGGAAGAAAGAGAGCGAAGCAGAGAGGCAGACCTATCCGAATCCAGAGACTGATAAATGAGGGGTTAAAACAGACCTCATTGGTAAATAGACATTTCTGAGCTCTACTTATTTGAAGGGCTAATAATGATGCTGACGCACAGCCCTTTGGGAGACTGGGCTGGAGAGGCCAAAGCTGAAGGTGAGGCATGGAGGAAGTTTACACTCCAGGATGGAAATTGAAATTTTTTTCCAATCGTCCAACCAAATGCAGGGAGGCTTTGAGCCAAACCAGAAGCAGTGGCTGCTTAAAATAAAGACAAATGTGGCCAGAGGTGCCAAGTGTGCCTTTTTAAGAAAAGTACCTAGAGCTGATTTTTTTTGCCAAAAGCAAACAATCTGCAAAAATGTGCAAAAGTTCTGCACACATCATAGCCAATATGTAAATATTGTTCATCACTGAAAGGATCACAGGCTTGCATGGTTAATGGGAATTGCTCATATAGGAAATTATAAACTGTAAAGGTCTAGCAATGTAAACGTTTATAAAGAAATATCTGCTGAGAGATGTGCACTGATGTGTGTGATGTGATGTTTATTCTTCTTATTATTCTTATTATTTGTCTAATAGTTTAATCTGTTTAATTTTTCTCAATTTCTTTTTTCTAAACGTGGATATGATATATGTTTATGTATGTACAGGATACATATCCTGTGAGTGGCAGTGTATTTGACAAATCTGCAGTATAGACAGACTGTGTGTTACAGGCTCAAATAGGAAAGAGTTTCAGCCAGAGAACGGTGCTGATCGGTTAACACTTCCTCAGCCTTCCTCCAAAGGACATCCTTTGCCATGGCAACTGCATAAACATCAGACTCTCTCTCCCAGGGTGAATCTGCAGGGAATTTTTTGAAGGTGCAATTTCTGAAGCATCAGCTAGGGATTATGCTTCTGTGCAGCAGAACCAGACTGCAGAGATTTTCAGAGCTCCAGGGAAGCTGAAACAGTGATTGCTTTCTAAATAGGTTAATATTGGTCTTGTGGGCACACAGTATGCATGAATATTTGGCGACCTTCTAATGTCTATACTTACTCACTAGAATTTCTCCTGTTATGATATAAAAACAGTGGTGCTAACCTTGCCACTCATCAAAGCTTTTTTATCAAAACTAACCCCTTAAATGGCTTCATTGAGTTCAAACGAAGCAAGCGAAAGCTAACTAGTCTCCGTACCATACTGAGATAATTTCGCTGCACAGTAGGTTGGTATATGTTGGGTTAAACAAATCTCATCCATTCATTCATTCATCTTTCCACCCCATTTCAGTAAGTCTGTTATTTTGCTCACAATGGATCCCAGGAACATTGGGTGCAGGGCACAAATACACTCTGATTACCAGTCCATCGCACAACTCACACACGTTCACACACTCAAACCTAGCAGCAGTTTAGTGCAGCCAATCCACCTATTTTTATTGGACATCAGATTTTCATTTTAATACACGTTTGTTTGGATGTATTTGGAATGGCTGCAAGACAAGTTACAGGTTAATATTAATGTGTGCACTCTAATATGTTAGGTTCTCTATTAGAAAGCACCAATCTGATAGCCAGTATCGCTAAAACACGGTGGTTTGGGTACCGGGAAGGGGGGGGGGGGGGGTGAATTTAAGCGAGTCCTGTAACAAATGAAAATCATTGAAATTGGATTTGGAATATTGTTTTTTGGAACTTTAAATGATTACAATATATAAAGAGTTTTGGTTTTATTTTGTTAGGATTGATTTTTTAAAAAATATATATATATCTTTAGATTTTATTATATTTATTTTATTTGCCATGTAATTGATTTTAAACTGAATTAAAAAAAAATAAAAGCTGTGGTTTTGTATATCATGTTTTAGTTTTTTTTATCATTTTATTATTATTTTTTAAAAATCATTTTAAAGCTTAGTAGCTTTTAAATAGAACATATTGATATTGGTATTGATATTGGCTGATACTCAAGGTTTCAGTGTCAGGATCGGTATCAGAATAGAAAAGTGGTAGTAACACTACTACAGTAACAAATCATTCACTTGGTCTTGTATGGTGGATAAAATTTAAATCTTAAAAAAGCTTTTTTTAAAAAAAACAAACAAACATGCTGTTATTTAAAAAAGAAAGTTTATAATCATTTCCATGGCGAAGCTTTCTTTAAGGAGACATTTATTTAGCACTGTCAGCCCTTTGCAACAGTCTGTAAACGTCTTGATTATATAAGTTATCTTAATTACCAACATTAAAATGGAGAAAATGTTAGTTGCCTGTGATGACAAATATTAGGTTTAATTGAATGACACCAGCTCAAACCTGTGCCTGTATGTCCTGTTTCTGCAGCTCTTCTCTTAGGGCGAATTTAAAGTGATCTTGACGTGTTAGCTTGATATGGAACTCAATCCAGAGTTTTGGGCTGAATGACTGGGTGTGGTGGCTCTACTGCCTGCTTCTCACTGGCAGGAGTTCAGACATGGCTACACTGATTGTATCATTTGCTGTTGTATGTGTAGCTAAGCTTAGAAATGTTTACCCAACAGGTAATGAACCATTGCAAATGAGGGAAATTAATGCATGTCAAATCCACAGCAAGGCAAAGGAGGATGTCGTGTTTTAGCAGAAGTTGTCTCACTCGCATTGGGTTTACTTGCCAGTGTTGCGGCTGTTTGCTGTTGCGTCTGTTGTTCTACTGGTTAATGGTGAACTTTGTGGCCCAAGGCTCATCAGGCTGTGAAATCTAAATGCAGTTTGGAAAAACACGTCTGTGAGCCCTTTGGATTTTCGCATGAGTGGCAGCCAGAGCAGTGGACACACCATACGAAGGTATATCTGAGCTCTTTCAAGCCTGTTCATGAGCTCTGTATTGAGAAAACGTTTTCAAGCTCAATAAAAGTACTAGGGATGTAACTGAACACAAATGCATTATTCAGAGCTGACAGATAATGTGTTATAAATAGAGACAATTATAGATATGAATAGGAGGTACAATATTCCTGCAGAATGCCAGAAAGGTTTGCAGTGTGAGCGATTTCATATCAGCTGAATATGAAATTTGCAGGACAAAGAAAGACCATGTTCATTAACATGAATGTGCGGTGCAGAGCGATGCATTTACAACATACTTACATAAGTTACTGCCAGGTCAGGGTCATGGTCATTTAAATTAGGCTAATTTGGTTAAAATTTGGGAAAGAGAACCAACTAAATTTGACATGGACAGGTAAAAACAAATAACTGCAGGGGCAGAATTAGGAACATGCTGAGAGCACTGGCATTTCTACCTGTGTGTTTCCAGGGGCATAGTGGTAGGGTTCGTATTTAATGATAAAAAAAAAAGTTTAGGTCACACCTGCTTCGGGTTTAAATCCTAATACAGATAGGCTACACATGTTTGGAGCACATGGATATTGCAACAGGGGGTGTTTGTAGTGGATTGTTGCTTAATACATGCTAAGATGTGTATTTTTATCTTCACGTTACATTGGACCTTGTTGTGCTCATGCAATACGCTTGAGTTGGTTTTGGATCTTGAACTTGTCGCAAGGACCACTCTAAATTACGGACAACCAGCAGTGCATTTGTGGAACTTCCACAAGGTCTNGTCTAAGCCCTTTGATGAAACAAACTGGTGAGACTGATCCAAATACTAAACAAGAGAGCGAGAACTTTTTCTAATGGCCACTTCTCTTTGTGGAGTTATGATATATTTGCACTGTTGGTGTCCTGGAATGTAATGCACATTCTCTTTGCAGCAAAACACTGGTGGCTTAGTGAACAAGATGCCATCAACATCTGGGCTTGCGAAGCACTGTTCATTCATTCTTTTCTCATAGTCATAAGCCTATGAGGTTGATATTCTAGCCATGGGGGTCACAGTCCAGTGACTTTTGTGCCGGTCCCAAGCCCAGGTAACTAGAGAAATTTGCGTCAGGAAGGGCATCCGGCGTAAAACGCTGCCAAATTTAATCATGCGAATCGTCAGTAATCTGGACAGCTCATGTTGGACGTTTGGGGGACAAAGTTAGGGAAGGCCAGATTAAGATGGTTTGGACATGTTCAGAGGAGNGTAATAAATGAGGATATGAAGCTAGTGGGTGCAAGTGTTGAGGATGCAGAAGATAGGGATAGGTGGAGAGTGATGACCTGAGAGAGCTGTGGCGACCCCTGAAGAGAAAAGCCGAAAGAAGAAGAAGAAGATAAGCCTATGAGGTTGATGCAAATACAAAGACACATGAGCACAAAAGTGAGAACTGTGCACATTTCCAACTCTACAAACAGCGAGGGCTGTTTTGGGTAAATCACTTCAAGCTTGTAGCAGGGTCCCTGTGGGATTAGTGGTTAGGCCACGGTGGTGAGTTCAATTCCCAGCCAGGTAACCAACTCCAAACCCAGCCACTGGGCTTACACAAGACAGTGCACTCTCAGTGCCAGTCCTAAGCCTGGATAACATTGGGAAGGAAGGGCATCTGGCATTAAAAACTGTGCCAAATCAAATATGAGAAGCAGTAATCCACTGTGGCGACCCCTCATGGGAGCACCCCAAAGAACAACAACAACTTCAAGCTTGTAGCACTAGACCAAGTCTCATCAGCTTTCTCAGAATCCACGAGGAGGAAAGAATATGTGCAACCAAAAAAAACATGGATAATGTTATGCATTCAGGGGAAAAAAGAAATCTACCACTTTCCGTCACCCCAGTAGAAGGCAAACTGCTTAGCTTTTCATAAAGTTACTCTTTGCACAACTTTCTCATGCTGCCTGCATCCCTAACCGTCACTTCGCCTACTATCTCTGGAAATCGGCAGCTTTTACTGAAATCAGACGACTCCCTGTAATTTTGTTGCATCATTTTGCCACTGATGGGATCACAGAGTTATAATTGGATTTGCTAGTAGTATATAGGGACATGATCAATGATTTACCACAGATTACCTACATATTTACTGTAGTCTATCAGGAAGTAATCAATCAAATCAATCTAACTATGATGATATAATCAGAAAGAGTATCATTAGATTTATTGTTCGAACTGTAGTATCCATCATAGCACCACATGGAGTGTCGTCAAAGAAGCAGGCAGATGAACTTGGTGAGGAAACTGAACAAAAATGCTTCACCGAGAGGCTTGATTGAACTCTCGCTTTTAGTCTCAAGCTTTCAGAACTCAGCAGTCAAATTCCAGTGTATTTACACAGACATTGTGCTTGTGCCTTCTGACAGGGAAAGAGCAACATTTACACGACTTTTAAGAACGATTGCAATATTACACCTCGCGCGTTAAAAAACAGGGACTTTGCGTGAACCCATTTGTTTATTATAATGCCCAGAGAAACCATAATACTAATGTTATTATATTCTATTTACTATAATTGCTATATACTTGAAATCAATTATAATTTACATTTATATAAATCAAGTAGAACTTTCATCTATATTGGATTCTTGGAAATTCTTGTGAAAGCTAAGCAGCTAGTTCGAGCAGTAATAGTATTTGTAGACTATATGGCCAAAGGTTTGTGGACGCCTGACAGTCACACCCATATGTGTTGTGTCTTCCCCAGACTGTTGCCACAAAGGTGGAAGCACACAATTATCTGGAATGTCTTTGTATGCTGCAGCATTACAGATTCCCTTCACTGGAACTAAGAGCCCAAATCTGTTCCAGCAGGACAGTGCCCCTGTGCACAAAATGAGGTCCATAACGACATGATTTGCCAAGGCTGGACTGGAAGAACTCAAGTGGCCTGGAAGATGAAGTGAAGTGAAGTGAAGTGACTTTGTGGCCAAGTGTGGTGACCCATACTCGGATGCTCTGCATTTAACCCATCCAAGTGCACACACACACAGTAGTGAACACACACCCGGAGCAGTGGGCAGCCATTTTANACCCGAGACTCAAACCCACGACCTTCAGGTTCACCTTCAGGTTACAAGTCCGACTCTCAGACCATTAGGCCACGACTCCCCCCCAAGATGGAAGAGCAGGTCACCCCGTAACCAACTTGAACACTTGACTCCAATTACCCTCATTAAAATGGATCATTATCATAGTTCATTTTTCACCATTCAGCTCAGATGGCTATGGCTATATAAAATATTTATTTATTTATTTACATATTTCAGGAGTCCTTCATGTGGAAAACTTTGTGTATCCTTATGTGTGTCTGTGTTGCGTTTATGCTGCTGCTGCTCACAGATGTTTTCNTGTTTTCATGCTTGTTTTTTTCTGATCTTTGCTTTTTCGTAATGTTCTGTTCAACCCATGTGTAGTAGGATCTTGTTTGTTAAGTGGTAGTGTTTAAGTTTGCAGTCACGATGGAGCTCCAACAGGTTGACAGCAGTGTGTCGCATGTGTTGTGGCTGGTGTTGTGAACTAGTGGATGCACTTGATATTTTGGTGTGTTATTTTTGTTTAGGGATTTATAATTTTGTTTTTAAAGGCACTGTAATATAGTAGTAGTAGTAGTAGTAGTAGTAGTATTGTTATATTACATGGGAGGGCCACAATAATATCGATCAGATCTCAGCAATGAAACTCTTAACGCATTACATCAATTTCTCATCAATGGCACAATAAGAATGATGTGGGGCAAGCTATTACACACACACTCATGAGCCTTTTTTTGTCCATAATACCCGAATGGAGATCAAACCTAGGAGTTGTTTCACTCTGTGTAATCACTTGACATGACTGTCACTGATAGGCTGCATGAACTTACAGTCTGGGCTGCAAAGAATCAGCCCCAGCATCACTTCTTCATACCATTTTGTGTATTTTTTCTAAGACCTTTTTCTAAGACTTTTTGTTCAACAAAAGTCCAAAATAACTCACCTTAAGAAATTTGCTAACAGCAAATTATCTGATATGGTTGTCACAAATGAATTTATATTGATATACAAAAATGAAATGATATTGATTTTTTTTAACATCTTTGAAAGATATGCTTGGCTGTGGTGTGATAATCCCACAGTCACTGATACTGGGCAGTATGGTGGAGGTCCAATACCTTTCTGTACATCCCCACTGTCTGTGTTTATAGTCAGTCTCAAACATGACAGAGCACTGCCATCACCACACACTCTGGAAAGGAGGAGAAAGAAAACTCTCGCAGGTCTATGTTTAATAAACAGTTCAGCAAAAGCAATTATCGGACACAACACTTACTATCATTTGCTGTTGCACCCAACTTCTCTTCCCTCACCAGACATTACTATATGCTGAATTCTTTAATGCACTCAGAACCTAAAGTAAATGTGATAAAATGCAAACTTAATCCACAGTGGAACAGTGGAAGTGTGTGAGCATAGTATCTCTCACTATCAATGTGTGTGGCTGTGGATCCTAGCTCTTGAAGGTGCGCACATTTATTATTCGAGCAATCACAGGAGGCAGTGCAGAGCACCAAGACAGCAGGTCCACTCCAGCTGCAGTCTAATTTGCTGTCAGCCCCACTCTGAGCTCGAGCTGCGAAGTGAAGTACAGACTGTTCCAGAAAAGCTTGTCTTACTCTGCCACTGCTGTGTCTGTGTGTGGCTCAGCTGGCTGTGCACATGGGTAAGAATAAAGATGGAGCGGGAGCTTGCGTTTGCTAGTTTTTATCTCTTTCTTCTTTCGGAGGTCTCAGAGATTTGCATTAAGACATCATTATGAAATGAAACAGTCAATCGGGTAGTACGGCAGGTGTACGCAAATTTCATCAAAAGCTGGTTACGAAATAAATGGCTACTGCATGGGTAGCAAAGATTAGAGCTGCCTCTGCATCTGTCAGACAGCTTCAGTCTATAGCATCTTCATAGCTATATACTCATCCATTTATGAGCTATATAGTGTTCATTGGGGACAGTCGTGGCCGAATGGTCTGAGAGTCTGACTTAACCAGCGCTCTCTGCCACCCTCAATACCACGACTGAGGTGAGACCCTTGAGCAAGGCACCGATCCCCCAACTGCTTC
>CM074951.1:12996587-13011219 GCA_037577455.1 Pangasius macronema
TCACTTCACTTCACTTCACTTCACTTCACTTCATAAATGCAATCTGTCAACAGTTAGGAATAAAGTTTGTGATATCACAGGTTTGGATTTTAAGCTAATAATAAGTGCCCCCACTCCAAATCAGGCTCTGTGCTACAGCCACAGTTTGCTGCTTGATGCCTTGTAATGTTTCATTTAATTAATATCTGCCATAATGCGTAAACTTGAAGTCTGTGTTTGTGTTTACGGCATTCCACAAAGCCTCTGCTAAAAGGGTTTCTTGGTTGAAGCCATCTGACAACGATTTTTTCCCCCATCCTATGTAATTTCATGACGCTCCTGTCCTTTTAAGTTCCTAATGGCAGGAGCTCTGAGTTAGTGTGTCTGCAAATTACAGGTCAGCTTGTAAATGCTCTATTGTTTTTGCAGTGAAATCACTTTTGTGTTTAACCTCGAAGCAATATAAAACTCAACCTCCTTTCGCTTTTAACAGTGGGTGTTCAGATAGATCAGTTAATAATATAATATTAGCAAAAAATCTCATTCATTTTTCACACATAACAATTGCTGCACTGTTCATTATTATTTGCAGCAAAGTGGTTTTAAGTGGCCACTCTACACTGGCATCACTGGTTCTTTCTGAATTCAGGATATTTTATTGTTAGCTATGTGGTAATCTCCTTACTTCACCAAACTCCTTCTCCACAGAGTGACATGCTAAATTTGGACATCCATGTCATATCATTAGTGATGGCTGATCATGATATGACTTGGGAGTACTATCTAATGTCTATCATTAACTATCCGTCAATTGCTTGACAGTGTAACTCAGGGTTGAGGAATGCCTTATATCTTGAGGTCTCATCTCTGGCATAATGAGAATTATGTGGGGAAAATTATAACACAAACTGACACTTAAAGACAGAAAGATTATTTTTTAGTGTTTCAAGTCCTTAATGGTCTACTGGGTTCCTGATGTTTTTTTCCTCCATGTTTGTACCAAATACCAGCCCAAATAGAGTTCAAATATTGGAGTTGTTTCAACCCAAGCATTGCCTCTTCATACCATTTTGTGTATTTAGGGGGCCAAGCACCGAAGGTTTGTAGGCACCCTATTGTTATTCTACCTTTTCTCCTTCTTCCCCTTCTTCGTCTTCTTCTTCTTCTGGCTGGGTTGTCTATGGCAGCCCATAGAACCGTCTGTTAAAAAGTTGTGAATTTTGCAACAATGATCCTGGTCAAAAGTTATAATAACATGCTAATAATGCTTACATCTAACTGCCATTTCTGCTACTCCTCCTCCAAATTCTGTCCAATCTTCACTAAATTGGCTCACATCATCTTGAGACCTGTCTGAACAAAAGTTATGAAAGGAATTTTGATATTAAAACCCATTCTCCTGTAATGCACTGGTAAATGCGAAAAATAGAATGTGAGGGTGTGTCTTAGCAATGGATCTACATATCATCATGAAACTTGATAAGTATCATTTCAATATCATGTCCTGAATTTACCTAAGAAGTTTCATTACTTTTTTTCTTATATCATGTGCAAATTTGTGCTAAATTCACAGTTCATTTTTCTTATAATTCCTTGGAGTATGCTGAAGTCAATGCACACCAAGATATGAAATTCAGCCACCTTGGATTTTGTTAAAAACTATTTTTTCACTAATCTTCTTATCACCGAATTTGGCACGTCATCTTTAAAATAAGGCTCACAAAACTTATCAAAAGAATTTTGAATATTCCAACTGGTTTGTCCGTAAAGGGCCAATGAACCTGAAAGCGAAGCCACCAAACAGGAAATGAGGCTGTATCTCAGCAATGACTTTTTGCGCACTTACACAAAACTTGGTAAGCATCTTCAAGACCTGAGGCTATGCAACAAATTTCATGCCTACTGGTCAAAATTAACAATCAAATGCTAAGAAATGCTTACATCTAACTGCCATTTTTGGGACTCATAGCAGCTATAATATCATTGAGTAGATACAAAGCAGGTTTTCCTAATAAATTGGTAAAATCTATGCTGAGCTTTACAGTCCAATTGAAGAATATGTTTGAAATATGTGTCGGTTGCACATGATTTATCTTAAATTTATATTTACCACTACACCTTGCTTGTGTTGGGTGTTTTTTTTTTTTTAAAGAATTTCAAAGTTCAATTAAACAGCTGAACCAGTGATAATTTCATTAAAACATGCAGATGGTCTGCTATAATATCAGGAGTGATTTTAGTTTTTTCAGTGCTGTGCCTTTTAGCTTTTATCCCTGCTTCCCTTTGTTCAGAAGTGCCTGTTGTCCCAGATCCCCAAGATTTGGGGACCATCTTGGGTTTTGTCAAAAACTGTTTTTTCAGTTCAGTTCAGTTCAGTTCAGTTTTATTTGTATAGAGCTTTTAACAATGGACATTGTCGCAAAGCAGCTTTACAGAAATAAATGGATTNAAGGAAAAACTCCCTGAGATGATATGAGGAAGAAACCTTGAGAGGAACCAGGCTCAAAAGGGAAACCCATCCTCATCACTACTCCTCCTATGTCCAGTCAATACCACTTTTGGTGTACATCATATTCAGACCAACCCAGACAAAAGTTATCAAAAGAATGTTGATATTCCAAATGATTTGCACATAATGTGCCAACAAATCTGATGGCAAAGCCTCCAAACAGGAAGCGAGGCTGTATCTCAACAATGACTTTGCACACTGACACAAATCTTGGTAGGCATCTTCAGGACCATGCTCTGAGGCTATACAACACATTTTGTGACAGTCCTGGTCAAAAGTTACAATAACATGCTGAAAATGCTTCCATCTTATTGCAATCTTCACCAAGTTTGGCTCACATCTTGCACAAAGTGGGGAAAAAAGGTCCAGACTAATGAGAAAAAACATAAATACCTTCGATGTTTTTAAATTGCAAGAAGAAAAAAAAATAGGTCAGAGCAGTAGTGGCAACAGACACCTCCACAGGGCACAGCAGTAGTGGCAGCTGCAGCAGCAATGCAATTTAGACTTTTCCTCCTACAGTCAGAGAATTCCACCACTGTCTGTGGTCAAAACATGCACATGAGTGAAACTACAAATCACTACAAATCACGACTCAAGGTGTCTGTGTGCTTGGCCCCCCAAAATGCTTCTGGCGGCTTTAATTTTTAAATAATCTTCTCCACTGTGTGACATGCTGCTACTCTATGACCCAAAATGCTTGGGCAGTGATTTAAAAATTGGTCTGAGTAAACATTTAACTGAAAACTTCAAATAGACATTCATATTTAGAATGATGAATTTGAGTGGTGCACAAAAGATAGAAACACAGCACTTCAATATATATATATATATTTTTTAAGTGTTTTTTAAATTCTACTTAGCACAAGGCCTTGTCCCATTTTACAATGTCACCAAGCCCCAGTAGAGAACTCCTTTTTACTGGCATAAACACAGCAATAACGATTGCAGCAGCACCCTTACCTTCGGAAACCTTAAGTCTCCCTGGTTACAGCACTGCTTCCACAAACACCATTTGTGCTGTAAACAGTCAGTAGGATATATTGACTCTCACAGATCAACAGCTGTTGCTTACCATCTAAATAATATATTGTAATAATACAATGATGGGTATGTGCCTGACTGTGCACTGGCCTTGTTCCAAATATGCCAGTAAAGTCTAATGTAACCAAGCAGTCTTTTGCATGTCTAATCCTTGAGGACAGTTTTTTGGCTCACCGATAAGGTAGATGAGTTCAAGGACAAGTTCAGTGCGTCAAATCTCCTCTTGGTTCCTAGACATCTATTCCCGAAGTATTCCATCAGAGCACGTCAATCCCATGGCCACTTTGAATAAACCACAAGAAAGGTTCGTTCTTCTTTTTCTTCTTTCTGCTGCTATCATTAGGGTTCGCCACAGCAGATCATTGGTCCACATATTTGATTTGGCACAGTTTTTACATGGATGCCCTTCCTGACGCAATTTTATCCTCCCCAATTTTATCCGGGCTTGGGACCAGCACTGGGAGTGCACTGTCTTGTGCAACCCCAGTGGCTGGGGTAGGTTACCTGGCCGGGAATCAAACCCGGGCAGCGGCGGTGAGAACGCTGAGGCCTAACCACAAATCCTCCGGGAACCCAAACCACAAGAAATGTAACACTTTAAAATTACAGTACATGAATAATCATGCACTAATACCATAATTAATATTTACTTAAATATGAACTAATGATGCATTAATGCATGTACTAATCATAAACTAATGAAGACCTAACCTTAACTACAACATGAGTCTTATGAATTCATGCGTGAGTAGCAACCGCTTTAAGTACATGTTAGTACGTTTGCATACACAAACTGATCCTTCTTATTGAACGTAGAAAGACACACTGATAATAAACACCAATAATTTCATCTCAACTTGTTTTGCATCATTCTCCATCCATTTCTCTTCAAATCCCACTGTAGTACTAGTATGTCCTCTGGGTGGCTAGGGCCTGGGGCACTGCTCCTTTGCCCACAAGGATGAAATTAATACAGTGATATTTATTAATTTAGTAGATGCTATTATCTATTAACATTTAAAACCAGTGTTCTATAAGATTATTTTCTGGTGTTTTAGTCTGAGAATGATGGAGAATGATGTTCATTATTAGTGTGTCTTTATCAAAGCGCGTCTCTACGTTCAAAAAGGAGGATCAGGTAAATTATGAATGTAATCCAGCGCCATCCATGGGCATTTGAAATTATACATATTTAATTCATATTTCTTATAGAGCATATTTGATTTAGTTTGCCCCTATGTGTTTATTAATGCATTAACTAAAGAACAAGTACTAATATGTACTTAAGGTGGTCGTTATTCGTGCGTGAATTCGTAAGACTCACGTTGTAGTTAAGGTTAGGTCTTCATTAGTTCGTGATTAGTTCATGCCTTAACGAATTATTAGTTCGTATTTAAGTAAGTATTATTTCACTTATTAGTGCATGATTATTCATGTATTGTTACTGTAAAGTGTTTCCACAAGAAATCAACACTCTGATTGGAGCAGTAATCAGAGAGGCTAAGCTGCCTCAAAAAAAGTCATAGACATTCTCCATATCACTCCTTTGAGCCTAACCGCAACCTCCCTGACTCTGAGTTTGTGCTGATCTTGTTTTTATGACCAGTTCAATGAACCATCACCTCTGCAGAACTGCCACTGTTAACACAGCTGAGGTGCATTAGGCTTGTGTTGTTCTTTCTTTTTTTTTTAACCTGGCTCCAGGCCCAGTGCTGCAGTCCCAATGTTTTCCTTCCTCTTCACTCCAGTGACAGACCTCAAGTGGCACCTTGTTGCAACTCAAATGCGCTTAATTGTCTCTTATGTTAATGTTCATTCTGTAGATTGGACATTTGAAATGGCAGTGATTTGGCAATGTGATGTCTGATCCAATACCCATCAACATGGATGATTATTAAAAGTAACAGAGCTGGAAACAATAATGATACCGCATTCATCCATCGGTCAGTACCAGAGGTCAGCCGACAGCAATAAATGCTTTTATGTTGCAGTGGAAAAGACTAGAAGCTTGATCCAGAGATCCACCAGATATTACTGCTTTGGTGTAATATGAAGTTAAAATAGTAAAAACCTTCTCTATGTTTTTATTGACAGCTTCACATTTCTCACTCACCTGCATCATAAATAATTAAGAAAAGAAAGGCACTTGAGAGTCATGCATCTGACATACATTAGCCACTTCTGTGATTTCTTAGTTGGACTCTTCACACATTCAGTAAAGTCAGTCTAAGCCACAAGCACACTTGGATTTCAAGTGTCCAGTAGATATTGTAGCAGATGAAGTGTCACGACTGCTTCACCCCTCAGAAGTTAGAGGGGCCATCTGGGATGCTTAACTGCCTCCTGGCTTAGCCTACAGAGCTACACTAAAACTCTGCCTCTTCATTGTCATGTTCCGTATCACCTTGGTGACCTGCTGTTCAATTATACAGCTGACCCGGGTTTGATGACATAACCTCTTCAGATTGGGGTGCGCTTGCCCTGTGGGGCGGCCTGTTGCCTGTCAGGCCATGTCAGCTTCGCATGTTAAGCAGACACTTCCCAGATCAGTCCCAGTGGGCTCGGTACTGCTGAAAGGCTCCAGGCAAACCTCTTATTTCTCTCAGACTTTACTTTTTCTTTCACTCTCTGTACATGTCAACTGCTCATTGCAGGTCAAAATGCCAGAACGCAGAGATTCTAATGTACTGCTGTGAGACAGTCTCTCTTCGAGGGCGATACTTCAGGATAATATTCTTACCCCCATGAATAGCTACACATTGTGCTGCTTACAAAGAATGATAGCATAAACAAAGGCAGGAGGGCTTCACAACATGGTTCTCCATATTGCTCTCAGTAGCAGACTATTAGTTGGTTATTAGTTCTTTTTATAATAAGTTAGAAATAAGCTCTTTATTTTAGATTTTGTAAATATAGTCTTTGATTGGAAAGTGAAAAGAGATGAGGTTGCAAAGGTTCATTTGTATGTTCATTATTATTATTATTATTATTATTATTATTATTATTATTATTATTGTTATCTGCTAGTATAAGAGACTTTAGAATTTGAACATACGGTACTGCAAGCGTGACTGTTGTAGAATGCTAGTAGTCACACATGTGTCCTATGTGCAGCGTTTTATAAATGGACAACTCGACACTTGTTTCTTAAAATAATATTTTTAATATTACTTATTATCATAAAGATATATTTACACACTTTACAGAAATAGAAAATAAAAACACAAAGCTACGCATGAAAAAGAAAATAAAATAAAATAAGTACTCCAAGAGCTAAAGCTTATCTTTTATAAATTAGAACCCAAAAGCTCAAATATGTACACAGTATTTCAACCATTTCTGATACACTTTATTTATTCATTTATTTATTAAATTGTTTTTTGCCCAGTTTAACATCAAAACAGAGACAGAGACTGTACATTTGGCCTGGTGAGTTCGATGAGCACACACCTTGAACAAGAAAGATGAGGATTTAATACCTTGTTTTTACTGTGTTTCCCACATGGCCTGGTAATACTGTTGATAAGCCATAGCTTGCTGTGGACTATACAGTTATCCTCAGAATATAAAAAAAAATAAAATAAAAAAAAAATTGGTGTGCTGAACAAACTGGCCATGTTTATGAAGAGATATATTCACATGGAGCTTGCTTTAGTCTGGGTGTGAAGTTTCATTAGAAGCTATGGGGGAAATCAAGTTATTCTCAGCCCCTCACCCATGGGATTTCAAAATGCAGTTATCCTGTTGATTGCTCAGCTAGTGGACGTGTGAATATGCGGGATTGAGTTTCAGCTATTTGATCCCTAAGACTCTATATTGCACATGCGCAGTGGGGCATTTATCAAAAGCAAGCAATCAAGTGTGTTGCTTGTAGGTCATTTTCTTTTGCCTTACTTGGTCAAGCGTGAGACAACTGATAGGAGAGTGGAAAAATGCATTTATGACACTAAGGCAAAAGAATTAAGTACTGCCTGCAGTCTTTGAGGTTTCCTTCTGTCCATTAGAAACTCAAGTCTTAGAGACTAGAGTGTCTGCATTTCACTTGCCACAGCTCTCTTCATATACAAACATTCACTCAACTCTTTTCTTTCCTACACATTCCACGACAGGCAAATGCACATTTCTATAGCAAACACGGTCGGATCCTAAACAGCATCTCTGTGAACAAACCAGTGGAACATGCTTTGAAGTGCATAGGAACATTACTCAAGCATTGTAAGTCAACAGTGGAGTGCATATGGGCACAGAAACACATGAGGAACTGGGTAGAGGTTTCTTTTAAGTGAACTGAAAAGACAATTCTCCAACATGAAAGTACTGGTTTGAGTCTGGCTGCGTTTGTTCTCTTTTCACCACAAGCTTCATTAGCCTGATGTGCTGATCGGTGGCTCAGGCTGCACCAGGCAGGAGAGAAAGGTGTGAAAGCTCTCATGTGTCCACAACACATTGTGTGGTAGAGTAATTCTCTGTATTTTTTTCTTTTTTCTTTTTAATATGACCACACACGTGCACACACACATAAAATACAGCTTTCCACACTGTATTCAAAAGTAAGCTTTGGACAACCAGCTAGACGAGAATCAGTCAATAAAATTGTCACGATACACTGGAAAATCATTACATGCCAAGAGAAAGTGTGTTCAGGATATATTTTTTTCCAGCAGCATAATGGAATTGCAAAAGTGCAGCCTTGCATGCCCATACAGAAAGGTGCTGGAGCAAAGCTGCTAGGGGTCTCTCCTATACCAGGCTTTGGGTGTTGATTATGGGGTTTGTCTTTGGACATGTGATCCAACAGATAGCCATCACTAAGGGGTTGTGTTATATAGCAGTGATGGGGGTATATTTGTTTTTTGTTTTGTTTTTTTTGTTTTTTACTTTTTTTACAGATACAAGGCTAGAATTGTGCTGAAACACTGCTTTTCTTCACTCTGTGAATGGGGTAGCTCAGCTGGTGCAGATGTTATAGATACATTCATGAAGAGCAACGTGGATGCGGAAATTATCCTGCACCTCTTTTAGGGGGACAGGAAGGAGTGATTCTATCCCTCACTCTTTGCTTCCATCCCATTTTACTGTATCGCAACAGATGTGGGGTAACTCGCTCATCTACTCGGATATTCTGCCCTGCTAACGTGAGACAAGCATGTCTCAATTTGAAGGAGAATTTATGAAACATCTCTGTCTACATCTCTGTCTGAGAATGTATAATAATACATAATAATAATAGTGAGACTGGATATATGGGTATTTGCAGTACCCTGTGATTATGATGCTCTCATTGAGAGTTGTTCCTGCTGCAAGGCGTCGATGGTGGCGGATTTTCTTTTTTTTTTCTTTAAATTCCGTATGGAGAAATAGCTTATTGGAGGGTGGGGGGAGGGAATTAGCTGCTGATTTAAATAAAACACCAGCCGTGCTATTTCAGCAGCACAATTATGCATATGGGTAACAGTCTTGTAAAAGCCTCGTGTCTCTGAATTATAGTTGCAGAACAAATAAGGGCCTGATGTTAATGGAACGATGGTTACATGGTTATGATAAACCCACGGAAGAAGAGGGTATGTGTGGTCACGAACTAAGCCAATTTGTCAATGAGCTCAGACTCCGAGGGCCTCGGACTCCAGCTAACCCCCTGTGAGGCCCATCTGAAGTAGATTAGCAATGGGATTCAATGACCACAGCAATCAAAGCAATGGCCACCTGTGCTGAAGAGGCTCAGGCTAAAAGGCAACTGCTCCCAAAACAGGGAGAACGATAATGGCTTGCAAAAACTGAATCTGAATACATAGTTATAACGGTGGATACATAGACAGGGAGAGATATATATAATATAACATTTATATATATAACATAGATATGTTGTACTCTGTACTGAATAGTGCATGTGTAAGCATGTTTGTATGCGTGTTTCTTAAACAAATGCACAAAATCCAGTACAGGCTTCTCTCACAGCACCCTGAGAAAAAAAAATAATAATAATTGAAACCAAAGACAGAATCAAAATTTTAAAAAAGTAATAAGTTCCACTATGGTGTAAAATAAAGGCATATTATTGTGTCAATCAAATATCTCTGTCCTAGGGGGCAATTCAGCCTTTAGCACAGCAGTCAGAGAAGAGAGCACTACTGGTTGGTATGAAAAACAGACTATTACTGCATTTTCAAGAAGTGTCTGCTTTGAAAGATTTTTGGTCTGATTTGTTTCTACCATGTTTCTTTGCTACCATTGTTTTTATAAGTTGGACGTCAGAACAAATATGGTGTTATACATACATATGCTTAGGTGTTTCAAGACTTAAATAAGAGGTAACGTTTGTTTGTCTCTCTCTCTTTTTTTTCTTTTCTTTTTCATTCTCATGGCAGCATCGCATTATAGATTTACTATTTGGCACTTCATTAAAAGGAGAGGTGGTGTGCTGAGCAGGGCAGGTCGCCCCAGCCAGTTAACAGTCATGTATGTCTGCTGTAGCGAGGTGAAGAGTGGGGTTGGACGACAGACATGACACATGGTTAGTAGAGTAGTGCAATCCTATAAGGAGACACTGTGGCTTAAACTTTGCGATGTTGGGTGTCTATAGGGTAATGCACAATACGCTTTGGATAGCAAAACCTTTAGGAGCAATAATCCTTAATGAAGGTTGTGTAAGTACAAAAAAATGATGAAATGCAATCAATCCATATACCATAGTTTTGTTTTGTTTTGTTTTGTTTTTTTGTTTACTTGACACCTGATGATATCCATTTAATGCAAAGCAACAGAATTCAGAGGTAATTATATAATCAGCAGTGATAACTAAGTAAAATAAAAAATAATGTATAATAGCTACTTTTATCGGACATAAGGTAAAATGAAATGGAGCACTGTTACCTATGTCAAAAGACTGAAGTGGATAAAAGTGGTGAAGTTTTCAGTAGTGCCTTTACCTTCACATCCCTGTCACTTCCCTCCCATATGACATTTGTTCACACCAGAATTTTGCCACAACACAGCACTGGAACAAAGGGCATCTTTACACAGCAGAGAATGGGGTAGCACACCTCGAAGAAAAAACTGACACGTTTGCATGAAGATTGTTTTGAACCAGGCTTCTCAGTGCTCACACATCATGCAAAGTGTGGCAATGAAAGGGCTTCAGAAAGCTAATGAGGAAAAAACACTCGAGGAGAGAGAGAGAGAGAGAGAGAGAGAGAGAGAGAGAGAGAGATGGACAGACAGAGATAGAATCTGATAGCTCGGGCTGTATATCCCCCCCCACCCCATTCCTGGCCCACAATTCTTCATAGAGCTGAGGGTGAGTGGCTTGTCCTGGTATTTTGTGGACAGAAGAAGAGTTTCTTGAAGAACCAGCAGGTGCTATGGACATCACTCTTCAGGCTGGGCTGGAAAGACCCCTTGTTACAGGGCCCTCCCTAAGACAAAGGAAGAGCATTGAAATCAGAACCAAAGGGGTGGGCGCTCGAAGCGGTGCCTGCAAGAGAAAGAAAGAAAAACAGCCTTTATTATAATAATTGGTGGTTACTATGAATACATTCGCAGAAATGTTCTAGATTAACAGAAATGACATAGGCAATGGGGGAAGAAGTCCAGTCAGTAATGTTATTGTTCATTTCTGCTTATGGTTATCATCAGAGTAGCCTCAGCCTCAGATATTCTGCCCATGGGCCATGGAGCGTCTGATATGCTGTATTTTGCGCACCTTTCTGGCCACAAGCATCAGAATCTTAAAGGATGCATTCTGCCCTCTACACTTGTGTGCTCCAGTTTCCAGTCAGAGAACAAACCTTTGAACACCACGAGCACAAGGAGTAAGAATATCAGTTACCAAATTTTTCAAGTGTCTTAGCACGAAACAGACTTCGTCACCACTCATTCGCTCTATTAGAAAACCGTTTGCAAAAAGTCTGTGGTTGTCATCTGTCATGTCGGTCAAACTGTCTCTCCCTGTGAAAGTAGATGCTCCTTGGTGACATTTATTTATAAAACATACTGGACTCTAAAAGTGGAAACTAAAAGTTAGCTTTGAACGGTGCGTCGGTGTAAATGATGTTATCTTTTATTTTATTATTATTATTTTTTTTATTATCTTGTATTATCAATAACAACAGCCTCCATTGACTGATACGAGGCAGAAGGGGGTTGTAGAAAACTATGTAGAGCCTCTTGTCTAAACTTAGCGTGACAAAAAACAAACACAGACTCAGTAAAACGACGGTGACTTCATCTTGGTATTTTGCTGTGTTGTTCCTCTAACCAAATAGAGATGTCGGTAGTTTCAAAAGCAATGTAGGATATAAAGTGACTATTTTATCAGCTTTTCTATTTACCATGTGGAGCTATAACTGGCCTGAACTTTCACTCTGTTCTGTATGTTCTTTACGGCCTTTAAGATACAGGTTTCCTGTTTCTTTCTTTAATGTAATCGCATCTGGAGCTCATTAAGGGCTGTTGATGCTCATGCTGTGGTTCCATTATCACAACCTATCACAACACAAAGTCCCATAATGTCATCTGGGGTTATAAAATCTTGTTTTCTGCCCCACACATGCAGTCGTGTATAAAGCATGTAAAAAAAAACTACAAACCTGAACCACGCTAGTCATTCTGGATGCATTATAGAAACTACGATGCTTCTTAACAGCAGCTCTTGGCTTACAGTATCCTCACTAAGAAAAGACTAATGCTTTGATTTGCTAAAGGTTTGTGAGTGTAAAATACATGCAAATGTAATAACACTAATGGAAAATAAGCTGATTTACTAACAGGGTCCATAATAAATAATAATAATAATGATAATAATAAAGGGTGCAAAATAATGCACCTAGTCTGCTTTGCATAATTCTCTTAATGAATATGGAGTTTAGGGCATTTCTATACAAAAGTACAAAAATCCAGGGCAAATAGATTAGTTTAAATCCAAGTTTAAATGTCACTTGCATCAATTTTCTGATGAATAGATGACAATGACATACAGTAGGCACTGGAGGAAGAAGTCCTGTAAATAAGTTCAGTTCATTTTTATGGGAAAGAAGTCACACAGCAGTTGGGTGTGCAAATTAAGGGAATATATATATATGTGTGTGTGTGTGTATGTGTGTGTGTGTGTGTGTGTGTGTGTGTGTGTGTGTGTGTGTGCTGGTTATATATAATCTTGTATAAACAAGGCAATAGTTGACACTTTTAAGGTCATCCGGTCAGCCAACGGGAGAAAGTCAAGAGGTATTCCCTCTTGTTCCATTTCTTAAGGACACGCTGTTCAGTCCCACTGCCACTCGTTCACAGTGCAGTTTAATTAAAGGACCAAATTAACAGTGGGTCTTCTCCTACTCAAGGGAAAACTCAGACCAAGGAGAGTCCCAAAGAAGGAGTACAGCTGAGTCCGAGTTTTTCCTTGCCATTCTCATCTCTGGCTTGCTCATTAGGGATCTAAATCTAAATCCATATCCAGATTTTTGTAAAGTTGTAAAATGTCCATTGTTAAAAGTGCTATGTAAAGAAAATTTAATTGAATTGTTCGAAATGTTTCTGTTAACCCAGTTGTTTTCTTCAAATTTGCAAATGCAATGTCTTTCTATTTCAAAATATATGCCTCTGATCATCAGGAAACAAATTAGCAGACATGATGAAAAAAGAAATTAGTCTTTCAAGTTGAAGTGCTTTTTTTTTTTTTTTTACTGTTCTCTGCCTATTATCAGGGCTAGAGGAGAGTTAATTCTCCTGGTCAGGCTGCACCCAGTTTCAGGCATGGCTGATGAACTGCAAGGCAGCTTTTCTCACCCATTGGAAAATGTGACATGCTGTACATTAGCCAGATGCAGGTTAGAGGCTCAGTACAAGGTTTTCCCAGGTGGGGAATATTTTTGATTTACTATGTGATTCATATTTTCTCTTTGCTAAATAATTATTAGTCAAGCAACATTATAGTGGTACACTGGAAGAGTGACAAACTTCAAATGGATTTCATTAGATAAGCATTTGAACTGTTGTGGATAGAGAGTCCATAATTGTTCTCATGGTGCCATTCACTG
This sequence comes from Pangasius macronema, assembly GCA_037577455.1. NCBI lineage: Eukaryota > Metazoa > Chordata > Actinopteri > Siluriformes > Pangasiidae > Pangasius > Pangasius macronema. The sequence continues at coordinate 13,010,148 of CM074951.1, forward strand.
GCGGCTTGATTGGCATGCTAGTCAAGCAAAATGAGCTGGCTCGGTCAACTATGTCTGTCGGGATATGGGTGAAAAGGCTGAACAGGATGAACTCTGAACTCCAGGAAGGCATGAGAGGAGCCGAAGAAGAGGGCGAATGAAAGAGAAGTCTTCATGTTGTTTGGGTTTGAAGTGCTGTTTTGGAGAGTGTATTGTGAATCACTGAGCCGTTTCCTTTAATGGAGCTGCACAACTTCCTGCAGATTCCCTCATTGTGCCCCGCCAAAATTCTGGGCTTCAAAAACAAGCATTGACTGCCTAACTCGCCAAGAGAATGCCTCATTTTTAACTGGCCAGGATAGGCATTGAACACTTAAAGACATGTGTAGTTCCACAAGTACAGGCTTCCATGCCATGGGCCTGCTCTTTGTATTCACCTTTGTGGGGTCACCAGTGCTTTCTTCCCTCGGATTCCAAGCAAGAGAGTGAATAGGGATAGAAAATTCCCAGACGAAATCTGGCCAAAACAATAACAAACTATAATTCACCATAGATTGTAAAACTGTGAAGGATATGGGGGCTTGGGTTTCTCTTCTTTTAGAGCTTTCATCTCCATGCCTTTAAGAACAATTAACTATGCTATAAAGGGTTGACTTGCCTGCAGTGGCTGAAAGGATTAATTGCATATGAGGTTAATTTATAGCAGGACTTGTGTTATGGGCTTGCCACCTCCTGCAGGGATATTATACCATGCACAGTTTATCTGTTCTTGTAACACACACACACACACACACACACACACACACACACACACACACACACATACACACACACACACACACACACACGTTTTTTACATATTACATTGGTTTTTTTTCCAAAAAAATCTTTTAAATTGTACATAACATGTCTATACAACATGAATTACTTCCAGTTGTTGTAGTGTTTCTGTAACGTTCTCATGGTACCATTCACTGGCGGCTTGATTGGCCTGCTTTTGATTTACTATGTGATTCGTATTTTCTCTTTGCTAAATAATTATTAGTCAATTATTAGTGCACTGGCGGTTCTCTTTGGGAGTGACAAGGTTGGA
>CM074951.1:13011368-13027780 GCA_037577455.1 Pangasius macronema
GGGATAGGTGGAGAGTGATGATTCACTGTGGCGACCCCTGAAGGGAAAAGCCAAAAGAAGAAGAAGAAGAAGAAGAACAAGAAGAATTATTATTGCACTAGAAGAGTGACAACCTTCAAATGGATTTCATTAGATTAGCATTTGAACTTTAACTCTTGTGGATAGAGAGTCCATGACTGCTCTCATGGTGCCATTCACTGGCGGCTTGATTGGCATGCTAGTCAAGCAAAATGAGCTGGCTCGAAGTTGATACAGACAGCCCTATACCCACTTTTCCGACTTGTCCTACTTGAGACTTGAGGTCCTCCTCAAAGGTCCACATTTTTTTCTATTTCAAGTTCTTGTACTGTTTCTGTTATGTATGTGTTTGACAATAAGAAATGACAGGCTGCTGCACAGAAGTTCTCTTGACTGTAAAGAAGAGAGAGAATTCAAGGCCCAGACCTGAAAGCTAATGTTTCATCATGTGAAACTTACTCCATGTGGTACAATGAAAGGGTGGTTGTTGGGGGTTACTGCAATGTTTTATTTGATTGGGAAAATTTGTGTGAAATCTTACCTTACTTGCTACCTATATATTTGGTTACAGTCTTTCATTCAGGATATGCTGTAGAGCTACTCGAAATGAATAGATGTACTGAATCCAGTCTAAAGGACAGCCATCACATAAAAACTACTGGGTAAACAATAGAATACGTCAGTTACATTTTTCCTCTCCTCAAATTACAGGCAATTTTCCACTGATTTCCTTGGTGTGCAGCATTGCTAACATTAAGGGGGAAAAAAACCTTCATCGTTTAGAAATAAAAGTACTGCATTTTCTTTGTTTTTTTTTTTCCTAGTAAAAGTGATTAGTTGTTGTATGCTGCCAAATGTGCTTTTCATTTCTTTCTTAGTAAGGACTGTAAGACCAAAGCGGTAAGCCAAGACCTTTGCTGTGCCCTTTCTAATCTCTTCATATATCTTCTGATTTGCTAAAATTTCAATTGTCTGTCTTAGCCATGAGTTAAAAGGTGTTGTGCTAACACCCTGACTGGAACTAGATTTTACCGTACCCGGGGAACACCCTGTCCGCCCCAGCTCCCGCGGAGGAGGAGGTGCCGGAGGGTCTTTGGTTCCGGCCAGCTCGGGCAGGGTTCTGACGCACAGGAGTCCTCATGCTACCCACCTCCTCCAGCTCCTTGCTATGCTCGGTGGAGGTCACTGGACCTGCGGGGCACAGAAAGAATACTGTATTCCATACTGATGCATTTGACATATAGGCTAATCCTCTTTTTTGTTAACTACTTAGCAAAGGCAGTTCAGTTTACTTAGGTCATCTCCTGATTTTAATTCCTTAAAGGGCTCAGCAGGTCCAGACTGCCATTCCTCAGTCTAATCATCACATACCTTCCCTAGCAGTTTCACTGTAATTTCTGAATCATATGCTTTAATGTGGATTACTGAATAATAGGCTTTTAGGGGTTAACAGCCTAACATAATTAGACCCTTTGTCTCTTAGACTCCGACTGTAAAAATGTGCAACAGCCACTGGTCTTGTGATCTCAGTCAGGGAATGGCATTTACTGAGTACATTCACTCTGTCTTATACAGTGGGTCTACAAGTCTGAAACCACTAGAGAAAATGCTTCTGTTTGGCTCTTTTTTCAATTTAGCACAAAGCTTTTCATTACAAATGATATTATCAGTAGCAACCTGAGTGAAAAGTCGAATCTCTGAAATATTCTCATGACTCTCACACTTTCTTAGTATTTGGTACGTCCCCATTTTGCTTTACTGACAGCGTGCACTCGAGCCGGCGTGGATGCCGCATGTCTGAGTAAAACCCGATGATCCATGTTAGATCAAATCCATCAGAGTGCCGTCTGAGCACGTGCTTCAATGGAAGGGATAAGACTCACAGAAAACGTGACCTTTTGTATAAAGGAGTTAACATGGTCACTATCACAATTTTCAATAAATTGCTTACATTTAAATAGTGACCTAGAAATTGTGTAACATCTTGAATTCATTTTTTTGTTTTTGAAATTTCAAAATTCTAAAACCTCCTGTTTTTTTTCCAGTTTAAAATGTTCAATTTTCCCATATTTTCAGTTTGGTCACATTTTCATATACCCAGGTTTGTCTCCAACACTTTTTGAAAGTATAGTGCATAACACATTTTCATTTAATAGGTAGTGGCACAAACTAATCTAATCAGAAACTAAGTGCTTTCTAAAAAAAAAAAAAATCAAGCCATAATTTTCTGTGTTCTTTTCTGTGGATGGTGTCTATAATGAATCTCTACTTTATAATAAACCTCTCATATTCAGGCAACTTTACATTAACATGACACACGCCATTTACAAGCCGCTTTTCTTTCGTGCAGCCCTGTGTTTTTTCATATGGCATTATGATTACTTTATTTTATCATAATTAAAGAAAATGTCACTATAAAGGTCAATTTTAATGGTGTGAGGTATTCTAATGTACTCAGTGGAGATAGCATGTAGTCAAAATAAACCATATAAGCTCAATTTTAAAATAATTCAAAGGTATCCATTGGTCCTTTACATTACTTTAAGCTGGTATGAATATAAAAACACTTCTGGTGCAAATTTTTTTTTTTTTTTTTGCCCCATCATTGCTCATGCCCATGTAATTTAATAACATCACTAAATAATATGCCCATGTTGTTTAATTGGATGAGACACATAATATGGTAAAATTATATAAAAATTCCAAGTTCTACATAGAATCATTAGAGGGAACAAACCAAAGGATTCCAAAGACTGTACATTAAATATTTAAACATTCTGATTAAATAGCTACACCATTATGACTTTTTTTCCCTAACAACTCTGTGTTTTACTCAAGAAACTAAAACAGCTCGTAAACAGCTCATGTGCACAGATGTGTGCGTGAGGATTTGTATGTATGGACATATAGTAAGTCTTGAATATACCCAGATGTTTCATATCACCACACAATAAGTGTAGTGAGACGTTTTTAAGCCTGCTTTGCACACTTGTGTGTGATCTACTTCTCCCTAACCTTTCACCTCTATAGGAAATGAAAGCACTGCTCCAGGGTAAGGGGGTTTGGAGTATCTTCATCTGCTGTCTGATATCTGATGTGACTGATCTCACAAGTGATTCCACCACTCATCCCTACTTTCTGTTAGATGGCATTACTGAGTCCAGAAACGTCTTGCATGAGAAAGCTACTAATATACATACATCATGGGAAAATTAGGGAGCGGATTTATGGTAATTCTAGCATCGGAATTAACTGAATATAATGTGAAGCTCATGAAAACCTGTTTAATTATTAAATAGCCATTGCTTCTCAGTGCTGTTTCAGTGGCCATCCAACCGTTTCACCATTTCCACGCAATTTATTTTACTACATATTTTACCCAGTGATGGTCTTAATCATTTCTTTGCATGCTTTGTGAATTAATATCCATATCTCTCTCTCTGTCTCTCTCTCTCCCTCTCTCTCTCTCTCTATCTCTCTATCCCCACAGTTTTAACTAATGTACATATCCTTTAGTCCAAGCCTCAAGTTTTGTGCCAAAAATTCAGCCAGAAAGACTCACCAGCTAGTTAAACACACACACACACACACACACACACTCAGGAAGAGCTTAACTACAGGCCCACTATTAATTCAGAGCTTCCCATTAAGCTTTACTGTCAAGAACAAGAATTTGTTTAAACAGACAAAATGTATTCCTGAAGCCTAGCCAGGTCTTCCGTTATGTTTATAACTGAGAAGCTGACGTTTCAGCTAATTAATACCCTTTGCTAACCTTGGACAAGAACTTTGGAAGAGAAATTTCTTTCACATACACTCAGAATTTCGGCTTCTTGAAAATATTAACAAGGGCTGCCTCTCCCTCAGTGGAATGCAATAAGTATTTAAGCATACTTGACATTTTTCAAAAGCCTCACAAATCAAGTCTTATATTCAAGCTAATCATCTTTACTTGCTGTGTTACTCATTTACACGAGAACAGTTGACTAATTCATTCAAGGCATAGAAAGACTCCATTAGATTTTACCATGGAAAAAAAAATAAACAACAACACAAAATCTGACTTTCCCCAGGCAGCCTAATTCTGCACTTATCCTCTTGCTATTGGACCAAAAACAGAATTAATGAAGGAAGTTTATATATTCAGTCAACAATTAACTCATGTCTACTTAATAGATGGTGGGGGAAGGTAGAAGGTGAGGGGTTAAAATGTAAAAAGGCTCCATGTGTGAGTGCAGTTACAGGAAGTTGGTTTTTTTCTTCTTCTCAAGAGTAACATAAAAACACACAAGGGGCCTTAACCGTGATCTAACTGTCAGTGCAAACATCATTCAATCCTGCACGTCCCTGAAACATGACAGGAAGTATAGTACCAAACTGTCTCAAAGGGATGAAAACTCCAGGATTGATGCAGAATCTCCCAGCCTGGCCTCCAGAAGAGGCTGTAATTACAACTGAACAAGCTGAACACTGCTTATCAAAATATTACATTCACTCTTCTCCCCGTGCTCAGTCTGTCATAACCCCTCTCCTTAATGAGACAATTTAAAGGTTTCCTGCCATCACAAGCTGCCTGTCTTTGCCCAGCTTCTTGAGGAAGTACATCTGAGTTTGGGTCAAAAAAGCATAATGAAAGCTGCTAAAAATAAAGCCTCCGGCAGCCATCAGAACAACGTTTATGAATTAACTCTTAACACCCGGAGGAAACTCAATCAGACAGATGTCTAAATATTGAAGGGGAAGTCTATTTTAGGCACATAGAATCACTCTCATTGACTATTTTACAGCTCTTTGTCAAACCACATGGCCCTTTCTAGACGTCTGGTGGATGCTGCATCCTTTTAAACACATAATGACAAGGACAATAACCGTGGATGCAGTATAATAGATTGTGCCTACATATTTCGTCAGTTTCTGAACCCACTACACACGCTCATTTATGTGACTCCTCATTTTACGGAGCAGGAACGTCATATACAGGAACATAATACAACTGTTAATGCCAATTATTTTTGTAATAAACGGTAATAAACTTATCATGATGCAAATCTTAAGACACTATGTCTCATGAGAAATTCATGCCAAATCAAATGAGCAAGACCAATGTGCTTTGGTTTTATACAAATAAAGTTGTAAGGAAAAGTATGAAAGCTAACCCTGTTTTAAAGTGTAACGTAGTAAGTTCACACTCTGGTATTGAGGAGAATTCTGTAGGTAATTCATTCCGAATTAAATAAGGATGATCTGTCACGAGTCTCACCCACTACTTGATCATGATGCTTCATAATTCCCTTACGGTAGTTTTGAAAAAAGAAGAATAGAAAAAGAAACTTTTTGGTGCCTTCTTTCAGCTCGACTGAAGATAGTAGTGCAGCAGTGACTATTCCCATTTCAGTGTGTGACAGACTGCTCCATCCTCCAGAGTCATGATGAATAGCCAGAAGTGCTACTATTTCATTTTCTTCTCCCTGCCTTGGTGCACTCCTCGGGTGCTATCCATTATGTTGGCTTTTTCACATGACTGCCTTGCTCCTGCTGGACATACCGAGGTTGATAGCCTGTCCCTCTAAATCCACAGTCTGTCTCTCATGCCGACAACTTGTGCCTCTTCAAGCGCCTGTCTGGCAGAGGGAGAAAGAGCCACAGGGCACAGGGCAGTTATGAACAGCCGGCTGAGTTTGATGGGTGACTCACTGCAATCCTGTGTCTAGCTTAAATGTACAATATGCTGCAAATATAAGTGTGCTGCACCAGTAAAAAAAACAACAATAATAATCCACAGGCAAGAAGGACACATGATCATCATTAAGGACGCATTAGAGACATGTTTTGGAGACCGTATATACGGAAAGGCCAGATGGAATTAATCTGTTCACCACTACTCCAGGAAGTGAGAGATTAGATCTATTTATGTGCAAAGCAGAACCAGGTGAGGACAGCACCATGTTCCTCTATAGGGAGATGTATTACATGTCTTTTCACTCCTCAACCTCAGCCTCTGATGCTTACCCCATGCTGCCCATTCTCAGTCACTGGACATTAATAGAGATCTGCTATGCAATGTAATTGTTTGTCTTTACCATGCATTTATATATATATCATATTTAGAATGAGCCACAAACACTGAAACATATCAACTTACCCTGTACGAATCGGTCGTACCTTTTTTTGACATCACTTCGTACTACGCTTTTCTTTTTTTGTTTCTGAAAAGGTTGGTAATACCAACAAAATGGACAAAGATGGTCAATAATTTGATGACTTTGATGCCAGTTTCATAAAGAAACCTGGAGAGTCATTAAAAATCCCATTATATATATATATCAGAGAGGAAGCAGTAGGCACTACCTATTGTAACAAATCTTACATTTTTAAACTACATTCTTACTAAAATTATTTCATATATAGTCATGTTTTATATAAGTGTGAGCACAGAAAGGTCCTAGGCATCTGCCTTCAACCTGACCAGCTTGGCTCCACAATTTCTTACAATTGGACATAAGAAAGAACTCCACAGCATGTATGAAGTGAACTATAACCGGATTAATTATCAGAGCATCAAGCCACTCTCTCTCCTCAGCATGAATTTACAGCTATAGCAGCTCATAGCAGATTCTCTCAGTCAGTGCAGAACTTGAGTCTTGAGTCTGATACCTTTCCACAATAGAAACCACCTACTATCACAGTTCATTTTGGTAACAGCCAACTACATTATGTGTAGTTTGACCATCTGGCCATTACATCTATATGTGCTTTTTTCATTCCAGTTTTAATAACCTCCACTCTTCTGGGAAGGCTTTCCACTAGATTTTGGAGCATGGCTTTTCAGATTTACTCATTTAGCCACAAGAGTATTAGTGAGGTCAGGCACTGATGTGGTGTGAGAAGGATTGGGGTGCAGTCAGCATTCCAGTTCATCCCAAAGGTGTTCAGTGGGGTTGAGGTCAGTGTGCAGGCCACTCGAGTTCTTCCACATCAACCTTGGCAAACTATTCATAGATCTCATTTTGTGCACAGGGGTATTGTCATGCTGGAACAGGTTTGGACCCCATAATTACAGTGAAAGGAAATTGTAATTCTACAGCACACGATGACTTCCTATACAAGTGCTTCCAACTCTGTGGCAACAGTTTCATGAAGACTCACATATGGGTGTGATGGTCAGGTTTCCACATACTTTTAGCCATATAGTTTATATTTACATGGTTTTGTGTGTATTAAACAAAAATACACGTTTTAATCATACATAATATCTATTGCCATGAACTTTTTTCTATCTAATGACTATAGTTTGCTCCCAAAACCTCACTGTGTCATGGCATTCAAAAGTGTTCTGTAGTCTTAAACATTCCGAAGCTTATGTGTGTTATGTGCCAGCTAAGTGTACAAAACAGCCATGGACAGAGCATCTGAGTCTCAGACTAGTGCTGACTAAACGTTACAACAGAAGCGTACCACAAAGCCAAAGGTGAACAAATCCTTCAGGTACTAACCAGCCTTTGGCTAGTTGGACTATGTGCATGTGTGTCTCTGAAGTCACATTCTGTTTACATACTACATTCTTTATATTCCATTTACATGACTTCTGATGCCATCAGTTAAGAGCATATGTGTATGAGAGTGAGCACTGGGGCGTGGATCCCTGTGGGTGTGTAACCATAGCAGTTGGTGTGTGATATCAGAGCTGTGATACCCAGTGCCTTGATCCAGGAAGTAAGTGATTTTACTCTCTTCCTTACACTCTGTTTTCTGTCTCTTAGTAACTCGTGTACGTATGATGTCAACTAAAGTGGCACAAATCAGACCTTTTTTTTTTTTACCTATATACGAAACAAATCTCTATGAACGCTGAATGAGATCTATTTAAATCAGATTCTAAACACCTTCTTATGGGAGACTGGGTTGGATACAGAATTAAGACGCATTTTATTTTGAAAATGTCTGCATGGGAGGCTTTGAGAGCAAAGGTCTGTTCACATACTACTGTCTATACCCAGTGATTGTTTGTGACTACATGTGGTCTTTAGTAAAGACTAGACTTTTTTTTATTTATTTAAAGACTTGTAAATGGCCATAGAATGCTCCTGCTGGAGCTGTTTAATTTTCTCCACTACACACAAATCTATGCCAAGCCCAATAATCTGTAGCCTGCCAAGTCATCCTCCACTTAGTCATACTAGAACACAGGCATTATATCCCTAATAAGATGAGAATTAAGACAAAGCACTAGCTTAGACACAGTATAAGACCCTGTTAGTGTATAGCTCATTGAAGCATACATGAAGCATACATGAAGTCCCTCGGTGAACTACTTGGCATATGGAAATGAAGGTAAGGAAGCCATGGCCGTTGCTTGAGCTGCATGTGAAATCAGCAGTGCTCCATTCTGAAGCGTTCTGCCTTTGAAGCCCGAGAGTCACAGCGCTGCTTATCACATGCCTACCAGTAGCACAGGGTCTTGGCAGAAACTGGTACCAATCTCTTGTCGACTTTCAGACCATGTTACCATGGCAGCCGTTCTGAAAGGCGCTCAGTCAGGACCAAAAGGAATGATATTGTGAATCGGAATTGAGTCCCAGGTTTTACACATTTCAAGTTTTGTACCCTCAGTGCTTCATTAGCATCTGCCGGACAAGGTGGGTTATGCAGTGCATGTGGTCCAGCACACTGCTGGTTGCGAATGTTTTGGAAGTATGTAACTGTTTGATATGCAGCATAGTGAGGCTGTGATAGTAGTGCACATGGGAGGAAATGAAGAACAGCTTTGTTTGGTGCTGCCCCACAGAGGAAAAGGGAGTGCATAAAAACTTGCTCCCTTAGTCCCAGTATGCTGTCTTTCTTCCTGCTCACCCCTCAACCCACAAAAGTCGCTCCATTTTGCAGCCTATTACTGAGAAGAAAAGAGGCTGTACTCCACTTTTAAAAAAAAAAAAAAAACATGTACTTTGTCATTATTCGGCTCTCTGATCTCGTCTGACAGATTCAGATGGCACGCAGCTTTGGAAACTGCACATGACCCAAATTAGTGCGCTGCTTTAATGATGAGGTGAGAAGTGGCCCAGTTCCAAGTGATCAGAGCGCAGGTTCAAAGCGATGAGGCTGCCTGCTGCCGGGAATGCTAATGAAGCTTAGCGAAAGACAGAGAGAAAGCTGAACAGTTGCTCCGGATTGACAGGGGTGAATCAGTGGGTAGAGGTTACTGAAGGTTGGGTCCTCTAATTCACGGAGCTGCTCACACAAGTATATTAAGCCAGATTTCTCATGAATCAGCTCTAGGCAGTATGCCATTTCAGAGAGGATTTGCGTTAAGGAGAGGTTTGGGGGAAGCAGAGTTTTGGATATCCCATTCAGCCATGGCAAGAAAAGTGCAGATTTGCATATCTTGCTTGGCAAAAAAAAGGAGCTGCATCCTGCATCCATAGCACTGATAAATTGTGATGAGCTCCATGCGCCTCTGATCACTGAATCATAGCAGTCATCAGTGCTGGATTTATGTATTGTGACGCTCGAAGTGCTGGGGGGTCAGCTGCAGTGCCCCTGCTTTGGGCCTGTGCCACACTACAGGGTGACTTAGAGAAATGCCAACACTATACACATTTTGTGCTGAGAGTACATATTTTGATCCCAATGTTCTCTGTTAAAAAATCTCCTCAGTCAGTAGAGAATATTTCTAATGTAATGAATAAAAGATGAGAAACCCATAACTAGCTAAACTACTGATTTAGTATATAATTGTTGAGTCAGATTTAAATCTGGAAGTGCACTGGAGTCTTTCTAGTTCCCAAATATTTGCTCTGGTTCTCATGGTGCATTTTCGGGTCATTGAGGTTACAGCTGTAGTTCATTCTCTAGTTTTGTTTATCTGTGTTGCATATTAACCAGTGTGTGTATACATGTGGTTAAATGAAATGCAGTGCTCTTTGGTGCTTCCAGGAAACACTTTTGCTTCAATTAGGTATGCTTATGGACTTGATTTAAGTCTTCTGTACCACTTTAAAGAACAAACTATTCACACTTAGGTAATGGATGTTTTTTATGAGAACAGTGGTTACGGCAATGCAAAAATAACATCATCCCATATTTAAATCTTGCCAATATAATGGAATAATAAATAATAAAATAAATACACATCTCAGCCATATATTAACCACTACAAGCTTAGCAAAAGCTTGGCAAAGGCTAAAAGACTTTCAGTGCATATTATTTTTATTCAATTATTCGAAAAGGCAGTGCATACCTATCCTATAGCATGGGCCTATAAATTGTGTGAATTCTCAGTGGACACGTAAAGTGTTTCCCAACTCTCAACCACTTCTTTGCGATCCACTTTCAGCTCATTAAAGCATCTTAGCCCAAACAGCATACTAATACAGGGAACCACGGACTGGGCACTATATTATCAGCTCATATAATTTACGGCCTGAGAAGACAAATTGCAGTGGTTACCTTTTTTCTGCCTTATAGTATCCTGCCTGAAATGAGAAATTTCTGCCCAAATATGAGAAAAAAAAAAAAAACAGAACAAAGGTTTTGGGGTTTTTTTTGTACTCTGAGTATATGGAGTATTATTGCACTGGCTTTATGTTGCAATATTTTCTCACCACATGTTTTAGATATTGAATGTGAAAGCAATTAAATTCTATTCAATCCTGTTGCATCTTCACCGGCATGGCTCGATGTTCATAAAAATGTCTTTTCCCATCATATCTGATTGGCAGTGGCCATGATACTAATGCTTTATGTTCATACAGGGATCCATAAATCACTTTATAATTCAGCCAGGCTGGACGGTGTGAGGCGTTTGGAATGTCTGGCTTTAATTAACCAGTTAAGGCGAAAGAGAAAGAGGCAGGCTGGGGAGTTTTCAGGTGATAGACTGTGCTCAATAGCAACATTCTGGCCAACAAAATCTGTGTAAAAATCTGTAAGAATTCTAATGAACAAAAGCGATTTTGATGCCCTCAACAATTGTTGGCGCAAAGTCTTACAGATTAGCACCAGTGTTGCCCGGCTGAAGGAAGCAGGCTGGCTGGTTGCTTTAGCTCAGAAGCTGCCAGTACATGAGGCTCACTACTGCTGCCAGATGCTGGAGTGGAAAGACTGAGCATCGAGCAGCAATTTTCAGAATGCTTCTAAACCTTTTATGTTCCCCACCGAAGTACACCTGCGATTGTGGGAGAACAAGCAAGACCACCAGCTGGGAAAGTTTTAAAGGCAGTTTAATATTTTAGTGCCTGTGTACACCTCCACATCAGAAAGGTCTCATTTGCTGTTGTGCAGTCTAGACTGCATGCTTGATTGAATATTTTATTCTGTTTTACCCTTTGAGTGTGTGGGTCAAGGTGAGCTGATTTATACAAAGGACACACACACACACACACACACACACACACACACGCATATATATATATATAGAAATATAGAAATTTCTTATGAGGCCATATATTTCATTTTAATGATCATGAATTGTTAATGTGCTTAACAAATTGGCATGTCCTCTTAACAGCTGGCACTTGATATTGACACAATTAAAAGTCCTTATTTTATTGTTCCTCCTGTTCTCAGTAAACAATTCTGTGGCTAAAATACATTAATAAAACACATTATGCAATCTTGCTGAAGAGATATACTTTAGTAGACCTGTACTACACTGTCTATATCTACTGATATAAAATCCCTCACTGAATTCAAACTTGGAACTTTCTGTATAAATATATTGATTTTGTATTTTGCTGTTCTTGCTGCAGCCTTATTGGATTTGTTTCAAAAATGTACCTGTATAAACAACTTTAACCTATCCCACAAAAAAAAAGGTTAATTTTTCCTGTACAGGTGTTACGAATAAGAACTGGTACTCAAAATACTGCTACACTATACAGCCAAAAGTTTGTGGACACCTAACCATAATACCCATATATACTTGTTGAACATCTCATTCCAGATTTAGTTGCCACTGGCAACAAACTATAGCACTTGCTATAATAACCTAAACTCTTCTGGGAAGGTTTTCCACTAGATTCGGGAGCATGGCTGTGGAGATTTGCCAATTCAGACACAAGAACAGGCTTTGGGTGCAGTCAGCATTAGTCAAGAAGAGTTTCCACAAGTCTCCCCAACTCCAGTCCCGAGACACATCCTGTGAGCTCAAGAAGGTGTGGTTGGATGGCCAGCCATGTCTTTATGGACGTCAGTTTGTGCACAGGGGCATTGTCATGCTGAAACAGGTTTGGGCCTCTTAGTTCCATTGAAGGGAAATTATAATACAAAGACATTCTGTACAATTATGTGCTTCCTACCTTCTTTGGGGAAGACACACATGATGATGAGCAGGTGTCCACAAACTTTTGGCCATGTAGTGTAAAAAAGGAACTGATTTGAACCAAGGAGCCACAAAGTATTTCAATGTTACTTGCTGCTTTATAGCTCTAATATAGATTTAAATACCACCTGCTAAAACAGATTGCATAGTACAGATGCCAGTGCCATCAAGAGTTTCCTCAGACTATAGATGGGAGATATGCAGGTCACCCAGGTCATGAAGCAAATGTGTGTTACTGACCTTATATGTGTGTTCTTATAAACTAAAACATCAAGTGCAAGAGAGGGGAAATTAAAAAAAAAAAAAGACCTGCTGAAGGATATAATCCTTTAATAACCTTTCCGTAACCAGACTTTACTTCCCAGTGGTTATATGGTATCATGTTATTGCTGAACATCTGGAAAGGTTTACAGTTTGGATGTTTTGTATGCTTTTCGTGGCCCTTGTAATCATAATTGTTGACAGAAGCACCCTCTTTACATTAGTTAAACAGCCTGATATTATGACTGAAATTTCACATCCTTCCTCCTGTTAAAGGTGCTCTGCACATGTAGATTTATTAATGAGCCTGGGTTTGTTCTGCTGGTCTTGTTATGGTCCTGGTTGACTCGGAATGGTGCTGGAGGGTACGTGATTCTGCCTGAGCCATACATTGAAGTTTAAATATTAATTAATGTCATTGCTGACAGCTCATGTGAAATTGGTTCTCTGCACACAGATGGTTTGTTTCAAATGACGTGAGTGATCTCTGTGCCTTCACCTGCTTTCACTAAGGTGACAAACTAGGCGGCTAAAATTACACATCTCAGGAGCTTTGTGTGTGTGTGTGTGTGTGTGTGTGTGTGTGTGTGTGTGTGTGGGTGTGGGTGTGTCTGTATGTGTGTGTTCGCGCATGCACATTTCAACCTGTTGTTTTCCTCCCCTCTGTCTCCACTGTATGTGTTAAGGGGATATGTCCTTTTCCTTTTGCAGCTGAAGAGTGAAACTCTGATATCAGAGGCAGGGTAAGGTGACATCTTTATATACCAGGCTTAAGAATGGTGAGACTGGCAGGCAGATCGGTTTCAGAATGAATTATGAATGGCTCACTGCAGAGAGGGCTTGGCCTTTTGTGAGGAAAGCCAATTGCAAGCTGATCCTGAGCTGATTCAGGTACGCATAGATATGTGCGAGGTTGCACGTCATTCTGCCGACTGACTCTTAAAACAACGAAAGTGTAGCCGCCTGTTGCACTGTGACTTCTACTGCTCATCCCCACCCTCTTTCAGTATCTGCCTACAGATAGCCCCTTTCACAGACACACACGATCACTCTGCGAGTCTCTTTATCTTTGGACTGAAATAGCTTGCAATTTCCAGCAAACTACCAGTGAACTGGAAAAAGTGTGCGTCTAGAGATGAAAGGCTTCACATGCGCTGCCTACACACTCAGACACTTGCAACACCTTCCCGCGACAGCACGCATCCCAGACTCGCAGCAGGTCTCTTCCCTTTTCTCTTGCTCTCTCTACCACATTCTCTCTTTGCCTCTCTCTCCCCATCGCTGATGCCTGATTCTCTAATGCTGTCTGAGTGAAGCTAATGCTGCTAATGCTGCCTGGGAACAAGCGCTGGCCTGAGTCTGGGCATTACGGAGCTGAAGCATGGAGCAGCCTCAGCCCAAGATCCACACACACACACACACACACACACACACACACACACATGGAAGAAGGGACTGAAAAATGATACTGACTGTAATTCAGGCTAATTGCTTCCCATTTACTTAAGCAGGGACAAAAATAGCAAGATCTCCATAATGAAGGCGTGCAGATTGCCAGTTTGATGTGGCTAGTAGACACTAGCCTGGACACATTTACACACATACACAAACACACACACATACACACACTCCCCCTCCTGATACACCACACATGCTTCCCAGCATTTGTTAATTGATTGGTGTCAGTATTTGGAGAAATGCAAGGATCTACAGAAGGGTCACTGTTGTTGTTTTTAACACCAGACTGCGACCTGCATCACATCTGCAAGCCGGTCACTGGTCAGCTGACACAAGCTCCCAGTCACAGCTAAGACTTGAATGACCTAGCATTGGGATAAAGCTCTACTGCCAAATATGCATGTAGTAAGCCTGTTACTACACACTAATTACACATTATGAAACCAAACAATCATACATTCTTTTGTGGGATTAAGTCCAGTCTTTCATGTACACAATGATCATATAAACACATGTACACGCACACGGAACCAAAATTCACAATGAAAGGTCTTTTGCTTTTGGAAATACACCCATCCACACTATACACCTGACTGTAGATTTCAATACTGACAGCACATTGTCTGTTCTCAAAGAAATCAGTCAGGCTGAATGAATTATACAAGCAGCTTCACTATGTAACACATGAAGGAATATGAGGAAGATTGTAATAAGCATATGTGTTACATTTATGAGACCCAGCAACACACAGACCCCCAAGCTAGCTTAGCAATACATGTCACATACAGGAATAGTCATGAATATATTACTCAATCATTTTATCCTTACAAATTCTGGCTTCCTTCTGTCAAAGCTCTGACAGCATTCTGGTGAATTAGCAAAAAAAAAAAAAAAAAAAAAAAAAAAAAGACCAAAAGAATACACAACAACAACATGCAAACCTCTGCAGTGCAGTACAGTGTACAGCCCAGGTGCTGTTTCTCCTCCTCTCCCCAGCCACAGAAAGCTAACTACGCTGGGTAACTGATCAACTACAGCTGCCTCTAGCCAAGCTGAAAGCTAACAGCATATACACAGAGCAAGAGAGTGAGAGAGAGAGAGAAAATAGACGAGCATAGGGTGGCTCCAGGCAGCAGCCTGCGTGCTCCCTGACTTACCAGCACGGGCTGAACACAGCAGAGAAAGCAGCAGCACAATCACCAGTGTCAGGATCTTCACATTCATTTCTGCTCTCCCCTCCGTCTCTCCTCTAGTCGTGAGCTGATATACTGTAGTGGTGTGTATGTGTGTGTGTATGTGTGTGTGAATGTGTAAGTGTGTGTAGAAGGGAGGTAGAGGGAGGGTGGGTGAGCTCGACAGAGAGAAAGGGAGAGATACTGTTTGCTCCTGCGCGTGTGGCTGTGTGTGCGTGTGTGTCTGTGTGCGCTGTTTGTGTGTGTGTGTGAATGGGCTGTGTGAATGTGTTTGTATATCAGCGCCACTCTAAGACTGAGGGCAGGTCTCGGTTGGAGCTCTCCCACAGAGATGTGCACGGTTTCTTTCTTCCTCCTCCTCCTAGAATAGGAGAGCTGCAGTGTGTGCCAAGTTCAGTAGAGCTGCAAGGCAGTCGGCTTGTGGCAGGTTTGTGTACGGTGGATGTTTGCTTAGGATAGCTTCACTCGATCATGTGTCTTATATAACTGACTCCGGGGGTCACAAAAAAAGAGGGCCTCCCCCACTTACACCCTTCCACTCCTCACGTCAGCCCTCCCACCAAAAAAAACAGAGGAAGAGGGGGTGGACGAGGAAGATGGGTCACGGAGGTTTATGGTAATAACCCAACAGATGCTCTTGTCTCAAACTCTTTGCATGCCAGAAAACTGGTGCACATTGGTGCATAATGTACCTGTAGGTCAGACGATGACAGAAGACTTTCTTTCTTTAGACAGCTACAGTTACAGTGGATATAAAAAACTACACACCGCTGTTAAAATGGCAGATTTTTATGAAGTAAAAAAAAAAGGAACTATGGTAAATCATGTCATAACTTTTCCCACCTTTAACGTGAAATTGCAAAGTATACTAATAAACTGAAAAACAATCAGAAATTTTTTAGGGAAAAAAAGAAAAAGAAAAAACTTACAATAACCTAGTTGCATACGTGTGCACACCCCTAAACTAATACTTTGTCGAAGCACCTTTTGATTTTATTACACCACACATTCTTTTTGGGTAAGAGTCTATCAGCATGGCACATCTAGTCTTGGCAATATTTTCTCACTCTTTCTTTGAAAAACAAATGTCAAATTGTGAGGGTATCTTCTATGCACAGCCCGCTTCAGGTCATCCCACAGATTTTCAGTTGGATTCAGGTCTG
>CM074951.1:13044878-13089312 GCA_037577455.1 Pangasius macronema
ATCACCTGTTCTTGGTAATGTCACTGTGATACCCCATTTTCTCCACTTGTTGATGATGGCCTTCATGGTGTTCCATGGTACATCTAATGTTTTAATCGATACCTTTCAACAGTGGGACCTTGTACAGGCTTTGTATCAGCTCTTTGCAGACCATGGCTTCAGCAGCCAGATGAAACCTAGCAGATGTGAACAAACTCCTACAGAAACACATGGTCTTTATTTGGGGTTAATCAGAATAATTTCATTGGAGACAGCTGTATGATGATTACTTTTGAACATTAGACTGAATGTGATTTGTACATTCTGAACACAGCCACATGCCCAATTTGTTACTTTACTTTTTTTTTTAACTTTTTTTATTTGTTACTTTTTTATTTTTTCTATTTTTCCATAAAATGTGTCTGATTGATTTCCTTTTTTAATCATTTTTTAACTTCACCAAAACCTGCCGTTTTAACCGGGGTGTGTAGACTTTTTATATCCACTGTACCTGGGAGGATGTTTTTCTTGCTACATAACTGATACATTTTGGCATTTTATATAGTTTACTGACTTTTTGTGACTGCACAACTTGTCAGATTCACTATTTAGGGTCTGAGAGGTTTACTTGTTCTGGGCCATTTGTTTTCTCCATAAAGTTTAATTATTTTAGTTAACAGAGCAGATAAATCACTAAGCCTACACTGAGAAGACAGAAATTCAGTTTAATTGGTAACACCTTTCTATAAGGTCTACACATAAGCACATAGTAATACTTAACTATTGAATAAATACATGCACTAATCCTTAGCACAGCCCTTTTTGGTATTTTTGTACACCTCCAGTCCTAAACTAAAACCTAAGACAGGATACATTATCAATACAAATGAAATGTACACATTATTACAAATTTCACCTACGGTATGAAAGTTTATAATATTGTCTTCTAAAATTACCTTTACAGTAAAATCAACTGTAAGTTAGCCTTAATAACTACTTTTATTAGTGTATGTCACCATGTGCTTGAATGCATCAATTTTTATAACATCACCCCAATAAAAGATCATGTTGTCTCAAAGCAACTTGTTAGTGTCACTGGCTTCAAATTCTGAATTTTGACATCAGAGGTAATGACAATATAAAAAAAAATATAAAAGATATGTAAAAAAAAATTATATATATATATATATATATATATATATATATATATATATATATTTTATATATGTCAATATTTTACCATTAGTTTTCTCGTACCATTATTAATATTTATTCCTATATGAATAGATATGTTGGTTAGATTAGTACTTGCATAAATGCATCATAATGGAAATATTACTTAAGTATTAATCTATACATATTTGTGGACCTTATAGTAGTGTTACCATTTTATTTGTAGTTACTAAATTTGGTTACTAATCTTAATCCTGTCAAGTAGTATGCAACAATGATTTTTATCTCCTATGTTGAATTGTGAAAGTGGTTTAGAGTGGTTAGAAAATAACCAGTTTTCGAATGTGAGTGGAGTGCAGTGGAGTTCAGCGGTTATGTCCAATAACATTGCACACTTTACAAACTAAAATTCTAAAATATTCCAAAGAAATGCTGTGTTGTTCTTTTCCCTCCATTTTCCAACTTGTTCTCATAAGAAATTTGTAAGAATTCAGACGAATGATGCCAATTACTTACCAATTCTTCTTTAAGAACAGATAGGAATGCTAACCACAGAGAATGAAGTTGGTGAAGCACTTATAAAACAATTAAGCACTTGCTGAATGGACAGAAAGCCATGATGGATGGACTGCATTTGTCATGTAAAACACAAAGCATCCCCCTTATAAGGATGCTCTCGAAAGTCAATTTACTCACTCAAGCCCTCAGTTCAGGGTCCATGCTCCTGCCTCCTCTACACACTGTGCAGGCATTGTTTTCTGAGTCACCTGCCCCAGGGCAAATATGTCCCCAGCACCCTCTTCAGACTTACCAGCATGAGCACCTTCCATTTTTAAATGGCCCACTTGAAATACTCACTTCTCATGAAGTAATCTTTTCGCCCTGCAAGTGGCTAAAGCTCAGTTTAAAGGCGCTTATCCTCCCTAGGCCCTTTTTTTAGCTCTCAGAAAATTCGCTAATGTACACTGACCAGATACTGTCCATGACTGCCATCTATCCTGCTTTACATCATCACAAATATGCATGGCATGCGTAGATGGAAGTCAACAGTTTTGATTATGCCTTAGTTCTTTTTTATGCATGAGAGAACATTGGCTGACACCTTGGTTATAGACTACTGTGTACAGTCAGTATCAAGTGATATTAGACAGGAGCAAAGTTTTTGTTGTTTTTGCACATATTCCCTGCATTTCAACTTTGTAAGCCATGGTAGCTTGAGTTAGATATCCCATGACACTGCCAGTGCCGTAATGCAGCCGATTTTGTCTGGCTTCGGGGATTACCCTCGGTTCTCTACACATGAAATACATATTCAGCTGGATAAAGGTCAGTCAATGTTTTGCCATAAAACTTCATAATTTAATTTGGGTTATGTTTTAGGTCTTTGTCCTGCTGAAAGCAACATTCACTGAGTTTGATGGCATGTGGTTGGATCTGAGCAGTTAACAGGTTTCCTGTTTCTGTTGTCACATTGTCAGAAAAAAAAACAAGCGAACCAGCCACACAGACCAATAATGTCATATCTCATAAATGAAATGCTGTGCTTTGGATCATGACTATTGCTTTTGCAGCCCATTCACCTTAAGGTTTGATGTGTTGTGCATTTTGAGATGCGTTTCTGCTCACCACATGATGTTTTTTGTTTTTTCGCACCATTCTGTGTAAACTCTACAGACTGTTGTGTGTGAAAATCCAAGGAGATCATCGGTTTCTGAAATACTCAAAGGCACCAGTCTGTCTGGTACCAACACAACCATGCCACGGTTAAAGTCACAGAGATCACATATTTCCTCATTCTGATATTTGATGTGAGCATTAACTGAAGCTCGTGACCTGTATCTGCATGAATTTATGCACTGAACTGCTGCCACATGAATGGTTGATTGGATAAAAGCATAAATGAGTGCATAAAAAAGTGTACAGGTGTTCCTATTAAAGTGGATAGTGAGTGTATATGACAGTATAAAATCATTATAATTATAGATCAAAATACTATGGCAATAAAAATTATGGACATTAATCACAATTCAATATATCAAAGTGAAGCCAGTGTATTTTCCCTTGAGAATGGACTGTAATATCAATATGGTGAACCTGATATTGACGTGCATATTTAAGCTGACATTCTATACTTTATTGCCATACTTTCTATTTCATTTCACTTCCATTACTCATCTAATTCAATTTGCATGGAGTGCAAAGCCAAAACAACACAAATTGTATTATTGCTCAATTACCTGCTGACTGCACCATGAAGCTAATAAAAATATCAGTGTTAAAACAACTAAAACATTGTACATTTTCAACCAAATAAAGCATAAATTCACTAACTCACTAACATCATTTTTCGTTATCAGTGGTTATAAGGAATTATTTTAATACCCTTTGTAAAGAGATACACTAAAATATTTGTGATATTCAAAAACAGACTACAACGTCGAAACATCTGTACCACATTAATTCATATTCATATGCTCTTGATGTAAAGTTTTGAAGAAGCTTTTAGGCGGTAAGGAAGGTTTTTTCCACCTCAGGATCCTTGCATCCGTTTGTTGATATTAACGGATGATCTGCTATGATGGCATTGAATTCCTAAGGCATTTCTTTGTAAGTGGCCTTGGCCATCCGGAACCCATGGACCGTGCACAAGCCGGTATTTCAAAGGGTTGGGATCTGACACAGGAAGCACTTGGATGTTTACAGGAAGCTCTTTCAATAAAAGAATGCCATGCTTGCTGCATGTTGGCTACCGTTGACGACATCTGAAGTCTCGCTGTAGCTGCCTTAAATAAAACAATATATTATTTGGGCATTTATTTTTAGTTGCACACGTTTCTTCAGTCATCTGATTATGTTGACTGTAAGAAACAAAGATGACTCCTGCTTATGTTTATGAGCGATATTAATCACTCCACAGGTGGTTTTCATTCCCGGCTAAAAAAAGGTCTCTTATCCGACAAAATGTTTCTCTTGTTATTTGTCTGCTTTCATGAGTAATTACCTTCCTGTTTATTATACACATATTAATTACCGGGCTCAAATACAGTGACAGAAATAAACAGGCGGATGTTTTGTTGCTGTTATTACGAAATCAAGTAGGTTGAATGCGATAGAAAGAATGGTCAGAGACGTAACCGTAAGCACAGCTGCACATTCTACAAGTCTTTACCTCCATATGTAATATTTTCTACCAGTTTAAGACCCGTTAGGTCTGAATTAGCTAGAACTGAACTATGTGATTGAGTTGTGAGTTAGTGGAAAACTTGAAATGTTGAAAATCACATGATGGTCAGAAGTGGGCTAGTTTTAATTGTTATAGTTTTAATCAACTAGGAGGTTGGTAAAGACTAAAATCTACTACACAGTGTTTTTCTTAATTAAAAAATAGTAAGAAAACCAAAGTCTAAATATTGTTTTTATCATCATGAAGTTTACTTGTCTCACGTAATCCCGACTTTTCCTTAGGTGTGCTTTTGTGTGCTTATCATCATGACGCTATTTTTTGTTTTGTTTGTATTATGACTGTTACGCTTGGAGCAAATTTACTACACAGGAGGAAATTCTAGTACATTCTTCAATCTGTCTCAGCCAATTATCGCCATGAACATTTACCCCCAATGTTGCGTGACTGCGCAGCAGCTGTCTCCATAATCCAGGTTATCCGGCCCATGAGCTAGAGAGCGGAAACTGAGGGCTACATATGAGGGATGACAGTTTCTCCAACAGGGTCTCCATCGTTTAAATGGGGCTAAAGTAATCTAAAGCCACTCACTCGCTTATGGACAATGCAAGGGCTCTAAAAGGTAACAGCAGCTCCCACCTGCACTACTGTGTTTTGCTGGTACTTGCTGTACTCATTCATTCTCACAAAGTTCATTCTTTGTACATTGATGATATAAAGCATGGATTCTTCTATCAACCTGGTGTCTGAAAGTTAAGGGAGCTGTTTTTGCTCAGTGGCCCTGTTTGAATAGAATAAGTCGAGCCCACATGTGCCCTCATAATATCGAGCTTTACTGTAGGTGCCTAAAGCCAACAAACATAGAATGGCTTTGAATTCTTTGTACATTCAGCCTGTAATCAGACATACAGATCTCTACAGAGGTGACAGGTGATCCGAGTGATCTTGATGTTAGTTACCCCGCCTGTGTGTCACAAAGTGGATTGGATCTGGGCCACGTGAACAGGAGATATCCTCTGAAGTTGTGCTTTTCATCCCAACGTTCTGTATCCAAGCATGAATGGGACCGGACCGGTACTAACTGGCAATCTATGCTTCCTCGCAGGTTTTTGGATAGGTTTTTTTTTTATTCTTTCACACCCCCAAAAAGAGTGGAGCTATGTTGTTAATCCATTTATTGTAGGCACAAGATTAAAGGAAGTCAAAACAAATGAAATGGTCAAAGAGAAGTAGCCAAAGCCAGTCCTCTTTCTAATGCAGCTGCTCGCATGATGTTGCACTTATCAGAATTTCAATCAGTTGCATGCGGTTTGGAAACAGCCTGCTTGATGCTGGATGCTGGCAGCGAATCCTGGGGGCTAAAGAGTGTGGGGTTAACTTGAGAGAGTGCTGTAACTTTGACAGATTAGAAGGTTTGATGGGTTACAATCTTTGCCTGTTCCTCATTAAGCATTTAACATTTTTATAAATTCCCTATGTGTTCTGATCTTACTGTAGATCAGTATTGTAGATCAGTCTAGATCAATGTTATAAAGAATAACAGAGTAGAATAACCATTTCTGAGTGTTAATATCAGTGTGTGCAGTCTGAAACAGATAGAGAACTGGAACATGTCTCAAACTGTTCTTCCGTGACACATTGCAATCCTATACATGATCTGTTAACCCGATAATTAAAAAGAATAGTATGTTAGTCATATGGTAGTTAGTTAGTTGATGTTGGCAGTCTCTAAACATGTAGAGGTTGTTATTGCTATGATGCTTTCAAGCCAAGGTGAACAAAAGCTGTAGCCGAGATACACCATTAAAAAAAATAAGTGCTTTTACAGTGCCAGTCTCTGGAAAAACAAAAATCCATTTCCACTTTGAGGAATTGTTGCCGATTTTGTTTTTCCATCTCAAATAACACCCATCCAAAAAAAAAGTGTTAATGATTGTGATTCTTTCTCTCTAGAAGTAACTCTGAGTTTTAAAAGGTGAGGGATGAAGCTGAGTTGTTGAAACTCACTTGTATGAATAGGAAATAAAAAGCCTCCATAAAAGCTATGCTGGAATGGCAGCGTTTTGAACCAAGTCTTCTTTGTTTCTTATCTCTGTGAAATTTGCCTTTCATGTGCTGACACCTTCCTTATTATGAATTCTCTTTGCTCCGTCTGGGAAGAATAACATAACAATTCATGCTGCAATATGTAGCGTTTCCATGGTTTGCCAAGCACTAAATGTAATTTATATACTGTCACAAAAAAAGGCCAATGGCAATGGTTTTTATAACACTTTTTGTCCAGCTGCATATTGTTATCAGCTGAAAAGGAAATGGCCAAAAAAAAGCGACTCTATTAATGACCCAAGGTCCTTAATGGCTAGCACTGAGGCCAGAATATCCTTACCATAAATCTTTTCTTTTTGGTGAGGGCAGTCTTGGTCCCCACCTGTTAGGGGGAGTTTGCCTTCGGGTCATTTTTCAACATGAGATCAGGGACCCATTAGGAATCAGTTCATTCTGTGAGTGCAAAAATGGATGGAAAGCACCTGAGATGAAATTTCCCCCTCCTGCCTGTTAATGCCTGAGAGAGCATTAGAACGTTGGATTTCTGGAGTTCACAGAAACCCCATCTTTAAATAATAGGGGGGAAAATAATCAGCTTGTCAAGGTTAGGTATATATTATGACCACCATTCTACATTCGCTTTGTAATGTTTTGATCCCCTATGGCGCATTTGATCCGAGATGAAGATTTTAATTGGGTTAATGGGTTTTAGTTATTGAGACGTTGGAAAACAGTTTAGAGGCAAAAAAGAAAAAAGAAAAAGGAGAAAGAAATGTAATGTGTGGAGGAACCAGACAAAAGGAGAGAGAATCAGAGAAGGAGAAAAAGAGGGAGAAGGAGGAAATTGAGCCAGTAAAGGATGTTCTGCCTTTTGTGTCTCTGGCATGTTGATAAATTGGCTTCTCTAAAGAAACCAGTTACTTTTATACTGTGCCACTGAACTCTACTTGTACCATAGCAACTAGACCTTTGAACAGTAGTACACAACAGTAAAACATGGCTATGCTAAAACATGACATATTTAACAAATAAAACATGGTTCTAATATTTCTTATAAACTATTTTCTCATCTTAGTGCTTTACACCAATTCAGCTCACACACATTCACATTCAGCGTGTGTTCAGTACAATTAGATGGGTCATTTGTGTTGTATTTTTCATCAAACTATTTTGCGTCAAACTATTTGCAGGCAGTTTCATGTGCTTTTCATATATATTTAAAGGAGCCCTCAGAGCATTTAAGAAAATTCTATTTATCTGTGCAGTTTGATTCCTTTTTTTGTATTTTTCAGTGAATAATTGGTAGATAAATCAGCTGTTAACTCAAAAGCTGAAGGCAGGAAGCCAGGAAGTTCTAAAAAAGCATGCATGTTATTAATGAAAGTACTTTAGTCCCAATACTGACCGCGTAATAAGCTGCTTATTCCCTGAAAGTCTTTTTAACACATAAGGTATCCTAGACAAACCCTAAACAAAATTTGGCAACTCTAAATTGCCACTATATGCAAATGTATCCTCTCCAGTGTGTGGTTTGGCCTTGTAACCAGTGTTCCTGGTATAGGCTTCAGATCCAGCACAACCCTGACCAGGATAAAGTGATTTTAATTGCTAAAAATCATCAGTATAGATTGTCAAGTGAAGCTCATAATGACAGAATCGTACACACGTGGGTCTGGTCAGAGATCCACACCTACTCAACATCGTGGATTGTTATTATAATCATTACTGTGCTTTGGGTGTGATTGACTGGTCATTAGTTATGAGCGTATACATATCATTCCGTCTTCCTATCTACTTCATCCTATCTGCTTTACAGTGCCTTCCAGGTGCCTGAGGTAATTCAATCACTTCCTTCTGGCTGTTCCATGTTCATGGTTAAAGCTAAAGGGAACCCTGCCTGTCATTAGCAAATAAAAAATATGCCCTTTTCCATCTCTGCCTGGCAGTGTAGGAATATGTTCCCTTTTAATCTAGCTAATCTCCTCTTCATCCATTTCCACAAACATGAGCTCTAACTGTGGGACATTTAGATATGACAAACAATATTTTAACACAAACTACATTACTAAGCCATAATTCACTGTACATACTGTCTGTATTTAAGTGTAGACCACGTATCACACATGTATGACAACCACTGTCCTAAGTGGGAGTTAGAGACCGAATTTGTGCTATGAATGTCTCTTAAGTTGTGTATCCCTTATGGCCCGGTTGTTGTGTAGTCACCGTTATTTATGCTCTATGTGTCCAAGTGTACATCCTTGAACTCTGTAGGCAGTGGGACTTTGGCCTCAGGCCTGCTTAAAGTTCTTCTAGATGATAGCAGCAGGAAACTGACAGCAAAAAATGACCCATAAGACGTGAAGAGAGGATGACATTATCACCACACTCACAAATTCAATTTGCCATCCAGGCCACAACTGTGGCTGCTGAGAAAAAGCTCTCTGACATGGTAGCACATTCTCTACACTGGTCATTGCCTCAGGTCTGCCAGATTTGAGCCAGCCATCAGGAAACATATTGTCCATGCTCATGTTTCCATTTTAAAGTTCTCCCTGATTAGACAAATCATTTTTTATTGTGGAAGGTGATGCTCTCACTGCAATAAGACTGGATTGAGTTATCTGATATTCACTGAATAATTTGATGTACTAAAGAAAAAAAAAAGACCTCAGGCCTCAAAAGTATTAAAAATTACTTTTACGTTTTTTGAGACAATTTGTGCACTGTGTTAAGGGATTGTATTTCACTCTTGACTGTGTAAACTAGCCACTTATTTCCACTCATTCCTAATGCTATTGCAGACTTCAGCTTGTCCACAAGTGTGCCTTAATGCTTTGCTTGTTTGTTGTGTATAAAGAAACGGGCCCGAGCACATTTTCAATGATTTTCACCGAAATTTACCATGATACGGCATATGAAATGGCCAATTAAATCCCAGCAGCTTTCACCTGAAAAAAAAGATCTATTTGAAAATGAAAGGCCACACATACCTGGACAAACTATACGCTCTTAGATCAAAATGGTTTCTATAGGGCTCTTTATAGCTAACCTTCCTAAAAACCTCTTAAAGTGGTTCTAACTGGAAACCTTTCTGATATGGAATCCCTCTATTTTAGCGTCCTGTCTAAACCATTATAGCAGTAGTACATTCATTCATCTTCAGTAAGCACTTTATCCTGGTCAGAGTGGATCTGGAACCTATCCCAGGAACACTGAGCGTGAGGCGGTGATGAACAAGATGAAATAGTTTTATGATGCTATTTAAGAAACAGCTATGAATGTCTATGCCATAAATACAAGTATTACAAGAATATAAAGAGATTTATTTTGTTTAGTGAATACAAAATCTATATTTATACATCATTATTGATATATTAGAATACAAACCGAATCAGCAGTAAGTTTGACTGTGCTTCTTACACATTAAAACTCCTTTTCCACCTTGAAGTGTTGGACCATTGTGCACCTTAAAGTCTATATTATCTTCTCCTTTTCACTCATAATTTTACTGAGATTTTTTTACAGCACGTAAAAAAATATATTTTAGTCCACACAGCTTCAGTGCTCTGGCCCAAGTAGAGTAATAGAATGAGCATAAGGGAAGATGCAGGAGGTGTCATGAAAGAGCATCAACACTATTAGTCATAGGAAACACTGCTTTACACTCTGCTGTATCTTACAAAAGCTACAATTCTACATTTCCTCCCTGCTCAATAGTTTTGCTTGAACAGCCAACAAATATCTAGATAAAACTAATTAGAAAAAGTTTTTGTGTAATGCATCATCATAAATATTTATTGTTTTCTTGAAAATGTGTGTGTGTGTGTGTGTGTGTGTGTGTGTGTGTGTGTGTGTGTGTGTGTGTGTGTGTGTGTGTGTGCACGTGTACACACAGACTTTAAAAATGTTTGTTTTATTGAGGATTTAGGTGTGGACATCTTCCAGAATACCATGTAATTCAAGTTTTACTGATTACTGATATCACGTAAGTGCGTTTAAAACAAGTTTTAGTTATTTCTGTTTCTGTCCTAAGCAAAATGAACACTGCCATTTTGATTGCACTGTTTTTAAACTAGTCATTTAACAGCTGTTTTTTAGCTGGCTATCCATATCTCACTCAACTCTTGAATTATGGATCTAATTAGTTACATCATGATCCAGCTAGCTAGATATGGTTTTAAGTCCATTTAACAGCAAACCATAATTATAATTTTTTTTTAAAAAATTAAAAACTGCTTAGTAAATGAAAATCTAGCATTTTTAGTAAATAAAAATATAACGGCTCAACGTCAAGTCTATCATCAGGCTTTTTGCGAAGTAAGCTAGCTAACTATTTGACAGAATGCTTTGGAATTACCCTGGATAAAATTACAACAGGAAACATCTATACCTTTGAAAGGTTGTAGCACTATCATGCCGAAAAGATTGTAAAAATTGTCAGGATGAGAGGAAAGATAGTTATAAAAAGTCATTATTATGGAACAATAAAAGGGAACGGGTCATAGTGGAGTTAGTAGCTGTCCAGAGGTTGTCTGTAAGTGCAATTTGTCATGTTTAGAGAGAGAGAGAGAGAGAGAGAGAGAGAGAGAGAGAGAGAGAGAGAGTAATTTATTGTAAAAAAAAAATAATAATAAAAAATCGACCCAACTCATGCAAAATACAGAAACCCAGTAACTATGCAAAAGTAGTAACTATTTGCAATAAATAATGTATTGTGCTTCAATATTAATGAATAATAAGGTCAGTTTGTCACTTTACTATAGGCAAACTGACAACTGTTAGTGAAGGGTTAATACTAACATTATTCCTGATGACTCGTACACATGCCAAGGTTTTAGTACTGAATGGTTTTAGCAATAGCATAAAAAAAATTATAGTTAGACAATGTAAGCCCATAGCATTTGTAAGCACATACCTCTTGAGACTAAAACCGGAGCACACAGAAGTCATCAGGAAGCCAACAATAATTTCCACATGTGGGAAAGGAATCAAGGAATAAGGTAAACCTGTAAGTCCAAAATAAACAGTGAATGAATAAACAGAGTGACATTTTCCTAATTATGTTCTATGTAAAGATCTATTTACAAGCCTAGCCTCCTCTGAAATCTTTGTGTCGGCTTAGACTTTTAAATAAATCAATAACATAATAGGCTGACATTCATAGGCTGTCCATTTCTATATGAAACAAGTATAAGAATGCCTGCTGGCTTTAGGTTTGTGGCCTAGCCCTATGTTCCATTATGTAAACTAATACATTTGTGCAATTGGTAAATTAAACTCATCTAGTGTAGCCCTACTGAAGGAAGCTTAATGTATTTTAAATAGGATCCATTTGTTAATCCTAATCATCCTACCTTGTTTTTAACTGTTTGTAACTTTACTCTTAATTCACCATGTGTCTCTAGAGTTGAAGTATACCTCTTTAAAACAAACACAGATTGGCTGTACTCCAAAACAAGAAATTCCTGATTTTAGCTGTATGCAGGAAATGGTTAATTTAATCCTGATGTTCTGCCTATTTCATGTCTCAGGTGTCTTTTTCAAAATCTCCACCAATTTGTGTGTAAGAACCTTCATATCAATGATATTATTGGTGCAGACAGAGGGAAAATTGCTTCTCTACAAATGGAAGTTTTTTTGTTGCCATGGTTTCTTACAAAGTTAAGCTCCATCTTCAGTGGCTTTATGAGAAAGCCATTTTCCTCTTTTGCCTTTTAGCATTGTATATAATGACTATAGAAGGACTGAATATTTTGCCAGAACTTAATCAATGTCACAACTGTGACACAGAAGCATTATGGTTGAAAACTACTTATCCTAAATGGCATCTAATCAGAGATTGGACAAAATAAGTTAGACACAAATATGATGTAACAGTGAATATGTTAGGGAGAAAACTGCTTTAGAGGCATTAAATAGCTTAAGCAAATACATTTTCGTGTATCTGTATTTGAGATTATTTTGAAATTCCCTTTGTAGATCAAGACCTGGTATCCTGGTGAAGGGGCTTGTGTAATTTGGTGAACCTCAGGGCTATGTCACAAGTAGCTTAATGCTCCTGATGAGGCCACCCTTGATGAACAGATATGAGGTAAGAGGGCCCCTTGATAGGTACAAAAAAACACCCTGCTCGGATTTGGGTTACTGGGACCCACCACCCCTGGAGCCAGTCTTGGTCTGGGGGGGGGGTCAGCTCTTGCAAGGGATAGGTCTGACTTTTGGAACATGGAATGTTTCTTCACTGGTGGGGAGAGAGCCTGAGTTATGGAGATGGAAAGGTAAGGACTAGATATAGCCTACCATACAGCCACACACAGAAAAGACTCCGAACCAAACTTCTTCACTGGGGGTGATCTCTATTCTGCTCTACAATTCCCACTGGACACAGACCTCAGGCAGGTATGGGGATACTCATCAGTCCCAGGCTGAAGTCCTCACACTTTTTACCAGTGGACAAGACAGTTACCTCAATGAGATTTCAAAGCTCAGGAAGGAAAAGCATATGCACCAAATAGCAGTTTGCTGTATTCAGCCTTCTTCGAGATGTTGGAGCAGGTGCTCAAGAGGGTACCTCCTACTGACTCCATTGTGCTAATGTTGTAAATGATGGAGATACTTGGAGGGGCATGATTGGTAGGAATGTCCTCCCGGATCTGAATTTGTGCAGTGAAATGTGATTAGACTATGCAAGCCATGGATTTTCAATAACAGACAGTTTGTCAAACACAAGGTTGCTCATAAGTGTACTTGGTACCAGAGCACAAAAAAATTTAAAAGTCAATTACTGATTTTGTGATCGTATCATCAGACATTAGACCATATGTTTGAAAGAGAGGGGTGGATCTGTCAAAGAATCAGAAGTCTGGATGCTGCCCAGATTTACCTGGTAAATCCAGCAGAGGTTTTGGGGTTGCTTTGGAGTGTCTGTGGGGAGACTCAGTTTGATGTACCATTTCAGGAGGCAGTTCCAGAAATCTCTGGTGCTTTTGAGTGCATTTCTGGGGCTAAATTTACTATGGCAGCTAGAAATCTTCATAGCTACAGGAGTGAATTCGGTTGTGGTGGTGTTTAACACACCTCTTCAGTGTTGCATGGAGATCTGGTGCAGTGCTTTTGGGCTGGCAAACTGGGATAGTGGTCTCTATTTTAAAAAAAAGGTATGTTTCAATTAGGGGAATCTTCAGCTTCCCAGGAAATGTCTGTGCCAGAGTTCTTGAAAGACCCCATTCAATAGTTCAGGAGGAACAATGCTCAGGCTATGGAACAGTGGACCACCTCTTTAGTACTGTACAACTTTGTAATGCATCATGGGAGTAGGCTAATCCAGTCTATATGTGTTTTGGGGATTTGGAGAAAGCCTATGTTTATGTACCTTGATGAATGCAGTAGAATAGTGTATTGGGGTCACTACTTGTGATCTGGTCTCTGTATCAATGGAGTGAGAGTTGTGTCTGCATTTTTGGTGGTAAGTTGAAATAGTTTAAGATGGGTGTCAGTATCTAGAAGTAACTCCAAGTAACATCCCTGTCATTTGCAGAAGATATTTTTCCCTTGGCACTATCCAAAGTGGACCTTTGATATTCACATGAACATTTTCCTGCTGAGCTCAACTCAACACCTCTAACTGTCTCAATGATTCTCTCCAGAAAAAGAGTATGATGCTTCCTTTACATGACTGGAGATACCTTGCCCCTTGTGGGAAAATTTAAGTACCTTGGAAGCTTATTCATGTGTGATAGGAAAAGAGGTCATGAGATTGACAAACGGATCAGGTCAGCTGCAGCAGATTTACAGTTGTTGTGCTGGTCTGTTGGTGAAACACAAGCTCAGTTTTTGGACAAAGCTGTCTATTTAGTGGTCAATCAATGTCATCTATGATTGAGAGCTTTGGGTAGTGACTGAAAGAATACGACTGTGTGTATACACAGCAAAAATGAGGTTCCTCTGCAGGGTTACTGGGCTTAATCTCTGTGATACAGTAAAGAGCACAGAAATCTGGGAGAGTCTCAAAGTAGAGGTGCTGTTCTTCCAAATTCAAGAGCAGCCAATTGAGGTGGTTCTGGCAGCTTACAAGGATGCACCCTGGTCGGCTCCTGCTTGATCAGGCATCTTCACCTGGACAGAGACCTTTACACAGACCCAGGACCTGCTGGAGAGATTATATCTCACAGTTGGCTTGGGAATATCTGGGGATCCTCCAGGAGGAGCTGGAATCTGTGGCTGGGGAGAAGTCTAAGCTGAGCTTCCCAGGATGTGCTACTGTGACCCCCACCAGCAAACCTGGAAGAGAAGTGGACCTTCGGCGTTCACGTTAAAAATTAATCAATTAATCAATCAATTAATTAATTGTTTTTTCTATTTTTCAGGATAAACTTTATAAAATTTAAACATATATTATTTTTATATATAGGACCAAATAATATGTACAATTTTAATGTTATTTTATGTTTGCTAGATTTTGAGCTTGGACACCATGCACTTATGCCATAGCTTTTCATAGCATTTCAGCTGCTTTTATTACTCATAGGTAGTTTGACAGAAATCTAAGTGGATGCTAATTATTTGGCCACCTGTGTTGTCCTCTGTGCTTTTTGATTATTATTTCTGCAGTATAATTAGCTCAAGCCTTCATTGTTTCTCTTATAAGAGAAGCCAAAATAGATGAAACTGCTTAAGGCTACTAGGAAGAAAAAAAGAAATTGTGCCTGCCATCTGTGTGCTATTTAGATTGATCCCAAAGCAATGGCTACTTAATTCGAAAACTGTCAGGGAGCATCATTAGATGCGTCACTTTTCAAGCTTCATATTTCTTTGTCCACAAGGAGGCTTGTATTACCCTCAGGATTAAAGTCAAGTGCCCTTAAATATTTCTGTAGCAGTGGAACATTGCTGACCCTCTTGTTTAACTATACCCCACCTCATTAAATATTATGTAGGCCAAGGGGAACCCTTAAATAGCTGAAGAATTATGACCCATTTTGCCCCTAAAGAGGAATTTACAATGCATCACAGTACCCTAAGCACTAACATAACGAAAATATATATTTCATAATCATTGGGCAATTGTTTGTGTAATTTTAATTTGCCTAGCATCAAACATCAGATTGAAAATTATTATGGCTGTGAGCAGCAACAGCTTATGCTGGGGGGTTGGCATAAACAAGACTTAGTAAATGACACCATGCTGCCCTGATCCGCATCCCTTTCTCTCTCATTTTTCTGCTTAAGCCCCAGTGGGTTATCAGGAGGAAGAAGTTGAGAGCTGAGTCACAGCCACAGCAGAGCCTGATAATGCTGCAAGGGTGTGAGGAGTTATCCTTCTTCCTGTTTTAATTAGGAAGAGCACACCATCAACAGGCAATCATGTCATCAGCTTCCTTCCCTAGGTTGATTATAGAGAGTGAGAATTGCGTCATTGTGCATGTACAGCTCTGAAGACATGACACAGGGTTTTTTTTTAGCTTTGAAACTGGTGTGGTTATTTCCGTTTTGGCTTAATGGGTGAATAATAGCATAAGTTGATAAATATGAAAGACAGCCCTGTCCAACTTTGCACCACACTAGCCATAATCAGCCTCTCACTATTCACTTCAACATTGGCTTGTCTTGAGGCCTGCATCACCCCATAGGAATCAGATTTTTTCCCCCCACTTTCAGGAGGCCCTTAAAAAAAAAAACATCACTGGGCATCCATCAAATACTCTCTGGCCTGTCAGAATTTCAGCATGTACTTCCAGGTGCACCAGTGATCTGCATTTTCAGCCTCCAAATCAGGAAGTTCTGATTTATAGTTCAGCCTGCATGTCATAAGACATGTGCCTCATACTTCATACCTCAGTGGTTAGGTTAAGTGTACTTTTGATCTGCACTGGTGCCTTTTATGCTC
Source organism: Pangasius macronema (assembly GCA_037577455.1). Taxonomy (NCBI): domain Eukaryota; kingdom Metazoa; phylum Chordata; class Actinopteri; order Siluriformes; family Pangasiidae; genus Pangasius; species Pangasius macronema. Next base: position 13,061,147 of record CM074951.1, read on the forward strand.
TGCTTTCCCTTCTGCTGTAATGTAGATGTCAATTTCTTCAACTTTCTAGGACTTTTTCAAGAGGCCCTAGAATATAAGTTTTGGCATGCTTTTAGACAGAGTGCCTTTTTGAACTTTTTAATCTTTAACATTTTCATCTTTATTTCATCTTTATTATATAATGTCAACCACTTGACAGGTTTTTAATAGTAAACCATAAGAATAACTATAAGAAATCAAGCATGGGGAGAATAATGCTGAGCTGACAGAAAGTCTCTGTTTTCAACACTTTTTAGTGCTTCACAGAGGTTGCATGGTGGGCTCCAAAGTAAGCACATAATTCCTCACTGTTTAATGCCTTTTAAAGAATTAAGTAAAGATACTTAATAAGTAAAGATTGCCTGTTGATCTAAATAGGGAAAGTAGGGATCAGTGTTCAACTGATGAACACTGCTGGATATTGTAGCATTTTCCTCTTGACATTAGTTTGTTTATACCACATTACTTACAGTAACCTGGAAAACCTCTGCAAGCCTGAGGGTAAGGCATGTTTTCCAAGTATTTTAAGATATGTTGACAAGTGCTTTTCTGCATCTTATGCTGGACATGGCCTGATGATGACTACACTTAACTGTGAACAGCTTATTGAATTTCCTCCAGGAAACCTCCCCTGTGCATCGCTTAATGCTGTGCTGTAGGCAGTCACTGTGGAGACTTCAATTACTGGCAAGTCCCAGCCGGCTGATTTCTAACAGTGGCCAGCAAATTAGAAGAGAGAGAGAGAGAGTATGTGTGTCTAAGGAAAATCATTTAGAGAAGTCTAGTCTAAAGTTTAGTTACATCACTAAAATCAGGAAACTGGAGAAGACAAACCTCAAGCAGAGTTCAATAAGTGTAGTGAGAAGAGGAAACTCTTTGTTCACATGCTGGAAACAAGCCAACTGTCTGTGCCATAATCCACCGGGTGACTGATTTATAACAGGCATTAAACTGTTGACTAAACCTATACTTCCTGAATTCTAATTCTTTCTACAGGTGACAAAGAAAATGGCCAAAACACAGAACAAGCATAGGGCTTGTGCACCATTGAGTTTACTGTAATTGTGTGATTTGGTAGCCCTACAGAATTGAAGGCCTGGAGAAGCATCTCCAGGGAGGAAATTTGAGTTTTGAGAACATGGGCTCCAGACTTCAGGCAGTCATTGACTGCAAAGGATTTTCATCCAAGTATTAAAATTATGGTTATATTTGCAATTATGTCACTTTGTTCAAATACCTTTGAGCACCTGAAAATGGAGGAATTTTGCTGAAAATGGCTGTAATTCCTAAATGGTAAATGCCCTATTTTTTTTTTTATTATTTTTTTTTTTACTGAAAGGTGGTTTCAAAACTATGTGTACGCTTACAATTAATATTTTATGATGCCCTGGAGAGTATAATATGACTGAGTCTCTTCCTGTACTCTCTATCTATCTTGGCTTTCTCCATGCAGAACATTTTATGCTTCTTCACATTCTTAATTTTGTACATCTGGACATCCCTCTTTAATTCAGACCACAAGTTTTCAGTAGGGTTCAAATCCAAAGACTAAGATGGTCAGATGGTCATTGCAAAACACGATTTTGTGTTTTTCTCTGTGTTGTCTCTAAACATGATGTGCATGACCACAGATTTTGGGTTTGGTCTGATCTTCTTTCTTGTTCTGAAAGGCTTCTTTCTTGTAATGTTTCCAAACAGCTTGGCATTATGAAAGATGACTTTGAAACTTGACAACTACAAGAATCTACTAAACTACTAATCTACTAATCTACTAAATGCAAATCTAAAACTTTTGTTCTCCTTTCCCATCCTTTACCATTCTCCTCACTGTGTAGGACACTGTTCCCATGGTCCAATTCCTTATTAAATTATTAATTCCATAATTGTGCTTAATGGTATTTTAACTGCTTATGTATTTTATGGTCACAAGCCATCTCTCTCCATTGTGTTAGTTCTATGCCATTCAAATATAACATTTGATAACAGAGATTTTGCATTTGTGAAACCTCATGTACAGTCCCCTCTGAAAGTATTAGAATGACAAGGCCAGTTCTTTTTTTTTCTTTGCTATATGCTAAAGACATTTGAGTTTGAAATCAAACAATGAATATGAGACAATAGATCAGCATTTCAGCTTTCATTTCCTGACTTATAGACTTACATCTAGATGTGTTAAACAACTTAAAACATGGCACCTTTTGTTTTAACCTACCCATTTTTCAAGTGATCAGTACTATTGGAACATGTGACTGACAGGTATTTCTTGTTGCCCAGGTGTGCCCTGTTAGACTGATTGATGAAACAATAGGTCTGAAGGTTTACTCTTGGTTTGAGCCCTGGGTTTCATCTGTGAAGACTCATTTTGTTGTTAAAAAGGATAAGCCAACATGAAGACCAGAGAGCTGTCTATGGGAGAAAAGCATGCTATTTTGGAGGTGAGAAAAAAGGGAAATTGATCAGAGCCATTGCACAAGTGTTGGGCATAGCCAATACAACAATTTTGAGTGTCCTCAAAGAAAAAAAACACTGGTATACTAATAACTAGACATTGAACAGGTTGGCCAAGGAAAACAGCAGAAGGTAATGATAGAAACATTGTGAAAGCTGTAAAGAAAAACCCCAAAACAACAGTCACTGACATAAACAACAACCTCCACAGGGCAGGGGTGAAGGTATCACAATCCACCATTTGAGAGCAGACGCTATCAGCTATCAGAAATATAAACGACTCATCAGCCAGTTTGGAATTTGCAAAGAAATACAGAGATGAGCTGCAAAAGTTCTGGAACCAAGATTAACCTCCATGAAAAGGCCAAAGTGCGGAAAAAGAAAGGATCTGCTCATGATCCAAAACATACAAGCTCATCATTCACACATGGCGGAGGCAGTGTCATGGCTTGGGTTTGCATGGATGCTTCTGGAAAGGGGCTCACTAATCTTTATTGATGATGTAACTCATGATGGTAGCAGCAGAATGAATTCAGAAGTCTACAGAAACATTCTGACTGCCAATTTACACAGAAATCCATCCAATCTAATTGGTAGGAACTTCATCATGCAGCAAGACAATGACCCACAACACACTACCAATACAACAGAGAACTTCATTAGGGGAAAAAAAGTGGAAGGTTTTAGACTGGCCAAGTCAATCACCAGACCTTAACCCAATTGAGCATGCATTTCACCTTCTGAACAGGAGACCAAAGAGAGAAAACCCAAAACAAACAGCAAACAGCATCTGTTCCTATATTTTTGATCACCTAAAATTGGGTGGTCTGCCACCAAAAAGTGCCACCTTCTAAGTTGTTTAACACATCTAGATGTAAATGTCAGAAAATGAAAGCTGAAATTCTGATCTATTGTTTCATATTTATCTTTTGATCTCAAACCCAAATGTCTTCAGTGTATAGCAAAAACAAAAGAATTGCCCTCCTTGTTCTAATACTTTTGGAGGGAACTGTATATACCCCAGGGAAATAGCTTATATCCTATGTGTTCAACATTAACATTATAGGCAGTATAAACAGTCTAAACAGTCTTTGGCAGTATGAGTGCAATGGCTCAGATGTACAAAGCAGCAACAAAACTAGTACAGTGTGAGAATGGAGATATGGAGTTCTTCATAAATACTACAATGTGGATAAATCCATTAATATTCATCAGTGTGGCTGAATTTTGCTCATGCAAATATTAATTGAGTGAAGCAATCTGTGTGTTTGCATTACCTTGTTGATTCCTGTTAATGATGAGCATTGATGATGCTGATATGCAACGAAGAAGCATGATTTTGCTGTGCTGTGGGCAACAATAAGCTAGTTATCGCAGACTCTATTCATCAGGACATAACAGTGTGTAACTATTGGAATTATAGCTTAAGGTTATTTATTATGATAAAATTATGGTCATATAATTAATGTAATAGTAAAAATAATCATGTAAATCATTTCTCATTTACATCTAAATAAGTAACTTTGCATTTATTTTAGAAACAGAGAGCAAAACTACAATTGAAGTGACGTGACTTGTGGCCAAGTATGGTGACCCATACTCGGAATTTGTGCTCTGCATTTAACGCATCCAAGTACACACACACACACAATAATGAATACACACACATACCGTAAACACACACCCGGAGCAGTGGGCAGCTTTTTTTTTGCTGCGGCGCCTGGGGAGCAGTTGGGGGATCGGTGCCTTTATATATATTTAAGTAAAAAAGCAACATGTTCCATGACAGACCACTTTTCAAAAACATAATGAAGGCTGCTGGGTTTTGCACGAACAAAAACAGAAGCAAGGGCGACAGTCAAAGTCTCCAGAAGAACGGTGATAGATTCTCAGTAAAATTTACAAACTAAGTTCCTTTAAAACTACACAAATTGTACCTGGGACTACTGATGATATTTAAAAAAAAAAAAGGCTTGTGACACCAGAAATTTGTGTAGTTTGTTACTTTGTGTAGTTTGTTACTGTTTACTGCTCTTTGTAGATTTTTTTTTTTATATATAGAAATGTTTAATTTCATTATTTGCATGTGTCTCAGTATTCTATAAAGCAATGCTGGAGAATTCTCATGTCAAACCATGCAAGATGATATTGGAGGTTAGGGTTAACACTTTAGATTGATGATATCAAAATCATTCATTTGCCTGGCAAATGGCATTCATAAAAAGAAGCTGTATTGGAATGGGGCTAAGAAGCAGATAGTGTAAGTACACCTTACAAAAGTTAAGATGGCAGGTGGACATGTTTTTGCCAATACTTTATTAGGGTATCTGCTTCTTATAGGAATAACGCTCTTATGAAGTACTATGTGTACCTTCTACAGCTTTCTCAAAGTGCTGTTAGATAAAGCAAGCTAATAACTTGCAAGATATGGATAAAAAACATACAGTAACCAAGTATCTCAATCAGTCAACTGCAGTGATAACTAGTGGCTGTTGTTTTTTCTTCCATGTAAAAAAAAAAAAAAAAAAAAAAAAAGGAAAATCATCCCAACTAACAAGGAGAATGAGAGAATCATTTCAGTTAGTTCGTCATCTTTACAATAGTTTTCATAAATAAAATTGCTGTTTGAACAGACAAGAAATATATTTTTGAAATTAGCTTGGCTGGCATGAAAAGGGTAATAAAGTCACAAAGGTGTCATTAGCTTTTAAACATGTGCTGAATTAGACACTACAAAAAAACTGTAGTGAAGTAAGACAAAAATGTAAAAATGGATCACCAGTAAGTAATTACCTAAGTGAATACTAAATAGCTAGCTAGCCAGTGTTTACTACCTTACTATTGTGTTCATTAACTAATTTTTGTTTGTTTGTTTACAGAATCAGTTCATGTCCACTGTCCAAATGTTTGAAATTATAGTTTATAATTTATATGTTTTAGGGCAAACTGGGAAAATACCTACGAACCTGACATACTTACTGTTACATATTATTGTAGTGAGTATGCTGTAACTGATTGACAGGTGAGAATGTAGAGCCATCATTGTTCCTCTCTTGGACTCCCAGCCCCAGATGGCTGTGGCATCATCAGGATTCAAACTCACCACAATAGGGCAAATGCTTTTGTCTTGTGTCACTCAGGAGCTCTTTTTTTTTTAGCAAAACCTTAAGGTATGTGTCCAGCAGACATTTTGCTCTTTTGCTCTGTCAGACATCAGAGATTAGATGTCATGGTGATCACCATAGATCAATAGCACCAAGTCTCTTCTGCTCAACCTGTTCAAAGTTCACTCATATCCCTACCAGCTCTCACCATTTGACCTGGGATTACATCTGTAGGATGTTGAGATGAGCCATATAGCAGTGAATCAAATCACTTCTTCCCAACTACATCAGACATGCCAGCATGTGGTCTTAGAGGCTTATATTATAATGCCTTCTTGACACGTCTCCGTAAAGAGTAAAAAACAGAGTAGGCAAATATAGCACATTAAAGTTTCTTTGATAATGTGCTTAGCTAATAGTAGTAGTAGTAGTAGTAGTAGTAGTAATAGAAGTAGTATTTTGCTGCCTTCTTTGCGCATCCTCATTGAAATAAGATTTAAAAATAGCAATCATCAGATCATTTTACTCAGTGCTCATTTCTCTAATTGTGTTAATCCATATGGGAATGTGCCCTCCTTAATCTTATAATCTAAGCCAAGCAAACAGGGGCTATCCAGATACTTCTTGGCCTTTTAGATCATTAATTGGGTAAATTCTGCTTCAGGGAACATGATGCATGCTATCCATCTTAATCCCCCTTAAGCCATCTTGAGAGCATCATATCTGCCATTGTCTTAGCCGCTAATATGCCATACAGCACTGACTAGAAGGAAATGTCAAATTCTTTGTAAAAATCCAAGCATATGTTTTTTACCCAATCTCTTCTGCACTTCCTATTTTACTCGCTCACAGCTCTTAATCTTGTGATGGCTTGCAGCAACTCATGGGACTTCACCAGAGGTACAGACATAGTGCAGGCTCTGTTGCATGTTAAGGCTAGCCAGCAAAGTTAGCACTCAGGGCATCTTCCTCCGCCATCTGTCTCATAGGCACCAGTCCAGCAATGTGGCAAGGCACCCATCAACGCAGGAGGGAGGATAGTTGCTTATGCTCTCGTTCTCATCTTCATTGTCAGACATTGTAAGGGCTAAATGCACTCTGTCTAAATCTGCATCTTTGCCAAAAAAGAGATTTACTCTCAACCCTGATATTGGCTGTCTGTCTATGTGGTACCATTTAAAATCCTGAAAAAAAAACTGGCACAATGCATTCTTGAGCCCTAGTGTCACAGAATGTAAACAGAAATGCAGGAATATGAGCTGAAACTGCTCCATCCTTCCTTACTGTCTGTGATCAATGTTCACTTGAAAAAAAGGTGAAGAGTGTTCAACCGCTGTTAAAACTTCAAAAGAAACTGAAGTATCTAGACACATGGCACAGGTCACAGCAAATAAGTGCCTTCTTGGGGATTTAACTCAAAATATTAACAGAATGTTATGAGAGCAGCGGGTCCTTTCACTTTTAATATCGGAAAACTGAAGCTCAGTGGTCTTCTCTGTCAGCCTCAGGAACAGCAATAGTGTCATAAATCACTCTGTCAGGCCCTGTGTTTGTGAACCTGCAGACTGCCCACCGCTTGTGTCATTTTTGATGTTCTTACTTCCCTCCACGAGGCTGTCAGTGAGTTCCTGGATACACAGTGTGCTCTCTGCAGATGAGCCAACATAGTAAAACACTCATTTAAGGTAATATTGATGGATTGTTGCATGACTATATGACTGTTTTGATATTTTGAAAAAAATAAAAAATGTAAAAAAAATCTGTACTGAATCTCCCCTAAGCAAGCAATCATTATTCCATTGGAGAAAGAGTGTTCAACATGGTACACACGCTACCATATTGCAAAAATTTGTCTGCGCTCATGGATTTGGGAAACCAAGCTCTATTTGTTATAACACTTTTTTCCTGGGGCTACACAAAAGTCAGTATGAATGTGATCTGCCTCAGTGGTTAACACTGCACTGTTTTATTGTGTGTAAACAAGGTGATGGAATCATCATGTACCTATAGGCATGAGCTGCATTCCTTTGGCTTTCATATAGCTTTCTCTGAACAGGTCTTTCCATGACTTCCATAGATTTCTTTATCATAGTCTGTGTTTGCAGCAGGCATTTATATTAGTGGGGGGAAAACCTGGCTGGTTGTAGCTCAGGGGCTTCTGGCTTATTTCTCTTGATACCTTTTTTCAGGTGGCCGGCATTGACTGACAGGGTAGCTCCCTCCCCTTACTCAGACGGGTTCAGTGCGGATGTCTGGTTAATGAGGGTGACTTCGTGGATTATAATTAGGGGGTAGGGTGGAGGGGTGGTGTATTATAGCCCATATGTGTCAGGCCAGACAAGTGAACCTCCCAGGCTGACTGTGTCCATGGGCTCTTTTCAGCTCTCTGATGCCTCTTATTTACCATAGAACAACATGGATCAATATTACTACCTCCCTGAGGTGACGTAAAACAGTCCAGTGCCCATGACAGATAAGTTATGCAAAACTGATTATTTATTTTTGCAAGGCCCTGGAGGCATAGTGTGAAATTAACATTTCGTGTTTTTCCAGCATCGTGTTAACCAAGTGATAATTTATCCTAACAAGGTCATAAAAATCATTATAATATATCTGAGCCAATCATTTTGAAAGGATGAAAGAAGGCAGGCAAAGTTCAAGTTGCTACACACTCTCTGTATTCCAGTAGTGATTTACCTCTGTCCTGCTTCATATCTGGGTGCATTCACCTATCCTTCAGTGACCGGTAGCTTTAAAGAGAAAAACCGAGACAGAAAGATGAGAATTGGAAAGAAAACCAAAAAAAAATGGAGGAGTGATGTAACATATGGAAGCTATCACAGGGCCAAGCTCCCATCTGTGTGCACAGCCGCAGTGCATTGGCACCCACCAGCCACTGTGCAGGATGGGAATAATCCGCGGAAGAGGACCCATGGAATTGCTGTAGGACTCTGAATTCCCTGGAGAAGCAAAGCAGTCCAGGATGGGGGTGGGGAGAAGAGATAGGGATGGTGTAAGTGGGAAGCACAGATGTTTGCTGGTGTGTACCAAAAACAGGTGCTCAATTGCTGTGGAGGGCTGACAGAGATTCTCACGTTTCTGTCAATGCACCAGTGTAGAAGTAGAATGCTGTTTTCTTCGGGTCCTTGAAGAAAAGTTGCCGGGAAAAAAATCTGCTTCATTTTATTTAAGTGATGGGGTTGATCTTGAGCATTTTGGGGCGTATAATCACCTTGGATTTATGTACCAGAAAACTGAGTTTGTTTAGGCTATGGTTTGTAAGTTGTCCAAAAAGATTAGACATAAAACAAAATTGGTCTCCAGTTTTTTGTTTTTTTTGGATATAAATTGCTCCAAAGGGATAAGTGAGAGAGTCTGAATATAACAAGAATAAGTAAGCAGAAAAGAAATTCTCATGACCTTTTATGCTTGGTTTAAATTTGAGCTATAATCATATTTCACCATCAGTTGTTTTATTACAAAATTAAATTACTGCCTTCTCTGTGCTCTCACTTTATGTTTGTTAAAGCTGACAATAGTTTTCTTGGGAAACTGCTGACAAATATACTGTATTTGTTGCTACATGAATATTTTGTAGTCGCTCACATTAGTAAGGTGCTATAAGTTATTTGAAGTTAATTAAACCTCAATAACCTTCCCAAGACCTCAGTAAAAACACTGTACCATGTTTTCAGTGAAAAATTTATTCACCTTGGTGCATTTTGTATGACCATGTTTCAGTGTACTCTGGATGGTGTGTTGTGTGCTGTATCATTCTAGCAATGACTAGCTCTTGACACCCTCACAACAGCCCCGGAAGGCTCTCTGACACACTCGTACCTCCTAAAAAGATACACAGAGTGAACTATGTCCTTTCTGCTAAGCCTCCCGACTGATTTATTGCATTTGCAGAGAAAGTTGTTTTTTTTTTCTGAAACCAATGACCTTAGCAGAACAGAGGAAGTTTTCAGTCAGTGAAGATAATTTTGTACAGTGCAGTAGCATTTATTCTCTGATATTGTCTTGTGTTCAATGTATCTAGGGGAGTACAAGCTTGGACAAGTATTTAATTAGTATTTTTGTTTGCAAAATCAAGGTGCTGATACATTTCAGGTTAGCTTGTGAGTGGGATATCAAATAGTGGTCGCCTTAGTTTGAATGTCTTTTCCTGGGTTTCTGATGATCCTTTGGGGTGTGTTTATGTGCTGTGCTGTGTGTGTGTGTGTGTGTGTGTGTGTGTGTGTGTGTGTGTGTGTGTGTGTGTGTGTGTGTGTGTGTGTGTGTGCTTCAGCTACTAGACCTCCCCTAAGGCTGTAGTTCCTGGGCCCCCCGAGTTAACACCTCTCTGACTTACACACACCTGCGACTGATTAGAACATGAGTGCATAACGAATGAAGCGTGTTTTCTTTCATGAAATAATTCATCCAATTTCAGGTTTGTTGGGTCCTGGCCTGTTTTACCAGACAGGGCTATTCTCATCCTACAGTGATTTTGCAGATGTAAGTGTCTGTTATGTGGTTTGCTACATTCATCAGTGTTGATTGTATGCCTGTATATGTGGGTGTGTGGTTAAGGGGGAACTGAGGCTTGTCTCATCTGACTACAATGATTCATATTGCATGCAGGGTGATGACAGGGGAGCACTCTGATCTGCTGAGAACATTATTTTGTTGTGGAAGCTCTGTATCTGAGCCTGGCCCTTTTTATTACACTGCTCTGCTTCAGTCATCCATGTATTAAAAAAAAAAAAAAGAAGAAGAAGAAGAAGAGCAGTTGTTGGAGAGTTTCCCTTATTTTCACCCCACTTTAAAAGCAAACTCCGGCACTGTGGCTCAAGTCTGTATGACCACCGTGAGCCTTCAGGCAGTAATGGCCAATCCCACAGGAACTGAGCTACAAGAGCTGTCAGGGCTTGACGAGCTCACCGGCCACAAGGCACTTTTTTAATCATCAGGAAGTTGTTGGGAAGAGGAGATATTTTGGCTTGTTTTCATTGTTGCAAACAAATACATTTACAAAACAAACAGGACGCATCCTTGTCATGTGACATCCTTAAAAGTTTTGGTAAACTGGGCCAGCTGTGGACAAGACCACAGTAATAGAGTAATTATTCAACACAGGCCACTTAAAAGCTATAGCAGTGCAGGCAAGACTTTACCAGTGGCGACAATGCTCATGTTCAGGGTTATCATTTTGTTCATAAACAGGAAAAAGGAACAAATGGCTTCATGAAGAAGCTCTCGTTCAATCTTGTGTGTATGTAATATATGTGTGTATGTATTATACACACTCACTCACACACACACACACACACACACACACACATATATATATATATATATATATATATATATATATATATATATATATATNCACACACACACACACACACAAATATATATATATATATATATATATATATATATATATATATATATATATATATATAAAAAACTGTTTAGTAGACCATACAGTATATTGCTAATAATGGCAGCTTATAGATTGGTATACACATATACAATTGTGTATATGACGCAATTGATTAATAGGTTTGTTTTTTGCTGAATGCCCAATAATTAATAAACTGGTCTTTTTATGGAAAAAGTTTTGGTTTGGTTACAAACATTCCGTGCGCACAATTTTGGTAAGGTATCAAAGCTGTATTACAATCTCTTTCCTTGACTGAGTTTTGATACAGGCTTTCCCAGTGAACTTTATTTATCACCTGCTAATTTATGCAGTTATCCAGTCATTCAATCATGTGGCAGCAGAACAATGCATAAAATCATGCAAATACAGGTCAAGAGCTTCAGTTAATGTTCACATCAAATATCAGAATTGGGAAAAAATATGATCTCTGTGACTTTAACCATGGCATGGCTGTTGGCGCCAGATGGGCTGGTTTGGGTATTTCAGATACTGCTGATCTCCTGGGATTTTCACACACAACAGTCTTTAGAGATTACACAGAATGGTGCAAAAAACAAAAACATCCTGTGTGCAGAGGGTCCACAGGCTGAAACACCTTGTTGAAAGAAGAGATCAGAGGGGAATGACCAGATAAGCACTCTTAACAACCATGGTGAGCAGAAAAGCATCTCAGAACTCACAGCACATCAAACCTTGAGGTGGATGAGCTACAACAGCAGAATACCACATCAAGCTCCACTCCTGTCAGCCAAGAACAGGAATCTGAGCCTATCATGGGCACAGACTCACCGAGACTAGACAATTGAAGACTGAAAAAAGTAGGAAATGACCAGGTAATTTTTTTTCTTATCTCCAACTGTCCAGATAGCCTCATATTCCAGTTCTTGGCTGACAGGAGTAGAATCCAATGTGGTCTTCTGCTGTTGTAGCCCATCCACCTCAATGTTTTGTGCATGTTGAGGTGCTTTTCTGCTCACCACAGCTGTAAAGAGTGATTATATGAGTTACTATAACAATTTGGCTATTTTCCTCTGACCTCTCTTTTCAACAAGGTGTGTCCACCCACAGAATGTTTTTTTTCATACCTATCTGGGTAAAATCTAGAGACTGTTGTGTGTGAAAATCCCAGGAGATCAGCAGTTTAAGAAATACTCAAACCAGCCATCTGGTTCCAGCAACCATGCCATGGTTAAAGTCACAGAGATCACATTTTATTCCCCATTCTGATGTTTGATGTGAACATTAAAGCTCTTGACCTGTATCTGCATGATTTTGTGCATTGTGCTGCTGTCACATGATTGAACGATTGGATAACTGTATAAAAGAGCAGGTGTATAGGTGTTCCTATTAAAGTGGATGGTGAGTGTATATGTGTCAACTGAATTCCATTAAAGCAATGTCTGAGTTACTTACTATTTAGGAAAAAGAATAAGAATTATTATTACTGTAAGCTAATATTCAATAAATAGGTCTTATTAATAGACTGTGGGCTGTTATATTTTAAATCAAAATAACAAGAAAATATGTTGAAATAAGATAATAACTTGAAATAACAAGTTAAGCTGAAATAAAGAGGTAATAATTCAAAATAACAACATAGCACTTCAAAGGTTTTTTTCTCTTACATCAGGGAATCCCAAACTAAGGATTGCGGTCCCTTGTGGTCTCCCTTGATTTACAAATGGGGTTGCAAGAAAAATCACAATCTCCTCTTTTGTTTCATTTATTTATTTTAAAAATTAATATTAGAAAGATCCGATTTTGTATGCTAATATTTTGAAATGTTGCTGGGAGTCACATTCAGACAAGCCACATTTAAATTAATATGGTACATGCTATTTTAGTCCTCTCCACTAAACTGACACGCTAATATAGTTCAGCAATAAAAACAGATACATTTCCCTCTGCACATGCATATGTATTATTCTAGACCATGATTGAGTAATGACTCTAAGCAGTTTGTACGAACACTACTGAAAGGTTATGTTATGCATGACTAGTCTTCATTTTCAACTAGTCTTCAGAGTTTTCAATCTGAGATGCAACCCATGATGATAATCAAGACAGTGGCGGAAGGTTTTAAGAGAGATAGAGCTCATCAGTGTGTTTAACATTGCTGTGCATAAAATCTCTAAACATTTTACACAGTTCGACCTGGAAACTTGTTGCCCAGGGATGTTTGCTGTGATGTGCCATCTAGTAAATGTCGCTTTTAAATCTTTCGGATTTATGTAAGGTACACTGAGAGTGTGTGAACAATGCCACTTGAATTACTGCTGCTTCTGCTCATGCACGCAAAATCATGCGTCAAGCTTTGCATTGGGCCGTATATCACACCACCCCGGTGTGGATAACTTTCCAATAACAGCACAACACTTCCCACTAGACTGTCAGTGCAAGGAATATTCCTTTCGTTTTCAGTCACTTATGTTACACATACATGTGTTACTAATGTAATAAAACATTTAAATGTTACCGTAGTCCTTTATTATAAATCTGGAATTTTAGAAACTGTAGGGTGTCAAGGGTTGGGGTAGCTGAAAATTCATGTTGTCTGTGTGGGGTCATTTGTTTGGGAACCTCTGGCTTGCATAATATCCTTAGAGGCAGTGGTGTAGCAGTAGCAGTACCCTTAGGTAGCAACTAGGATGCACTGATACACATACAAAGTGAACCTTCATTTGTGGAAAAAAACATTTGTGTATCAGTAAGCCTGATTGTACAGACCTATATTATAGATTGGTTTGGCTCAAAACTACACAAATGAAATTTCAAAACAAAAGATTCCAAAGCAGCATGTAGTTTTTTTAAAACAGTGCAAAAACCATGCAATTAAACTATAAATAATACAAAACCTAAACTGCCTCATGTAATTCCTCAAGCCTCAGGACAATTAGCACTGAAGTGCTCTTTTCCTCAACCTTTATTTCTGAAATGAGGTTTACGTGGCATCTTGTATTTTGGATTACACTAATTAGAAACCTTGTGTTCTTTACTACAGAAAACAGCTGGAGAGTAGTAATGATAGAAACTCTGATTGTGTTTGAGATTGGGCTTGCTTGAGCAGACCTTGCTGGCAGTTTTTGTGGTGCCCATGTATTTGTGTTAGAACATGTGTTTCCAGTTGTATATGGAAAGAGCATGTAGGAAAGATGGCACACTTTTCTCTGATTTGACACTGGAAAAACATAAGGCACTTGAAAAGCAAATACCAGAGACTCTAAAGTTGCCTAGGACTTTCTTGTGGGCTGGTCTTTGGCAGCCATTATAGCGCTGAAGTGAGAGAGTGATTTTGACCTTCTTTTACTTTGAAGATGGCATGGAACTGATGCAGAATTTTGAAGCACTGTTTTAAGTGTCTATTTCTTCTGGCGTCTGATAATGTATAGAAAGGTTTCAATAATCAGCAGGAATATCACAAATTTCTGACAGTTAGCATTTTATAATACTTTTTTTTTGTTAAGTTTAGTTACTCTTGACAAACATTGTCATAAATCTGTGCAGCACAATGTCAAAACCAGTAAGCTTAAGAAGTAAAAAGGTATGCTTAAGAAGCTTTTTGCATTTAAGACCATTGATTGATCATTGATGTATTAAATGATATATTAAAATGAGTCCAAACCTTGGAGCTCCTGGTTTATGGCCTGGTTTATACTTGTGAAAAATGAAATGACAGTCTCATGTTTCACTGCAAAGAATGCATAAAAGAAGACTTCATGAATGAAGTAGTAGCGAGTGACGAATGAAAACACACGATTATACTATGACACGGTAATCTATAATTTCGTAATGGTCAGAAATGACAAAAACATTGTAGTGTTTGGAGGGGATTTGCCATATTTGTATTTGTTACACAAATTAAATGAGAAGATGACTTGTATCAGACCCTACCTTGCCAGAAATTATTATTATATGAAGTAATATCCAGCTGTAGCCTTGCACACCAAAGCTTCAGCCAAAAGAAGCCTCTACACCATGCTGCCTAGATACAGTAACTCACATTAACTGAAACAGTTGAACAGTTATATAACACATAAAATTAAATATAGTTCTATTCCACCAGGGCAGTGAGAATCACCTGAATAACTTCTTGTGCATGTGCACCATTACACAGTGAAGTACAATTTAGTATTTACAATAAATATTGCAGTTCACCCATTTTTCCCCTTACTTCTTCTTGCTTATACACTTCATATACATGTCTTCATTTTCCTTTGTTAGAGAAAGAGGGCAAAGGTGTTAATACCACTGTGTCATCTTTTCATCTCTGATGTTTATAGGCAAACTCAAGAACAAGCCTCTTTTGTGCATAGTGAACTACTAATTTCCTCAGTTTACCTTAATCATCTGATATAATATACTGTACAATATATTGGCATGAAGCTCAGAATCCTATTCAGAGGCACCTATCTTTACAATCTGAGGCATGTAGGTCTGCATCCTCTTAAATTCCAGTGCCTTTGTTTTCAGAGGTGAGGGAAGAAAATTAATGAGTCTTCTGTTGACTGGACATCCTTGGAAAGTCCACACAGGGCTTCACACCTGCTGGCAATCCTGTGCGCGTGGCTCCGGAGGATGCATCGTTTGGAAAGTATGCATGCTGCTAAAGACTTAAGATGCTGAATTCTTAGGGGATCTGCCAAGAATGTCAACTTCCATGTCCATCTACCCAGCCAAGAATGTGACTATTGTTCGTGCAGTTGAAGGCTTTCTGATTGGTATGAACATCTGTAGAGTTCAACTGATTCCACAGGTCTATTGTGTCTAGTTTTCCTTTTATTATGACAGGCCCTTGGAGGTCACAAAGTGTGTGCAGTAATAGCTGGACTGTGACACTCAGGTGGCTGCAGTTTATATATTATTCTGTTTATATTTCAGCTATTAAGAATGAAGACAAGGACACTGTAAGGGTCAGTGAGTAGAACAGGAGTGTGACGGC
Organism: Pangasius macronema; assembly: GCA_037577455.1. Taxonomy (NCBI): domain Eukaryota; kingdom Metazoa; phylum Chordata; class Actinopteri; order Siluriformes; family Pangasiidae; genus Pangasius; species Pangasius macronema. The sequence continues at coordinate 13,077,087 of CM074951.1, forward strand.
TACCTCTTTTTGACAGGTAGAGGACTGAAAATGTCCTTGACAGTTAGACTTCTCTGCCCATGATACTGCACAGCACAGTTAATTTGTAAAAAATACAAAGAATAGAAAAAGCAAAAAGACTCTTCCCTCAAAAAAATGCAGCAATAATTCCAGTCAGACACAGAGATTGCTGTTCAGCAAAGGGATTTTTGCTCTGAATATTAAACAATGACGCTGTGCAGGAGCTGGATTTTTTTAACCAAAATCTTTTAAAAATCCGAAGGAAAACATCCTNCTGAAAGATTGTAGATGGAGCAGTATGTTAATTAATGTCTTTACTAATCAGACTATGATCACTCTCAGACTATGATCTCATGATCACTCTCTGCCAAGCCTTCATCTTTCCAAACTTTGGCCAGTTCTAGAAGTACTGTAAGTAGGTTGCCATTGATCTGGCAAAATGTTCATAAATACCAGGCGAAATGAAAGCAAAACCTAGTGCCAGACCAAGAAAAAAACAACGTATGAAAGAGTTGGAAACACATTTTTTGTCAAATTATTTTACTGTTTATTAAATCAGCTGCCCTTAAACTGTAAAAGAAAAATCCACAATCTTAGCAACAACATAATGACATCTGACATTTTTAAATTTTGTTGTCTCTGCTTTTAAGAGTTTAATATTGATCTGTTATCAAATAGTTTGAAGAGAGTCACAAGGCTGAATCCAATATAGCTGTACAAACTTTTCAATACACCTAATCATATTTAACATAGTGGCCAGTTTGGGAGATCTGCCAGATAACTGGAACTTAGTCAAAGAAAGCAGTTGCGTCAACTGTTAAATTTTGCTTCGACCATGAAAAAGGCTTGTCTGTGTTTACCTTGCATATGCAGGTTCATAAAGTGCACACATCCTTCAGCCCTGACAACTAGCTGTGGTCAGTGTGCAATATGGCACGTCTTTGTCCCCTGCAGGCAACNACACAGGAGGAGGTGCTGAAAGGTTAGATGTATAATCAGGAAATTCTCAGAGCTGGCCTCAAATGCTCCTCAGCAGGCATTTGATTCCTAAGAGAGGGGTCATCAAACCTTTTCTTTCCTACCACATCCCAGGGTCAGTGTTGCACCCTATGGTGCTCTCACTGCATCCCATTATCTGATTTATGAGTGTGCTGCTTTGTTTGGCTTTGGGCTTACTCTTGTTTTGCTTTGCTTTTTAGAGACTATGGATTGAGATAATGAATCAACAAGTGGAAGGGAGAGTTCACATATCTTAGAGAGCCTTCTCTTGACCGGTCATCTGGTTTGACCGTTTGCCTAACGCCAGGAGACCTTTGAATGTTGATCCCTGCTGAGTCACCACAGAGTCTTCTGTTTGATGAACTTGGTGAAACACTCTGGAAGCAGGGCCATACTCATAAACTTTTTCATCCTGGGTGTCTGGGTCTGGAAGTGTGCAGGACAGACACACACAAAGTGTTATTTAGAGAGTTATGACAGTTTATTCTGAAAGGCTTTAATCATATTTAATCAAAATTTAGCACTTACAACTCATGAATCACAGAAGGAGCAGAGCAGCAATTTCTCCATGCCCCATTTGTAGCACAGTTTTCTTTAGGCCAGCAAGTTCTGAGGAGGCCTTAAACACACAAAGATAATGTATCATTTTGAATTAAACACAACATACATGAGTATGGGATTGTTATATATATGTATATTTAAAATGGCACTTTAAACTCTGGCTCCAATCCCAAAAATGTACATTGATGGTTTGAAAAAGTAAAAAAAAAAAAAAAAAAAAAAAAAAAAACACCATAACCACCACATCTGCATTCTAAGAGATGAGACAGCAGTTAGAAGAGAGCGCTGATTTAATGCCCCTTCAAATGTTAGATGTGGGGGGGACAGTGAAAGGTGATCTCAGAGGAATAAGTACTGCCAGGGATATAATGACCTAAAAATAGCAGGTGTCACTAGAGCAGTGAAAGGAACGTGTTTGCAGGGGTCAACGCTAACAGCCTGCCTGTATGTTTGAGATGCATCTAACCACTCTTCCATGTACGGTTGATATCATCCAGGAAAAAAGGTGACCAGTCGACCCTCTAAGACTTTTGGAGTGTGTAGGACTGTATTGGACAGGACTGTATTGAAATTGGCTGAATGTTAAAATCAATAAAGTCAGTCTCATTTGCCTCAGAGGTCTCAGCTTTACAAGAAACTGAGTGGAGAACATGTGCACCTGCTGTATTGTATAATTGCACAGCACAAAGAGTTTAATATTATTTAATCCATGGCCACAAATACTCATTTTTGATTGGCTGGCAGGTATGCATTAATTACTTATATTGGGGCACCTCTTAAGTAGATCGTGTCAGGGTTTAATCAGAGTTCTAAATCAGTGCCCATCATACAATAAGCACGCTGGAATGTAGCGATGACCATAAACAGTTTAGGCTATGTACGTACATGTTGCAATTAAACAATTAACTTGCATCCAATGATGCACAGTCCCATCCATCCTGTTGCATTTTTTAAGGGCCAAGACATAAACGCCACGGAGATTCTATATAAAAATGTTATGATTGTGCAACCAGTAGCTGCAAAACAAAGTGTTTTAGACAATAGTCATAACACCAACACAGGGAACAGAAATATGTTGTGTATTGAAGTACACAGTATTGACTGTCTCACTGTTTCATCTCCACAGGACTTTAGTTTCTCGTAAAAGAAAAATCAGAGAGCAATTTCCTTTTGCCAAAATTGTACAATTTCTCTCTGCAGGAGAAAAGTTCTGTGGTTCATTGAATGTTTTGGATTTTGATTATTTCTGCATCATTAACGTCGGCATCTTAATTTTCTGGGTGGACATTTTTGCATGTGTGGTGCTGATACTGTCTGAAGTAACAGGCATTTCATTGGGAGTCAAATTGCTGCTTTCACCGCTTTGTGATTGCTCTCCAACATACTTGACCTTATGGAAATGCAGGCACTTATTCAGGATTAGGACTTTGGGAGAAAAGAGGAATTTAGAAATATCCAGTCTTAATCAAGGTCCAATTGCCCATCTCAGCAGCACGATTCTCCATACACTCAAATTTATGTATGTGTGTGAGTGTGTGTGCGTGCATTTGAACACTTGGCCTGATCAGGTTCACTCTTTGGAATTCCTCTGCAGTCAGTACAGTAACATCCTCCATGATTAAAGTGGAAAACTTCCAGCGGCAAATTAAGTCTCAATAATAGGCATCATTGAGCAAAACAAAGGCACAGACGTACACAAACACTTAAACACACACACATTCAAGCCAACAGACAGGATGCCAGAAAGAGAGAGGAAGCAGGCCAGTAGTCACAGAGACAGCAGGGACCGGAGTGAGGCCCTGTCCCTGAAACCAGTGTGCACTTCATTCTCTTTCTTCCTTTCTGTATGTTCCTGTTTATCACCAAACTCCAGTGTGTGTTTTATTTCACTTCCTAAAGTTAGTATCCTCCTGTGGCATGTGAGGTATTTCATTGGAAGGCACATTGGATGTGAGACCTCATGAAACATGGACTATTTGTGGAGGCTCCAACAACCCCATCCATTACATTATTGCTTCATTTCCGCTTTCCACTGCCTGCAATTTCATGTCTGGTTGAAGATATGAAACATTGCTATTTCCAAGGATATCCCGAGGAACTGGATAATTCCTCTTGCAACTGACTTTGACAAAAATGTTTTTCACACTGTTTTTGTTTTTCTTAGACTTATGGACAGCTTCAGTGGCAGAAATCAATATATCATAACAAACTAGTATGTAGGTTGCAGACATGATAAAGTTACGACAAAAATCTATTCAAGTGCAGGCAGCATTTACCTTCTTTTTGAACATCCCTCTATTATGTGTGATTTTTATTCACAACATTCAGCCTGAGTACTCTTCAGACTGCTCACACCCATCCTCATGCATCCACCCGTCCTCCCCCAGGATCACCTCCTGACCCCAGTGTCTGGGAGACAGCTCAGATATGCATTGGTTTAACCCTAAACAGGGTCAAGCATCACTGGCCTCTCCGTCTGAGTGTTTGATCTGAGATTTTGCATATGCCATGGTCCTCAAAACTGTGAAGTATAAAGGGAAATAGAGCTTGCAGTCAAACTTCAGTCAAATATGCCTCCACTGCATGAGTGCCATCTCCAACTCTAACTGTCTGTTTGTTGAAGGACCCCAGTTTCGTGCTTTTCACCCTGGCACAAGATCAACCAACACATGCAGCATGTGCAAGCAAGGTTCATCCAAGGCAACAACCTGAATCCACTAAACAATCCTCTAAAGTCTAATGCACTGCAGTTGAAAAGCTGTGACCAATATAAAGGCAAATTCATCTCATGGGTTAGACAAGGTGGTTCTCAATAAAAAAATATTTGAAACCTAAGGAATGGAAATCGAAGACAGTGTCTATAACCTAGCTGTTTTGCTAGCTATGTTTTTCAGAAGATCACAGAGTATTTTAATATCATACTCTGGTCCTTTCTGTATTTTAAATAACAGGCTGGGAAGTTTGCAGTGGGTCCATTCAAAGTCCTTTCAAAAAACGTAAATTGCACTATTAGTGCATGTGTGTATATGGTCAGTGACACATATACAAAGATCTTGTCTCCCTGTCAGTGTGCTGGAATGTGTCACTCTAAGTGTGACACAGAGACACTCACTCACTTTGAGTTGTCAATGCTGGACTACAGTGGAACAGATGTGAATAGACAGGCGGTAAGAGTCCACCATATTAACATCTTAATGTCCATTTAGACATAGACATTTAACATTGGTGTCTGGCATCTAAACTGTGTGAATGTAAATAACTTACCACAGAGATTGCACAGATTTCCATCTGCTTGAATATTTATGTCTTCAAATAAAACCTCTCACCTGTTTACTTTGAGCTTTTAAGGGTAGATAAATTACTATAAAAGACAAAAAAAGAAATTCAGCTTAATTAGATTCTCAAAGAGCAAAAGCAGTTTCCTATCACCCAATGCTAATATCTGGACTCTCCATCTGCCCCTGTTTCTGTGCTCACAGATTTACCAAATTTCTGGATTTCATTTGTTGGCTGATATTAGTTTCTGGCAGTCATGGTTTGGTCTTGGCTTATGCTGGAGAATTGGGAGGCTTTTTGAAATCATTGACCTTCATTCAGAATCTGGAAGCTTGAAGTGCTGAGTCTGCTGTCAAGCTCTCTGGTGTCAAAAAAGTGGCTCGATTCATATATATTTAATATAATATTCAGTTCCACCTATCCTGCTGCAGAAGAGCCTCTGGTTTTAATTCTGTTACATGAATGTTTAAAACATATAAAAAACACTTCTACATGAATTAAAGCAGATTAAAGACATTAGTGAGTGGCATTAAAAGCAGGGAGTGGCACTGAACCCAGAGTTCTTTATTATTCTGCAATATAGTTCGGAGTATATAATTGCACACATCTTGATTAATTTGGTTGAATGGTACGTGCCCAGTGTGATCTCTTCTTCAGGTGCAGGCAACATGGTGTTTATGAGAACTAGACTGTAAAAGACTATCTGAAAGAGGGAGTGTTTTGTGTGTGTGTTTGTGTGTGAGTGCGCAAATGTGTGTGCTTTATGACCACACACTGATTATGTAAAATTCCACCACCTCTGAGCATCTAAGCACTGCCGAGAGGGTTTGACATCGATCTCTCCTGACCCTGTCTAACCCACTTAATTCCACCATTTCTCAGGTTCTGATTATGCACCGCCTCTCATCGTCCGGCTGGGCAACATCAGCATCCACATCAAATACTGTGACTCATACAGAGACTGGAAGTTGATGGCACTCAGATTCTGCTGAATAACCCTCCTTATCCATGCTCACTGTATTCCTTGTGTGGGAGAAACACTTCAAAGTCTCACATACAAGCTGTTACACTCTCATCTCACTCCCTTAGAGCTGGCTTATCTGCTATTGTGTCAGGATTAATCAAGGTATTTGACCTGAGATAAGCTGTGATCAGATAACACACATCATATATGTTGTAGGATTTGTGCTGTTAAGACACTTAGGGTAGAGAGGCATGAATATCTAAACTCTGTCTTGCACCAATCATGGAAGAACTCAAACTAGTAAATTAGTGTAAAGTGTAATGATTGATTGCATTCTCATATTTCAAACCTTCAGGGAAGTCTGTTTTGAATTACAACAAAAATTATAATAGCTTTTGGCTACGCAGTTAGATTGTCCTGTCTAAAACTAGCCTTCAGAAGTTCTGTATTATTTTGGGAAAAGATTTAAAACAACTTGCTTTCTATTTTAATGTTATAACAAATGTAATCAGCTGGAAATGGTTGAACAGTACAGAGCTACAGCCCAAGCCTTTGAGGCCTGTGCTTCAAACATGGAAATGACCTTTTTTCTCACACTCAGCAATTAGATTGTAGAGAAAGAGAGAAGCCAACCCATGCCTGTAACACATAATAATCACTCTAATCTGAAGATAAATTGTTCATTCATACATCTATGAGACCCAATAATAGAAGGGAAAACATTCCATATGTGAAGATATTCACATATTTGCTGCTACATGTAACAGTATGTGATCCAACCTACAAGACTTTCAGTCCAGTTTCAAACAGTACACAGAACAGAGAACAGAAAAAACAGGCAAGCCCACAATGATTTAAGCAGTGGTCATATTCAAACCAGACATGACATTGTGGTGTGTACAGCAGGTGAATGAGTCATGTGATTATTTTTCAGCCACGTTGGTTTGTAGCAGTGCGTTCTGGGAAATGGCATTCATGGCATTCAACTTCCTCTGAAGTGCTCATCCTAGATTGGGATGTCTGGCATGGAATCCTTGTCATGGGTCGAGGACATCTTGGGCAAGAACTCAACTCCTCTGGTCCATAGCCCTCCAAGTCAATGAGATTACCATCTCTTCGTTACAAGTATCGTATTTCCCTGATAATGTACCCCTGTTGGCCCTCCACCTCTAGAAGAGATAGGGGTTATATAGCTAATTTTTAACTGGTCTGAGGTCCCTGGTAGAGAGCTGTCTGAGGTCCCTGGTGGAGAGCCACACCGGTCTGCAAAAGTTTTGTTGTGGTTAGCAGTTTGTTTCAGCTGCGTGCTCAGACCTGTTTGCTCCTTTGGAAACACACATCTACTGCTGATGAGTCTGTGATGTTGTGAAAATACATGCTTCCTTCAGTTGTTCAATTAACATTGGAACGAGGGGCAATAGTACATTACAGTCATTTGATTTAACTTTCAGTAATCAATGCAGGCTCTCAGTCCACCTCCTTTTTTCTGGACAAAGAAGAACCCCACTGAGGCTGGTGAGGTGGACAGACAAACATAGCCCAGTAGGAATAAGGGAGGCTGATAACCAAGAATGCACTGGAAGAGAGTGAGTTGAGTGCTAGAGGGAACAACATTCAGTAGAAAAATGCTCCCGACTGGCACTACTTTTTCTCACCCAGTCTCTGAGACAAGATAGCCCCTACTCCAGTCTCTGATGCATTCATTCCAAAAAAACAATGAATAGTTTTGACAAATTTGGGTGTTTAAGAACGGGAGCCATTGCAATGCCTCCTTCAGGCAGTTGAACAGTTGCTGGGCTGATGTGTTCCATGCAAGATTTCATGAGCCCTTTTTAAGCAGAGGCATGAGGGGAGTGGCTGTGGAGTCTGTAGTCTGAAGATTTAATGAGCCTTCTATAAAAGTTTGCAAAGCCAAGATATTGTTGGAGCTCATTAATTGTGCTGGGGACAACTTATATTTTTCAACTTAAACCTAAAGCTGACATTCATAGTTGGCCAGCACTTGTCTGACATGGGTCATATGACAAGGGGATTAAATAAGGATATGGTCTATATACACAATAATGAATTTTCCCAGCAAGTGGCACAAGATCACTTATCAGTGACACAGGGCACATTAGAGAGCATGATGCAATACTCAAAGTGGCCCAAGGTGGTGCTAAAAACCTTTTCCATTCATCTTCTTTGTCAGTGTGGATAAGGTTATACATGCTTCCTTCAGTTGTTCAAGTGACATTGGGACGAGGGGCAAGGGATAATGGTATATTACATTCACTTGATTTAAACCCCAGTAATCAATACAAGCTCTCAGTCCTCCCCTGAGGCTGGTGAGATGGACAGACGAACATAGCCAAGTTTTAATGCTTCACTGAGATCTTCTTCCATAGTGTTGTGCTCCTTGGCTGAAAGAGAGTAGACACAATTGCATGGAGGTGCTGTGTCAGACAGTAGGTCAATGGCACAGCCATAGGGATGATGTGGGGTAAATCTGAGGCCTTGGTTTTGCTGAATTCCTCCTAAAACTAGGCATAAATGGGAGGAATAGTTACCTTTACATTGGGTTCTGAGCTTTCTATGGTTGTGGCAACCACAGTGGGACACATTTAACACAGTATGATTCGTGACAAAAGCGTGACTATCGCATGATTTCAGCCTGGTTCCAGAAAATGTGGGAATTTTGAAGTTGGATCAAATGGAGGCTGAGGACAATGGGGAATTTAGCAAAGGACACTACAGAACAGTAGTGAGATCTGGTCTGAAAGCAATGTGATTTCTTGCAACATGATTTCTCAAGTGGGGTGAGTTATAGCTCCTACTATGGGGCCCCATACAGTGCCTGCACTTGTAGATGTGTTGGAAGTAGCTGGAGTTGCTCAATAAGGTCATAGTCAATGAAGTTCCCCATGGTTCAAGACCACTTTCTAAAAAAAAGGTGAAGGTGCTTGCATGGCCTAGCCAATCTCCTGACTTTATTTATGGAGAATTTTGATATTGCAAGTTAATCAGAGGGATCCTTGTAACCTTGGGGATTTGATGATGATTTGCAAAAAGTAATGGGAGAAAATTTAAAATACTTCTACTGTAGCTGTAAGTACTTCACAACAATGTACTACTGCTAATAATTTGTGGTGTCAGATTACTTTTTACCCCTATCAGTTTTCTTTTCACACACACACACACACACACACACACACACACACACACAGAGAGAGAGAGAGAGAGAGAGAGAGAGAGTCTGTCCACTGAGGTATACTGCTTCACAATTTATTACAAAAAACATCTGTTTGTACTTGTGCTATGAAAACAAGGTAAGGAAACTTTACACTTACGATTTGACATATTTGATCGGTGGCGCGCCTTTATCGTCCAAGAAACGGTAGTTCGTCTCTATCACTTCTTTCGTTTTCCCCGTTTCTTCTAAGGCGGATTTCATCTCAATGCTCAAAAACTTACATACTGTAAAATAAAAATGAACAGGGGCGATTAACGTACCGCTTTAAATATCTGAGGTCTTCAGTTAAGGAGGAAGCAGTGAGCCTGGTACAGCCTGGTCCCACTTCTCCTTTTGAACATCTCTGTTCACCGCAGCGTCTACTCTCAGTAAGCTAGCGGTCACATGCATGTATGCAACAGTTGCTGGTAAAACGAACACATTAAACAGAATGTTCATATAGTTTACTACCGTGTAAGAATGGCCTTAATGAGCCAGGGATCCTGCACTGGACAAACCTACCTTCACATTTATTCGGTAAGTGCACCCAGTCATCGTCGTCACTTCTACGAGCCGCTTGTGTACTTACGAAAACTAATGCTATAAAAATGAACACCTTCATTTCAAACACCGTGTCCTCTGTGTTAATATATTTATTCAAAATACAAATAAGATAAATAAGATTGCTGTCATCGGCTTCTAAACAGTCCCTGCTTCTGCAGCATTTCACTTCCGCCGTATCCCTGTCCAACAGCAGACCTGCCACACATCAGACCAATCAAAGCAGACGAAGTGTCAACGCAGAGCCAATAGAAAATTGCGGGTGGGCTACGCAACCCCCTCCCCCTCCAAGGCTGTGAATCTCGCGAGATTTATGTAAATGATAAAACACCTCCAAGCTGGAGAGCGGGGCTGCTTCCCACTTACCTCGGAATCGGAATGACGTTATTTTGGACCTCGGCGCATTGGAAATACGAAGTAGAAAAATATGGACGTCTCCAGGTTTTGTTCGTCTTTTGTTAACATTAAGCTAGCCAAGCTAACTGTGAAAAGTGATGTATATTTTTTAGCCAGCTAACTGTGAAAAGTGATGCATACACATGTGAATACAAAGACAGAACACTATTCCCAAAAAAAAAAAAAAAAAAAAAAAAAATTGGAGATGTGATTTAAAATGTAAGTTTAGGTTCTTTCCCATTTACTGACATAAGAATTGTTAGGGTTAAATATTACTAGAGGACCACTAGAGGGCCCCAGAGACATTTTGGCTTCACTTTTGCCTCCCTGTTACAAAGTCCAGCCACAAAAAGTCCGCAGTCATTGGGACATACTGGCAGGGGTCTATGTGGAAAGATCTGTGTCTGCCTTTCAACCTCTAGAGGCCATTCATCACACATTTGTGTATATGAGAATAAAAACGAGATCTTCCAGTGAAGGGGAGTTTTTAAATGTCAACAAGGCAGGTGTTCTTAGAAACAAACCAAGGGTAAATTAGTTTGTCACGCAGAAACTTCAGCTGATCAAAAATGACTGGTGAAAACGAGGCTTCTCAACAAGGAAGAACTGAAAGTGAGGTGATCAGCTCACATTAATAAAGGCATTTTGTTCTTTCAGTTAATCCTTGACACTTCATCTTGATTTTGGATCTGTAACAGCAACAACTGCATGGTTTCAATATTTTCATGTGGTCTTTGAGTGAGAAAGTTTGCCCACTCTGAGTTGAAATGAAGGGAGGAGAAGTGTTAAAAATGGTTTCTACTACAAAAAGAAACATCTTAATGAACAGTGAGCTTACAAATATATTGTATTACCAGATCACAGGCAATAAAGTGACTGATAATAATAATAATAATAATAATAATAATAATAATAATAATAATAATAATATAGACCATCAAATAAAGAAATAGGCAAAACAAACATGAGTATTTTGAGTAGTATTTGAATTTGCATATCGGACATAGTATTCCTCTTGTACTACAACCAGAGATTAAAGTTTTTCATTTATTAATGAAACACACATTGCACTTTTAAAATGTTCATAGTTACATTTAATGTTGCAGAACATCCTCAAGACTCAATTCTTCACGAAAGAGGAGTTTGCGCTTTCTGGTTTCTCTGTAAGATGACAAGCTGTGGGTATTTTTTTTGTCTCATTAACTTCATGGGGGAAAGTTGATAAATGTATGAGGGAATTAATGTATATTTTTGCTATAAAATAAGTGATTTTAAATAAAGGTCTCCTAACAAAAATGCTTCTTTCTGTTATGTAACATGTTTTTAATCTATTTATTATTAGGCTTAGACTATGTGCAGCGTCCACTGTATATGAGACTATAGGAATGATAAAGTGATAGAATGAGCGTATTAATATAATATAATTTATGTTACAGTTGTAAAGAAAATTAAACTGAACCTTCTGTTTTGAGAATTCAACCAGGCTGTGGTATAATTATTGTAATCAATACACAATCTTGTTAAAAGAAAAATTATTTGGCTGTATTTCGGTTTTGACGTCATAGTGCATGCCACATATGAGTAGCAAAATTCCAGCACCCCAATGTAAAATGCCTTCCTGCATTCGTGCCCCATGTTGATGTAGTCTTTCACCAAGCATTTTAATTTTCTTCTACCACATGTAAGTAATTCTGATTTGCTAGAGAGTGCGAATGAATGTGTGTGTGTGTATATATATGTATATATATATATAATGATACCCTGATCTGTATTGGTATCACGTTTTGGATGGACTGCTGCCAACTACTTCCATAATCACGACACTGAATTGAATAAGTCAATTTCGATTCAATTTTATTTTTATAGTGCTTTTAACGATGGACATTGTCACAAAGCAGCTTTACAGAAATAAATACATTCAAATTAAATTAAATCAAAATAAATTGTAAATGTGTGAATTTATCCCTAATGAGCAAGGAAAAACTCCCTAAGACTATATGAGGAAAAAACCTTGAGAGGAACCAGACTCAAAAGAGAACCTACTCTCATCACGGTGATTACAGATAGAGCAATTTGAAATAAATCCCTTCTATAACTGTGTGTACTACATGGACAAATAGTGCAATTGTGCAACCAGTAAATTCATTGCAGATTTCACATGAAGTCTGGTTTGTTGAACCTATCCACTGTCCACTGATGGAGACCTGAGTGCAAAACTGCTCGCAGCAACCACAGCCCCAAAGCCACCACAGCAATCG
>CM074951.1:13102605-13115144 GCA_037577455.1 Pangasius macronema
CAGACAGCGAGGAGGAGCAGAAGGGGTCAGGATCACTGGCATCTCAGAAGTAGCATGTGTAGCTCGACCGAAAGTGAAGGAGAGAAAGAGATGGAGAGAGAGGAAGAGATTGTTAGTTAAGCAACTATTCACATGTCATGCATTTCAGGCTATCTGCATAACAGCTTCTGATTATGGTCAGAGCTCCAAGTGAACCTGTCCTCTAAAGCTGGACACCTCCCTCAGTGTCCCAGGCATGGCTGGTGAGTAGACTCACAAAGTGTGGTTGAGTAGTGCTGCCCTTGCAATTCCACAGTCATAACACTGAGTTGTAGTGAGTAGTTGACTAGGGTTCCCCTCGTAAGTCCACTTTCATAACACAGATACGCCAAACATGGTTGAAGGGGTTATGTTCATAATTCCATGGATTATCCTCAATTTAGTGTTCCTAGTGGTGAGACATAATATAACCTTCCCCATTGTATAGTATACTACAGTGTATTGCTAGAGGTGGCTCAGCTAAAATCAGTGTGAAGCAGAATCCACAGAAAGTGAGAGATGACGCCTGTGAGAGAGGTTCTCAATATAGCAGGAGCCATTCTTTTACCTGTTCCTCATCCAATCATTCTGATGAGCCATTCTACTAGTGCAGTGGGTTTTTGGTCAAGTGGGACTTGTACTTATCATAGTTATCCACCAGATGAGGTGGTTTCCAATGTATACACAACTTTGGCTCTAAGTGATCATGAGCCACTCGACAGGATTGTGCTCAGGCAACAGATGTCTAGCCTCTCTGGAGACAGAGGATGGGTACCAGTGAGGTAACTTGGTACTGACCCTGGCAGATAAACTGTCTTCAGTCCGGACCTTTCCTGTGCTAATCATACAGCACTGCAGAGCTGAAAAAACTATCAAAGCCTTTCCCAAGGCACACTATGTCAATAGCTGTTGTGCTCCATCATTATCTAGGAGCAAACTGCATTTAGCTTCTACCAGCCACAGAGGGTGCCGGTAGGCTCCAATCTGTCTGTGACACCCCCACCCTGCAAAGCCTTTAAGGAACAACAAAGATCTGCTGATGAGACACTTATGGTCAAAAAAAATGTTTCTAGTAGTGTATGTAAGACAGGGTTTCTGATGACAAAGCTGCAGGGAAATAAACTTTACCAAGAAGTAGGCTACCTAAGATGTGTCCAACTTCCTCACACACAGTGGGGTACCTATTGGTTTTGCTCCTTGATGCAGTTGGCAGATTGATGGCTCGCGTATAGAACCCAGACAGGCTTTAGACAGTCTTTTTTGACTGGCAGTTACCTCAGGGCTGAGAGAACTGCATGCCTTGGTAATAAGTTAACACTGTGTGCACTGATTAATAAAAAGAGATGGATTATTTTAATATTGACATCCTTGGGATGAGTGAATGCAGATGGACTGGTGCTGGATGTCAGATTTCCAAGGATGGAACAACTATACTACACTCAGTATGCAGTGATAAACATGCAAGTGGAGTAGCTCTGATCATCAGAAAGGGCCAAGCATAGGCCCTCATAGAATGGGAACCTAACATTGACAGAGTACTATGAGCCCACTTTTGACTTTCACCTTCACTTTCTTAATGCCAAGTCACTGAGGCTGAAAGAACAGGCACAAACTATATACAGAGAAAAGGATAAAGAGGTAAAGGAAGGACAAACAGGCATACCTAGAAGAACTAGCACAAGAGGCAGAGCAGATAGCAGAAAAAGGCCTAATCAGCACAGTCTACAAAATCACCAAGAGACTATGCAAGCCAACCTCTAGACAGTCAGTCCCAATCAGAAATAAAAATGGCAAGACATTGGCATCTGAAAAGAAGCAAGCTGACAGATGGGTCCAACACGTCTGTGTGGTCCTTAACCAAGAGAGCCCAGTGCATGCAGCACAACCAACATCATCTCAGTATGTCTATTTCTAACAGTTGAAGAAATGGTGACTGCCATTAAAAAGACCAAGAATGATAGAGCACCAGGGGTTGATGGATTACATGCAGAGATGATGAAGGTAGACATCCAGACTTCAGCAACGGCGCTAAGGTCTTAGCACCTCTTCCATAGCATCTGGGAGAGACACATTGTGCCGAAGGACTGGTGTAAGGGCCTCATTGTGAAAATACCCAAGAAAGTAGACCTCTGAAGCTTTGACAATTGACAGGGTGTCACCTTGCTCTCAATACCTAGTAAAGTAATCTTCCTGGGACTCATAGACAAGGCACTGGACTGCAAGCTGAGAGAAGACCATGGGTTCAGGAGATGAACAGGAGTGTTTACTCTGGAACACCATTGGAATGGAATACACCACTGCACATCAGTTTCATTGACTTCAAGAAGACATTCGACAGCATCCATTGTGAAGGCCTTTAGAGGATCTTGGCAGTATATGGACTACCACCTAAGATCATTAGATTCATCAGTGCCTTCTACAATAAGTTTGAGCACAGTGTTAAACTAGATAACTCTCAAACCCATTTCTTGTAGAATCTGGTGCTAGCGAGGGATACTGCATACTATGCCCAATTCTGTTCTTGGTTGCCATAGACTGGACAATAAATCCAACAACACCACTTGAGGTGGTTGGGCCATATCCTAAGGATGCCAACTGAGAGGATTCCAAAGAAGGCCCTACGTTAGACACCAGGGAATGCCGAAACAACATGGCAAAGAACTGTGGTTAAAGTACTAGACAAAAGAGACTCTCAGGGGGCACAGAACAAGTAGCAGCCCAAGGCAAAGATAGATGGCAATGTCTCACTGCAGCCTTATGTCTCAACAGGGACAGAGACAATAAGTAAGTGAGCATACACTGATGACCAGATAGTTGAGGGGTGACTGTGATGGAACTCATTTCAGATTTTGGATGGAACTCATTTCAGATTTTCAACTAAAGTTAGGTGTCTCACACCTAAGAACCTGGTGATTGAATTCATAATGTACTACAAGGGTTAAGCCATAGAATGTTCCTCATCATGCCCAGAACATGTGAGCCACACAATAGCTAATTTGTCATATAAAGAATAGGAGAGCTGTAAGGTTATGAAAGGAAAGTAAGATTAGAGATGTAGCCTTGTTCTATGAACACCAGATCACTCATATTTTTTTATAGCATGATCACCACTTGACTTAGTAAACACTGCCCCTGTTAGTAAATTCTGTTGTAAACAGAACAGAGTTAAATCCATAGCCTTATGTTTTGCATGAAGGTTTATTGATGACCCCAAAAACTGGCCATATATTTACATTATAATTGAATTGAATTGTTTTGTTTACATGGAAAAATGTCAAACTGAGATGGATGCTATTTAAAAAAAAAAAGGCTGGAGTGGTCCTTTCATGTACCTAAATGCAACTTTACCTTCACTTTGGGGGCTCTCTAGATTTCTTACAAAACCTTATTTGTGCTTAAAAATGAATATTTGTAGCATGTTTTTTAATCCCATATGTAAATCCATTTTCTTTTTTTGCAGTACTTGCCTCCAACAGCCATTAACACAACTAGGAGGCTACATGAACTGAGAGCAGTCATGAAAACACACAGTATCTCTGCCTACATTATACCTGGAACAGATGCCCACCTGGTAGGCAAATTTCTCTCTTCCACTTCCGCTCAACTCTTCTCCTCTGCTTTCTCTTTCCTTCTTATCTGATCTATCCTCTCTGTTCTTTAAGATTCCCATAATTATCTGTTCCTATAATAATCTGTTAATAATCAGTAATCTGCTTGTTTTGTTTTGTCAGAGTGAGTACATTGCCCCACGAGATGCCAGGTTGGCCTGGATGTCTGGTTTCACTGGTTCTTCAGGTGTGTTCCTGTGCAAGTACTATTGTTATCAAATTATGTTCTACTCTTACATAATTCCTCCTCCTTTGATCTTATAGGGAAGCATTTGTTCATGGACTGAATGGAGTGTCAATGCTGTAAGCAGTGATTGCATTCAGAGTTTTAACTTTAAGCTTTATGACTAATAAACAATGTTCTCCTTCACTCTCAAGGCACGGCAGTTGTGACCCAAGACAAAGCAGTGTTATGGACTGACAGTCGCTATTGGGTTCAGGCTGAGCGCCAGATGGACTGCAACTGGGAACTGGAAAAAGAGAGTAAGTTAAAGCACTCACAAAACACCATGTATTACAAGAGTCTTTTTATCACCAAAATATGCTGTTCTACACTGTTATTAATTATAGCTTGATTTCCGTCTAACTGTACTGGAATACAGTTTCTATCTCCAGCATCACCAAGTGGCTCATCAAAGAACTCAATGAGGAAGATCAGGTGGGCCTTGATCCATTCCTGTTCTCTGTTGGTGAGTAACAACAAACATCTTTCTTATACAATTTATATTCTTCCAAAGTACACTAGATCCTTATATAACTATAATAAAAATATCTTATACTCAAGATTAAGTGATACAGTAACCAAGCACAATATACCATTAATTCAGTATTGCATCGTTGCTCTTTGTCAACACAGACGCATTTGATGCCTACAACAACAACCTGGCTCCAGCTAAACGGAACCTCACATCTATTCCTGATAACCTGGTGGACCAAATATGGGCTACACGGCCGCCTCTTCCTCCTGATAACCTCACACGCCTGCCTGATGACTTCATTGGTGTGTGTGTGTGTGTGTGCTTATCATCATAGGCCCCTTATCAGTCCACGGATAAATACCTGCAAACATAAAAGCATATGCTCATTGCAAACACAGCCATAAACCCTGTTGCACACAATTACTTAAAGTAACAATGTCAGATGGCTTTGATGATAAGGGCTATTGTATTTGTGTATTGGCTCTGTCTGGACCTTTAATTCTGAATAGACAGAAAGGTAAGAAAAGTGGTTGTAAATCAGTGTGCATGTTAAATGTGTTTGGACAGAGAGAACCTGGCAGATGAAGGTGGATCAGATACGGGCTCAAATGATGAACAATGCCTACAAGCCTACAGCTGTACTCCTCTCAGCTCTGGATGAAACAGCATGTAAGAGATGTGTCGTAATAGTTTATCTTAGTTTTACACTCCTGTTGCTGCTTATATGAACACTTTTTAGAATATTTGGTCTGAGTGTATGCTATTTTTTTGTCTTTTCAGGGCTCTTAAACATGCGTGGCAATGACATCCCCTTCAACCCATTCTTCTACTCCTACACATTGCTGACTCTTGATAAGATATGGCAAGTTGATTTCTTTCCCATTGATATTCCTACTCAGACCTTCATATTCCCTTAGTAAATTGTAATAACCATTGGCACTGCTGCTGCTCCTCTTTTCAAAGGCTCTTTGTGCACACTAAAAGGCTGACAGAAGAAATTAAGGTCTACCTGAACTCATCTTGCACCTTGTCTTACTGCGTACAGCTGTTTGAATACGAGACTGTCCGCGAGCACCTCAAGAAGTATCTCACAGAGCCCAATGTAAGAGTGTGGGTGGGCACGGAGTACACTAACCAGGCCCTGTATGAGCTCATCATACCAGAGGTGAGATCTGACTCTGGATGTGTACAAGCCTATCCACTGCATTACCACATACACATTTGGCCATCACATAATTTAGGGAGAATTTTATTAAAATCAGAATTCGATTCAGAAAGAATTTTATTGACCAAGTAGTATTTCACTTACAGGAATTTTGGCTTGGCAGCTGTCAAAGCACTTGCCACTGCTGGAATTACAAACACCACAGCATATGACACATATATCTAGACCTTTGATTAGACTCACCTGCTCATAAAAACACACACATTAGTAAGGTTTGTTAGTCAATTGAATTACTTTCCCAATTTTGACTTAGTCCAGTCCAGTTAGTTTACTGATCTGTTTGCCTTTGATTTACACAGTAAAGTACTGTAAATATGTACCTTCCTGAGTCTGACAGAAGATTTCACCAGCAGCTCATCTCCAATTACATCAAGCTGGACAAGCTCTCCAACCATTTGTTGCAGCTAGTTCCCATTTCTGCTGCTACCAGTCAGAACCACTGACCAATCATAGCCCATCCAGAAAAGTATGATGGGGACCTGACCAAGTGCCAAGGTTTCTTATTGCAGTGCTTTTTCTTGCCTCAAGATCACTCCGTTATTCTCCCTGACCAATGAAAAAGCATTAACATGGGCTACAGTTTTATCGTCCAGTGAAGGGTAGATATTATGATAATTTTGTAACACTCTTCCAAAATGATTTTGATCATCCTCTTGAGGGTAAAAAAAAGAGGTTAGTGACTCCTGAGCCTACAACATGGCTCCAGATCTGCAAATGAGTGTGTGCTCAAATTGTCTGAAGCTCACAGTGAGTGAAACCAGCATTCATAGCTTTTTGTACTGGTTGAACTAGCAAGTCGAGACAGCCATTGGTCATTCTCAGTGCCTACTGCAGAGAACCTATGCATCTCATCACACACTGTCCAACACAGCACAGAGATCAAGAGAGAGCAAAAGGGGGAAAGCAACAGGTGGATTCGCCTCATTGTCCATATGATTCCACAGTCAAACTCCTCCCTGATACTACCCCTCCTCACTCCCCTGTGTACCCATTATTACTGCTGGGAAAACAGCTGTGGAGGAATACATAGAGGCAGCTCTCAAACATTTACATTTATCCCTCCATATCACCAGCAGCAGCAGGTTTCTTCTTCATGCAAAAGAAAGGAAGTGTCCATCTAATGACTATCAAGGACTTAATCAAATCATTGAGCAACTCAATGAGCCTGTATTTTTTTTTTTTTTTATCAAACTCGTCCTTAGACTTCCATATAATCTGACACATTAGCACTGCCTCAGAGCACTACGAATACTTGATTATGCCATATGGCCTGGTCATGCCATCATTTGGCACCCGTTTTGGAACATATCCGGATCTACGCCATTTGCTATGATGAACACATGCAACATGTGAAAACAGTTATTTCAATGCTGGAGTATATACACACATGAGCAAGGAAATAAACCAGAAATGAATGAGGGAATTAGACTAGTACTTAGGAGATGGCGACTTCTGTGGACAGGGGGGACTAGCACAGCAATAATATGGTGGTATTTCTATTTTTAACAACAGGATATCCTCAGGCATTAAATAGAAGAAGAAGAAGAAAAAGGTGATGATAATGATGATCATGATGATCATGAAGAACTTTGTCAGGCTTAATTATGCTTTACATTATGTACTTAAAAAGTCGTAATGCTTTGAACAAGAGAGCTGTGCATACTCTTAGGCCTAGACAGCTTTGAATCTTTGATATTTGATTAATTTATTTAGGTTTTTCACTTGGTTTTGTCCTTAATGTAATTTTTAAAAAAAATAATATATTAATTAATTAAATATATTTATTTGTTCATCTTTAGTAATGCCTTTATCCTGATCAGGCTCACAGTAAATCCAGAACCTATCCTAAGAACAATGAATGTGAGGTGGGAATACACACAGAATGGTGTTGACAGTCCATCAGAGGACACCATTCACACATATTCACAAACTCATTCAAACCTAGAGGCAATTTAGTTTCGCCAATCCACCTATCCAGTATGTTTTTGAACCTGGACGAAATTCACATGGACACAGGGAGAAAATGAGAAACTCTGCACAGACAGTACCCCGAGCTCAAAATAACTGAGGATACTGTAGCTTTGAGGTGCCAATGTTACCCGCTGTACACACCATCTGTCCACATTTAATATAGTTTGCGGTTTTTTTTTTGTTTTGTTTTTTTTTTGTGTTTTATTGTTTTAAAGCCGCACTGGGAAAAGCTGCCAAAATTCAGAATCAAGCTGCTAATGTGTGTGTGTGTGTGCGTGTGTGTGCGCGCACACCATAGAGTAAAACAATAGAGAATATACAGTTTAAAGTGTATACACTATGTTAAAAGAAATTGTATATGCATTTTTTGTCACAACCTAAGTTGTAACGTCTTCAAACTAGCACTTGTTGCGGAAGCTACTGCTGAGTACTGGTCCACTAGCATTGGTTTATAATGAGGATGAGGCAAGAGGGTAAATTGCACAGGAGATTGCTCAGAGGTCAGCCATGGCAGCTGAGCTCCTAGGCTCCCATGAACTGGGGACCTTAAAACATACCAAGCTCTGTGGCAGAAATATTTTTAGCCAGAAATATTACTCTAAAGTTGGCTAAAATACCCAAATTCTGCAGCCTCTTTCTTGACACTGTAGATCACAGAGCAACGGGGCTGGTGACGTTTGATAGCTAATGAAATGCTCTTTTCAATGGTTCTAAAATATTGTTTTAATCTGGAGATATCGGGCTATCTCTCACTTCACAGTGATTGTCAGAGACGTGAACAATTAACATGGTGTGCTAAACTCACAGCTAATGTAGCTAGATAGTGGTTGGGACTAAATTCGGGTGGCAAAGGGACTGTCTCTGTTTTGACATGCATTCCCCTTTGGGCTTTCAAAAAATGTGAAAAACACAATGTTGTTATGAAGTCAGGTATACCAGTGGCTGGTCCTAATTGCAGTGAAATCATCATCAACTTCTTTATACACATTTTTTTGTATCTGTGCTCTGTGCAGATTTTTTTTTTCATAAGTGCATGACTGTGAACACATGCAGTTTAGAAGGACCGTTTTTGTTCATTTTTAATGTCAGGTTGACTTATCAGGTTAATATTAACAGAGTTCTTTTACATAACGTTCTTATGATACTAAAGTGCAGACTTTACTGCCTGGAAAGTGGCATTTCCAGTGTGTCAGCAAATATCTATGCTTCTTGACTCTGGTGTTATGTAACGTAACACTGTTAGACTAAGCCCTAAATGACTATTTATGTAAGTTTAAGACATTTGGAAAAACAGGTTTATGTTGGTAGTCCTGTTGCCCTATGAACACCACCATGTAAAATATTAATGCTGAATGTCACTATTTAGCATTGGATTAGCAGAGGCTGTCTTAAACTGTCTTAAACCATTTGTAAGCCAAACTGGACTTTTTCTGGTGTCATTTTGCACCATTAGTTTCCAGCAAGGCTTTCCAGTTACAGTGTGTGGCATGCATGTGTTTCATGATTAGGTGTACAATCTGACCCAACAATGCACCTACTTTTCTCTTCCAGGAGAAGCTCCTGCAAAGTGAATACTCTCCAGTGCTGACCACCAAAGCAATGAAAGACGAGACTGAGCAGAAAATCCTTAGAGCAGCTCATGTAAGAGCATACATACGCTCTCCTTACATTTTCATACAGTTTACTCCTACATTGTACAGACACACAAAACATCTGATGGGGTCCTGTCCCATCACTGCTTTTAAATCACAGAGTAATGTTTTATTGTGCTATAAACCACAGCCGAATAGTGCTTTCAGATTGAACGCAGCAGAGTGGCGTCTGAATGAATGTGCTTCTTATCAAATATTTTCTAGCTTGTGTCTTTTATAGCCATGTGCTGTGTTTTATATTCTATGTCTTTTATGAGTGTTTTATCTCATAAAGACAAAATGATGACTGGCCATCTGTACACTATTACATTATAACTTGAAATCACTGACTGCATTCACATTAATCTCCACAATCTAACTGCTGTGTGATCTCCTGCTTGTACGTTTCCTGGTGTATTTAGTGGAAACTGGTATCTTTTGAGAGCAGTAGCATTTTGTGTTTTGTGCTCTAAATGTCCTCCCTGGCATGCCATAGATAAGAGATGCTGTAGCAGTCATGCAGCTCCTACATCAACTTGAGCGTACTGTCCCCGAGGGCAAGGAGACAGAGCTTACTGCAGCACAACTCGTCAATGAGTACCGCAGGTAGGGAACAGTTGGCATCAGCAGAATATAAAAACACCACTACTCTGCCTTCAGCTTCACGCTTCTTTTTCATTTACCAAAAAAGTATATATTGCCAACAAATATAATTTCTATTATATTAACATTTCTATTTAGTACCATTTTATTGCTGATTTACATTTTTAATAATGAAACCAGCAAATAAATAAAGAAATAGTGGAAAGTGTACAGTGGACACTTAAATTGTTACAAAAAATAAATTCTAATCCTATTCAGTTATTTTTTAAGATATTATACTCTTGTTTTTATTCTAATTATAATTAAAAACAACCTTACATACACTATGTATGTGCTTTGTTGAACATCCCATTCCAGAGTTAGTCCCCTCCTTTGCTGTTATAATAACCTCCACTCTTCTGGGAAGGCTTTCCACTAGATTTTTGGGAATTTTTAGCATTAGTGAGCTCATGTTGATCCCAATGGTGTTCATTGGGGTTGACATCAGGGCTCTGTGCAGATGACTCGAGTTCTTCCGTCCCAACCTTGTTAAACCATGTCTTCATAGAGATCGCTTTGTGCACTGGGGCATTGTCATGCTGGAACAGGTTTGGGCCTCTTAGTTCCACTGAAGGGAAATTGTAATGCTACAGTATGTAAAAGACATCCTATATAATTGTGTGTTTCCAACGTTGTGGCAACAGTTTGAGGAACACTCACATATGGGTTTGATGGTCAGATGTCCACAAACATTTGGCCGTATGCTTTTATATCAATATAAAAAGGTGGAAGTAAAGTATTTCATGTTTTATGATACACACATTTATCTATGTTGTGTCAGTATGCAAAAATTCAGCAGGGGGCCAAGCTTTGAGACCATTTCTGCAAGTGGACCTAACGCAGCTCTTGCCCATTATAGGTACAGAATTCACTGGAATTTTTTTCTTTTGCTTATTACATTTTTATTATTTCTTTTTTATTATTAGATCTGCAAAAGACCAATAATTACGCTGAGTAAAAATCCAGTTTACGTATGTTTATATTTCAGTCCATCTAATGAAACTGCAAGAAAGCTGACCACAGATGAGATGTATCTCATTGATTCAGGAGGACAGTACCTGTGAGTAAGCCATACCATATTTTAATCCTGTAAGTTAGAGGACATATAGGCATCAATCTACATAATGTGTCTTTACTGTTTTATAGTGATGGTACAACTGACATTACTCGCACCGTGCACTGGGGTTCACCCACTGATTTTCAGAAGGTATTGTTCTGTACCAGAGCATTAAGGGGTTCAATATAGTTTTAACCTATGATTTACATACAGAATAAACCTTTCTCTATTTATAAGGAAGCCTTCACAAGAGTGCTTATGGGAAACATTGAAATATCAAGGACCATCTTTCCAGCAGGAACTAGAGGCAAGACTGTGTTTCCTTTATCTGTCTAGCTACCTGCTTTTCTCCCACAAGATGTCTCCATCTCTCCAGATGTTCTCACTGATCTCAGAGCATCATCAAAAGCATGTTCCTCATCAGTGCTTTCTTTTCAAGGTGTCAACATGGAGATGCTAGGGCGCAGAGCATTGTGGGAAGTCGGTCTGAATTATGGTCATGGTACAGGTCATGGTGTGGGAAACTACTTTGGAGTTCATGAATGTAAGACTTCTGCTTTAATATGTTCACCCTTGATAATGCTGATAGATGCAAGATTTTGGAATTTTCTGAATAATTTTTGGACATTGAAATATCCAGAAAATGTCAGAGCATTTGGTAATGTGCGTTGTGCCGCGCTTAATCTCACAGCTGCAAGTGCACACATTCCGAAAGAATTCAAGGCTACATCTCAAACTGCATAATGCACTGAGTACCAGGTGAAAAAGCTAAATCTATCAGTTGCTTTATTGCAATTTAATAGTGTACTGCTGTGTAGGCTTGACTTACTTGCACTGGAGATGATTCTGTGTATCTCCAAGACTGATAGACATGAACTAGCCCACTATGTAAAGTACAGCACAGGAGAACAAAACTGATATTAGTTCTTTACCTAAATATTTCACAAATTCTACAACAATGATATATCTACTGACTAACATTCACATTCAGAGTGAGTGAGAGAGTCCACATAATATTCCATTGTCACTCTCTCAATCCCATTCTTATTCTCTCTCTTCCCCATTTGGGTTCTGTTCATGCCTAAATTTGGAGTATGATGATGTTTGACTTATCTTAGCTGGAGTATGTCAAGTGCATACAAATTCCCCACCAATTTGGACCTGACATACCTGGCACAGTGCTGACCGTGAAATACTATTACAGATTGTCAGCTCAGTAACATCATATTATACATTATATTTGTCCCGACTCAATAATCATGTTTTTTTTAAAGCACCCTTTAAAAAAATCATATGATCCATATGTTTAACTTTCTTTGTTTTGGTATGTTATTTCAATTCTCCAGTGATGCTGCAGCATCGTTGATGAGACCTATTCCTAATTCCTCTCTGCATTTGTATAAGTTTTTTTATTCTTTCTTCTAGGGCCTGTTGGTTTTCAGACCAATAATATTCCATTCCAGCAAGGCATGTTCACATCCATTGGTAAGGCATCAGATTAAACATCATCAGAGCTCTAATGAGAGTTAAAAATGCATTCCTGTCAGACACTGTAATAAAGCCAACAGACAGATTTCAAAATCTGTAAATCTTCTGTAGTGAGAGCAGGGAGTCTGTAGTGAGAGCAGGGAGCAGGTGGAGGAAAACCTGGAGAGGTGGAGGTTTGTGCTGGAGAGAAGAGGTATGAAA
>CM074951.1:13115244-13144903 GCA_037577455.1 Pangasius macronema
AAGAAGAAGAAGAAGAAGAAGAAGAAGAAGAAGAAGACAGATTTCAAAAGCCCAAATAAAAGGATGGCACAGTAATATATAAGTGGCAAAATACATCAAGGCAGTTAAGAAATCACATTCTGTGTTACTGAGTTGTCTTGTTTCACTGTGACTGATTCATTAAATTCAATGAATATGTCCAGATCAGAACTGATCATCTTTTTAATCTCTTATAGAACCTGGGTATTACAGAGTGAATGAATTTGGAATAAGGATTGAGGATGTTGCTGTTATTGTTCCAGCTAAAACAATGGTACGTTTCATGGTCAAAATGCTAATCAGTTAAAGGGAGGACATAAACCAGAACTGCTTGTTCACATTTTAACGCCTTTGTTTCTTCCTTTGTTCACTGTTTTTTTTTTTTGTCCCTACTTTCCCAGTATGGCAATAATTATCTGACATTTGACACTGTGTCACTGGTCCCCTATGACAGAAAATTGATTGACACTTCTCTTCTCAGCCCTGAACAGGTAACAAAACATTCTGCTCTAATGATTATGTTGTGTCAGTCAGCTGTTTCTGTAGTTGCAAAGGTTGTTTGCTGCTAATTGGAGTTGGCTTCCCTGGAAAGTCCCTTCTGACATCCTTCCCCAGCAAAGCGTCTCAAGCGTGACTGCAGAAAAGTTCATCTTCTTTCTTCTGACGTGACATTGGTGCCAAATGCTTTATATGAAATTATGTTACCTAATTTAGATTCTTATGAATAACTCGTATAATATAATGAGGGAGGGATGATAAACTTATTAGAACCATGTTCTATATGTTGTTTTTTTGTTTTTTAATTTACTGAGAGCTAAAAATAAATATAGTATACCACGATGTTTGTAAAGCTTACTCAGATGAACTATTCATTTATTAATATTATTAATGTTTTATTCTTTAATTAAAATATTTCAGAATATTTCATATTTGTTCTATATTCCTGTAGCTCCAATGGCTAGACACATACTATCTGACCATCCGGTCTACAATGGGTCCAGAGCTGAAGAGGCAGGGCCTGACAGAGATCTATAATTGGATGATGGACAATACAGAGCCGTTCCTGAAGACAGCGTCTTCAGCTGCCAACCCATCGATCTCACTACTGCTGCTACTTCTGCCTATAGCTTTACTGTAGAATCACCTTAGAATGTCCCACAGCATCACTGTAAAATCACCTAAGAATGTCCCACAGCTTTACTGTAGAATCTCGAAAAAAAAAAAAATTGTCCCACAGCTTTATTGTGCAATCTCCTAAGAATGTTACAACGCTGTACTGTAGTATCTGTAGAAATCAGCAATTACTCACAACCAGCCACTAAATCATTCCTATCGTTCTGTCCATAACACATCTGCCACCACTTCAGCACTACTCTCACAGTGCTGACCAAGCTCACTTAGGTAATTTCTGTCCATCTTTGCTCACTCCCACTTCTTCACCCCTTTTTGTAATATTATCAAACAGCCTAAATGAAACTGGTAATTAAAAATGTCTACTAAGGCTGAATGAAACATAGACTTTTTTTATGGCCTTCAACACAGTATAAAAGCACAGTAATTTATATTCACTTCTGAGCAATGAAAGCAGGCAAGAAAAACTGATGACTCATACCTGAAAAAGTCGATTCAATATCTCCTGAGTATTTTTAGCATTTAACCTACCATGATAATTAACAGAAATGTGTGTGCATGTTAGATATTTTCCAGTGCAGCAGAGCTAGGCTTTTTGTTGTTGCTGTTCAAATCTAAAATCACTTGCCGTTCTGTTTTTTTTTGTGTGTGATGAAGTTGTTTGTAATGTATATGGACAGAGGGGTACATCTACTAATCACTAATGATTTGATAATTTATTAAAATAAGCTTATTTAAAATCTGTCCTGTCTCCACACCTGGTGAATTGTCTGTGTGCAGTCTTCATATACAGAGTAAATTGGGATTATACTCTACACTCATAGAATAAAGGTCAAATCTAGATCTTCTTTCATTGTCCCTCTGGGAGAACCTATGTATAACAAATTATGTATATAATAAGGGCAGCGGATCCCCAGGAGCAGGATTAGACAACAATATTATATGGTGTTGAAGTATGGTGTTAATTATAATTGTGATGGAACACTTAAATTGTGCCTCTTTGGATTAAGATAATTAAAGCATTCTTGAAAATTAACAATTGCAATTAACCTCTAAACCCGAAATCTGCTAGAGTTACTTCTTATGGCGATTATATCTTTATCCTGGGTAATAATAAGAAAGATATATGCAATCTTATATTTTCATTTAAGGCTATGAGGCCTCCTCCAAGGCTCACTGTAGTTCTTGAGCATATTTTTTTGTCTTTGCCACAAGTGAAGCACAAATACCACTGGAGGGTTTGTTGCTTGGCAACGTTTCTACCAGAGTAGCAGGAAGGTGTAAATGTGGTTTTGAGAACGTCCGCTCTACTCGCGTTCTTCTCTTGCTGTCTTTCTTTATTCACTCCTTTGTATTATGCTTTGCTTGGCTTTGAACAACATGATGAGACTGAAAGTCTTGTATGTCTTACATAAAGAGCATTAAGGTCAACAGATGCAACTGTTGTCACTATGGTGTTGTTGTACAAAAAGAGGAACTTTTGTTAACCAAAAGGAGATGTTGAGATCAATGAGGTCATCCTGTTGTGTGGATAGCTAAAGCAAATTATCCATTAAGTCATGTCATTTTTTTTTTTCTTATTTTTGTTCACAGTGAAGATATCCACATTTCTTGCCTATTCTGAACGAGATTTACACTGGTTTACACTGGATGTGTATGTGGATGACAATGAACAAATACTCATCTTGACAGCATGTGGCCAGCCAACACAAAAATAACTGTACCAACTCACACACACATGCACTTCCTCTGCAGTTCACTTACACAGTTCTGTTTACTATCTACCAAAAGATAAGGACCACATGGAAAGGAGAACATTCACATTGATTCTTTTGAATTAGTTTGTTCTATGCTTCATTTTAAAAGCAGTTTCGGACTCACAATGGCCTTAGGTTCTCTCTCCTTATATATATTTGTCTAAAAAAGGTGGTTTGTGATTGTAATGGTTCATACATTGTTCAGGTTACACTTACATCTCTTCAGTGGTGAAGCTTTTTCTCTTTGTGGATGTGGAGGACACCAAGTTTTGAAAGTTTTGAAAGGTAGTTTTCTACACACAGAATGACTCATCTCCAAACTTTTAGAGTTCCTTTTGCAAGATGAGTGCAACAGCCCTCTTGTTCTGCATTTTTTATTTCTTTTGTCACACTATAAGAATCAGTATTTGTAAAGGGACTGAAAAGTTTGTTTAACTGGGCAAATTAAAAGAAATCCTAATTATTTCTGATATTTTTTACCAACATATAAACAAACATAGATAACAACTACAAAATTTCACTGTATCAACAGTCAAATTCCTACTTTAAAGACAGTGTGCCCAAGCCCTTCCAAGTGCCGCTAAATAGATTTAAAAAAAAAAAACAGATATAAACAACTGGTTTAACCAAATTGAACCTGTAGAAAAAAGTAGTTCCTGTCTGGTCATGTGACTTCCTCTCATTCAGAGTTCTTCACTCAACAGAGCAGAGAGAAAGAAGAGCTTTCTGGCTTTCTTCTTCCTCTTGGTTTTGTTAGTGTGTAGGGTACAGTGACAGTAGAACCGGCAGGCGTTGGTGTAGCTGAGAAAAGTTTCTTACCGCTACAGTTAGAATTGTGTTCCTTGAGTAAAATCGCCCCCTCTGAGCACAATGTTACGACGGAGACCCTCAAATGCCTCAGAGAAGGAGCAGGGCCAGGTGCAGAAGAAGAAGGTAAGAATGTGTATTTAAGACATTTTGTTGAGTAGTGTATCTCTGCTGGAGACAGACAATAGTAACAGTAGTAATAGGGCAATAGTAAGATACAAGGAATATTGGATCTTGGAGTTTTAAGTTACTTGAATTGAATAGGTGTATGATAACAGTACATGTTGCCTTATGGTGAAAAAGACAAAATCCCATGAATATGAAGTGATCTATACATGCAGCATCACATTAAGAGCCATTACGGTTTTGAATAGTCTAGATATGCTTGAAGTGGCCTTTAAAATAATGACTCAATAGTTGACCATCTTGCATTGGTGGTGTATTGGGTCAAAGGACTATAGAGACTAGAGAGCTCTTCTCATCACTGTATTATTGTTCAGGTTGAGTTGCATGGCTGTGCAGCATTTCCTGTAGAGACATAGACCGTCATCATACATCCTGAATTTATTCTTGTCTCAGAGACAGTCTCTTATGAGCTTCATGAAAAGGCTTCAAAGTGACATTTACATTTGCGCTTAGAGCTTACTTACTCTGATCCTTTTTCATTTACAGGGAATCTTTACCTCCTACGCTTAGCTCCACTAACCCTGTTTATTACTTCATTGGCGTCTTTTGTTCATCAACCACAAGTTTCAGTCAAAGAACGCCAACTGACTTGAAGACATGAAGACATTTCCCATATCTTGAAAAAGAGCACTTAGTGGATTTAATGTACATGCACAAAAATCTAAAATCACAGTATTTCAGCATCGTACATACATTAAGTGGTTAGAAGCATTTTATGCTGATAATAAAACCTCAAAACATAAGTCTGTTAGAGTTATGTTTAACAATAGATTTTTTTTTTTAAATGACTGGGTCATCAGTTTGATTTAGTCATAATTCTAATTTTGTAAGTACCACACTATATTTTGGTGTGCATTAATATACATTATATATACTTAGGAAATAGGTTGATAGATTTAATATTTATATACATACATACTAACACATGGCCTTCTCTAAAATCTACATAAAATATGTAGACATAAAAATAATCTTTAAACTAGTATACACAAAAAAGACAGAAAAACTTTCTGATAAAGGGATTAACAGTTGTTCAGTATTGTGCGGTTTTCTCGGTACAATGTGACTTTGTTTCGTATCTCCACCTATCATTTGTGCCACTTTTTCTCAGTACAGGAAGTGAATGTACGTCACTGCTTTTGCAAAACGTTTGCAAGACCAATCCTGGAAACATTGCTCTGTCTTGAGAGCAGGCTAATATTTGCCTGCTTACTTACATACACATTGTACAGTACTGTGAATGATTCCAAATTATGTTGTGTACAGAATATGGCCATAGCTATGTATTTGGTCAGAGGATATTTAAGCTTATTTATCAACATTCTTAGCAATACACCTCACAAGCATCACACTACTAAGCTCAGTGCTTTGAAAGTGAGCCAGAGCCTGAACGTTCCCGTCATTAAAGTTATAGCTGTTGTGAGGGGAAAAGACCCTTTGTCTCACAAGGCAGAGGTATGAATTCTTGAGTACCGTTATTGCTGTCACACTTGTCTAAGTAGATTTTGTGTGTGTCAACAGCTGACATTGCAGCGATCCAGTAGCTTTAAAGACTTCATGAAGCCCAAGCCATCTTCACCTGTGGTGAATCCTGAGCTCACCCCGGAAGAGTCGGTAAGATTGCTGCATTTATATGTGCTAGTAAGTGTTTCTGTACACTGCAGATTTACCGTACAGAAAAAAAACACACATTTCACATGTGATCATAAGTTTTTCACATATGATTATGTGAATTATATGTAAGCGCATGTGAAAAACATGTGACGGTGACATCACGTGAACAAAATTTGTTCACAGATTAAAAAGAAAATCACATCCCTGTGAAAACAGTTATACTGTAGACTTGTTCCTGTGTTGGGAGACTGAAACAGGAGGAAAGAAAGACCAGGGTGAAATTCAGAAGTGACCTATAAACCACAATGACTCTATTTAAGAGTACTTAAGAGTACCTAGTCAGGATATCATTCGCATTTGAGCTAGCCAAGCATAGAGCCTGAGCAAGCTTCTGAGAAAAGCATGTAAATCTAAATATGCATATTTGCATACTGAACTGTGAATGCTAATATATGATTAATCCTCAATCAAAATGTCACCTAGACTGGGCAAGAGCAGTTTCTGGGGTTTTTTTTAAATACCTACCAGCTAGAGCACTCAGTAACATCAGTAACTCTGGTAGCTACTCCTCTTGTGCAACCTCAGCAGCCTATGCGTGCTGTAGCTTACAAAAGCAGGTGATAGGCAGAAGAGCAACAGAGTTTGTCACTGTGGTAAAGACTTACTGGAAATTCAGCTCAGAGGCTGAATCTGTCTTCAGTAGTGTGTATTACTCAGTGCTTACGAAAAGCCATGGTAAACCACATAAAACATTCATTATTAGATTATATTATAAAATTGTAAATTCCACAAAGTTGTTGAAATAGAGACTGAGACTAGAGAAAACAGGTAGAAATGAGAACGGTTGTTTTATTGGCTGGTCTGGGAGGCAATTTGCTGTATCCCAGAAATAAATAGAAAACAGGGAGGAGGTGGAGGATTTGAGGAAGCATACCAAAAAACCAGTGTTTCAGTCAGTGAGTTTAGTACTGATGAAGAGCAAAGTATGAGTGTAACCTCTTTATCCTATTACATTACATATCTTCACTTATTAACATGATGCCAAAAGAGATATCAAAAGAGAAAAAAAGTCTAAATTCAGGAAGCTGAGGACATATTTGAGAAATGAAGAGATGAATGTCCAGGAAGTAACTATTGTGGAGCACTCATTACCTTGTGACCACACTGACAACAATGTAATATTGTGCAATGTAAATGTAATGAAAGTGTTTGGCTTAAATCTCATGGCATGCTCACAACTGAACAATGGATTTTTCTTTTGCTCTTTTAACAAAAATGGGTCTAACACCTTGTCACATATTTGGTCATTCTGCAGAAAAAATGGAAGAAATGTAACAGGGACTAAAATTACCTTTCACTTTCATAATTACAAAGACCTGTCACTTTAACACCTTCATTTCACATTTTTGCACTGAGGTGAAATTGAACCAGAGAGAGAGAGAGAGAGAGAGAGAGAGAGAGAGAAAACTAAGATCTTCAAATGTGTAAAATAAATTTTGGGTATTCAAATTTTTGAGCCAAGTAAAAATCTTTTGTATGTGATGGACTGGCATCCCATCCAGTGTTTCCAGAACAGGCTCTGGATCCACCTCGACCATACCCAGGACAAAGTGGTTACTGAAAAATAATGAATGAATGAAAAATTATTTGCGTCTTCAAACTATTTGTTAATATTCCTGTGTTTTATGGGACACTTCAAAAAACAGTACAAATTGTAAACCTGTGGCATCTGACAACCTACACTTACTCTAGTCCCCCCTCCCCCCCCACCCACACACACACAAAACCACATTATGACCATGCCAGTTTCAATACTGTGCTGAGAATAAAATAAAAAATTCCAAAATTCCCCTTAGCTGCCAGAGGGTGAAGTCCAAGAGAACACTGAAAAAAACAGTGGGAAGCTGGGGAAGAAATGGAGGAGCGTCATCACTCGCACCATGACAAGGAAGACATCCAAGATGGTACAGAAAGTTCTTGCAGAGGAAGGGGTGAGTTTAGAAAATGCAAAATAAAATGCATATACTGATGGACAGAGCACACAACTCACAAAAGATTGATTATGTCTCCCCCTTCTGGATGATCAAGTGTGAAACAGTCTGTATTAATGTATAATGTATTGTGTCAGAGGATGTGGTAACAAACCTTCATGTTTTACAGAATGTTAAAATAATTTTTCATTTAATGGTTTTTCTGCAGATTGAGAGTGGAGAGGATAGCTCAGTGTCTCCTGTATCCCCTAATGACTGGACACCAGACCTGAGTGCTGGAAACCGGATATCTGTGTGTTCTAATAGTTCAGAAGACACCATACATTCGCCTGTGTGCCGTCAGTTCTCTGGATGTAAGCTCTCATTTTACCCCATTTTACAGAAACATTTCACTCCAAAATGTTAATGTATTATTATATTTACAATGTAGTGCATCTAGTGGGCTTCCAGGGACTAATGAGCATTATGCTAATGAGAATATTGCAGGTGGCCCCTCATTTTTTGGCTGGAGTATTTCTTTCAGTATTTTAAAGACAGGATTGAATGCTGTTGTTTTTTTTTACACAGGTGGGGACAGGCAAAGTCTGGACAGTGGCTTCAGTCAAAGGGACAGCATGGAGAGCACTTATAATGGACCATTTTGTGGCAGGGCCCGTGTGCACACTGACTTCACCCCCAGTCCTTACGACATCGACTCGCTCAAACTGCAGGTTGTTTTCTCTCCAATGTCCCAATCAAATAAATGACTAACAAAACACTCCTTTTTCCTCCCTCCAAATTTGCAAAAGAGCATGTGAGGATTGTCTTTTGTGTGAAACAATACATTGTGTGTAAGTGAATGCACACATTGTAGTCTCAAAACAGAGTTCCTTAAGGGTTCTTTGAATGGATAACACTTCTGGCTTTCTGAGCAGGTTCCATTTGAAAGACACCTTCTATTATAATGTTCATGGTGCACATAGAACCTTTAAGGGATGAAAGACCAAGAGAAGAACCAACCAGAAGAACCATCTAAAGTGATAGATGGGACATCTTTTTTCTAAGTGTATTAGAAGGAAATGAAATTATTTTGTTCTTTTTTTTATCTTCACAGAAAGGCGATATTATACAGATCATTGAGAAGCCACCAGTAGGCACTTGGACTGGTAAGCTCAACAACAAAGTGGGCTCCTTCAAGTTCATATACGTCACTGTACTCCCTGAGGAGGACACCCCACCGAGGAGGAAGCGATGCCATAGTCAGGGACGGTGCAATAAACCCAAACCGAAAACACTGGAGGAAGTTTTGGATAGGATTGGCCTAAAAGTAAGCTTCAACTGTGTGTGCACACTCAGCTTTCAAAGCAGTTTCAGTACCATTAATAGATTGAAAAATAGAAACTGACGTTTCAACGTTTCTAAGGCATATTGTTGCAAACTACTAATAACAGATAGATTGATTGTTTTTTTTTCTGCCTAGGACCTCGAATCTCTTCTCTCCATGCATGGTTTCCAAAGTTTGGAGGACTTTAGTGGACTGAAGGAATCCCACCTGAATGAGCTGAACATCACAGATCCTGAGCAGCGCACCAAGATACTGACAGCAGCTGAACTGTTTATTGATCAAGATTGTACGTCATTTCTGCTTCTTACTGCCTGTTGCGTTTATTATAATCTAGAGGATTCAGCAGTCAAATAATTAGCTGTTAAACATTATCAGTCTTTCTAAGACTAGAGTTTGTATTGACAGTAAAACTAAAGTTCACATATGAGAGTGTAAATGCTGAAAACTTCAGCAGCATAAAGAAGGCAACGCCTGTTCCCTTTTCACAGATGTTCAGTTTTATAGCACTTCACAGACACTCCCACAGAAATCTGCTTTAGTCCACATTAACGTTATTTTTTTTTTAACGTTATTTATTATTTCAGCCTTCCCTTCAAGCAAATAATTAGCTCTAATTTAAATATCCACACTTTGTGCTTCCCTGATTAAGCACACATTTGGCCTGAAGCCCAGTGGTCATGCACATCTTATCGCATTGCTAACTGCACAAGCATTGCTGTTGATAATGTCCCACCTAAGGAAGGAAGTACAGATATTCAGCATTCTGGAAATGTTTTTTGTGTGGCTGTTTTAGCAATAATCTGAGTAAATCTGCAAGCAGTTAATGAAATCCTTCTTCTTTTCCTGCAGCTGAAGGAGAGTCTGTTGAAGAGAAGGAGAGAGCTGAGGAGAAGGTTGATATGCCACGGGACTCAGGTTGCTATGAGAGCACAGAAAACCTGGCGAATGGGCGTGAGGAGGCCGAGACAGAGCCCAAAACGGAACCTGGTGCAGATACAGATGTAAAAACAGACACACAGCTGGAAACAGTTCAGGAGAAGCTGCAAGACCTGACTGTGCAGGAGGAGTCCTGAGAGCACTGAATCAACACTGGAAAAACTCTACTGCTGTGCTTCAGTGCCTCCATTTCCTTCACTGATGGATCAGACGTGTTTGTAGCAGCCTGACTCCCATGACAAACCTACTTCAAATGTAAAGTCATGAATGCTGAATTACACTCAACATGAACATATAGTAATCAGATGCAGCAGGGAGGTTTTATAATGTCTTCTCAATGAATGGACATTTTGTTTTTATCATTCTGAGAAAATCCTTCACAAGATTTCAATGGATTTTACATGAATTTTAGTGTAAACCGAATAAAAACGGACAGTGACACTTTGTCCTTTGATTGAGATCATAAATGTCTCTTGATGCTATGTAGTAAAAATTGGATTACTATATAGTACTATATATAATAATTTAATTACTTTCTATATAGTCATGATGTAACTGAAATATGAGAAATGTTTCATCTTTATAACTACTTGATGTAATATTTTAAAACGTGATTTCATTATGAATGTATAATGCAGTATGTCAGACGTATTGTTATATTTACATTTTTTTAGTTTTTTTTTTTTTTACATATGTACAAGTCAACCTGTAATACATTGAGACTGTAAGTGTGCTTGTTACGTTTTATGACAGTCTTTGTTCTATACATGTTCAAGTACCATCATGGATTGCGTCCATATTTTTGTCATTTTTGCTGTAGTTGTTACCTTTCTGTCATATATTTGTTTGTGATGTCTTGTTTTTTTTTTTTTTTTTTATAAACATTTGACAAACATTAGTGAAGAGTTTACCCAGAGGAGATATAGCCGGTATCGGTCAAAACTTCGGACACACCTCAGTGTTTTTTGTGATGTTTTGATCTAAAGGCTTATGCTTGAAATTGGTTTCTATTATGAATAAAAGTTGTAAAGTCGATGTCTACGGATGAATTCCATTTCCAAAACAAATTTTCTTTAGGTATGAAAAAAATTGATATGATATGAATATTGTGTCAAAGTGCAGACTTTCATTTTTAATTTAGGGGCTTTTACATCCAAATCGGGAAAACAGTGCAGAATGAGAATGAAACACCACCCAAATCATATCTGCTCCACTGTGGTTCTGTGGCTGTCACTTTACAGTGATAGATCAGGTACAGGGGGAAGAGAAACTGTGCATAGCAACAGATGGACAACAAAGTGCATCTGTATTGTTGGTGTTCCTGAAAAGGGGCCAATAAATATAGCTATAAGCTAGGTGCACCTCGATGGACAACTGAGTGTATTTATTAACACCCATCAGTTATGATACATAGACAAGTACAATATAGTAAGATATAGTATAATTTAATGAACATACATACACACACCAATCCAGCATGTAAAAAGAAGTGAAAATTATGAGATAATCACAGTGTTTATACAAAGAAAAATGAACAGAAACATAATTACCTTGCAATGCATTATAGTGTATGTATTATACACTGTAAACATATATTTCGAGCACACCTTAATTGTTGCTAATATTCAGTACATATTAACTCCTACAATGACTTGGCATTAAGACTGATTGTAGATTGACATATCTCAAGAGGGTGATCACTTCAGCTGTACCTCAAAATAAGCACAGTGGGCCTAATCATTAAAAAAGCAGACCTTCCACAGACAGCAGTGCAGTGCAATCATCTAACTAACTAATCCTTCATACAATTGTTCACAATAACATACTCACCAGAACATGCTGATTTGGTAAGAAGCAACTGATCTTACTACTTTGTACAGCAAATCAATAAGTTGAACCGAACTGAACGATCTTAAAGCCCAATCAGTAAATGGCGCGATTGCCTCCATTAGCATGGAGTTTGCTAACACAGATGTTAAATGTTCGTATTACACATTTCAGCAGGTGCAGCATTGTAGTTAAGAGTCAAAGGCCTCCACTAAAGTACAACTAAATCCTGCTGCATCAATTGCTAACTGGAGCTTCCAAGTACAAGGTTCTACACAAACGTTCCATATAAATGAAAGAGAAAAATCAAAGGCATATGAAACATTTAGTGTTCTTAAAATCAGGCATTAACATTCAAATGTGTGCATTAAAAAAAAAAATAAAAATTCTTCAAACAATTCTTCAAACATTTCTATGATTGACTTGGCATCTCTAAATGGAACTCCAAGCCCTAACGCAGGAAACATAAATACTGCACCCTTTCTTCATTCCCTTTCCATTCATTTGACACTAAGTAGCCTTGTTATAGTGGTCAGAAAAGTTCCAAGAGTCAATTACACATAATGTAATTATACATTAACCCCCCCTTCCCCTCCCAACCCCACAAACAAGACAAAAATGCTCTATCTAGCAAAATATATTGCACAGAGTTGAAGATACTGTGAATGTAGTAAATGGTATTTGAATTCGTTCACTAGACAATAGCTTAAGCATACACAGAGGTGTCTACTCTACCCTACATACAAATAAATGTGTCAAAAGAAAAGACACTTGCACAGGTCACAGAATAGCATGGGTTAAATATGTTGACCACCAAAATAATCTTGCATATTATATCCCTTTATCTCACTTCCCTAAGTCCAGCATTATAAATACCCTCTTCTAAGCCTGGACGAGTATACTGTTTCTCAGCATGAAAATAACAAATGTGGAAGGATTATGAGAAATAAATTCCATCTACTCCGAGTTGTTTTTTTTTATACTGCTCACCCAAAACAAGTTGCCAACTCATGGCTGCGAGTAAAGGAAGAGAAGAGGATGATGATGGTGATGGTGGCGTTGGTGATGATGACAACGACGATGACTATGGAGGCAGTTCTGGGCTGACCTCACTCGTTTCGTTTGTTGTGTTAGGAGGGAGAACAATCACCGGGAGAATGATGAGGCAATTTTTTCCACTTCATGTTCATTCAGGGACATCCTTTCACTTCTTGTATCCACAACCTCTCAACATTTTTTAAACTATGTACATTTATACCATGGCTTGATTTGTTGATGTTCATATTTTTGCAGGTCAACATTACATTAGTGTTCTATTTTAAAAGCCATCACTTTAATACTCATTGTAGACTATTTGGTTGTATAATGAACTGGAAGTTGAAGAGTTTCTCTGCCAATGGCCTAATGTTGTCTGAGTGCAGCTTCAGATAAGGCACTGTTACTAGTGTCTGTCAACAACAGGCCAACATGTATGTGCTGATACTTAGACACACCTCACATACAGAAAGTGTGTTCGGGTGTCCTTCATCATAGACTGAGCCGAAACATTTTGTACACTGTTCGTGTCTGGAGAAGCGATATTTAAGAAAACAAAAGACAGACTGCGTCACTGACCTAGTTAGAATGATGCAAATGACTATCATGGATATTTGAAAATGGCATCCAATTGGCCCCACTCTGCTGCTTGGAAATAAAATCATCTGTTTGCATGTGTAGTTTGAACATAGGTGGCTGGTTTATGTCTCTCTCTTTAAAAACAATCCTCCATATGTTTGTGTTGCATAGGACCTGTTTCACCAACCGCTGCACAAAGTTCTACAGATGTTATGCATCAGATCAGCTGGAACGTTAATTAATGAAAAATGGCCATCAGGAAATGCTGCATGAAGGAAAGCACTGCAAGTAGACGATCAGCAAAACGGTCCACTGGATGTTTTGTCTTTTGTGTGTTTTTGCCATGCAGCGTTTCAGAAAAAAGAGTGAGAGTGCTGTGATACCACCAGAGGCCTTCAACAGTGAGGCAGCCGAAGTTGAAATGATCTTCACCTGAACATGGACAGTGAGGAACAGCTGCTGCTCTGACAATCAGAGTCTCTCTCAGAGCCTGTGGCCCTTTGGATTGTTGAAATATGCATCTTCCTTAATGAAACACCATTCAGAGATTTGTAGCACAGATCTAGTGGGCTGATTCTTTGACAACAATGGGGGCAGGGGCGATTTTAGGGGAAAAGTCTCTTGGGCTGGATGGTTTCTCCTCTTTCGGGATGGTGGGCGTGGTTTTTTGGGCAGTGGCGATGCTGGGTTTGGCCTCATCAGGAGTATGTTCGTTGGGAATCAGTGGAGCTGTGGTTTTCTGCCAGGGAGGGAATAGGACAGTTAAGGTTGAAAGAATTTGTCTCATTATGTGATAATCATTATATTTACATGAGAAGAAACTTGTGGTGATTTGAGATTATGGTCCTCATTTCTTCATTCGCATTAACTCTGCAGATTTCTTCTTAAAACTACTTATTTACACTCTAGTTATGACAGTGCCTCTGTAGAGAATTCGGAATGCTGCTGCTCACATGGTGAACCACTATCTCATGTCACCCCTACAGAGGTCACGCCACTGGCTTTCTGTTCCAGCAAGAATCCAATTCTAAACCATTCTCTCACATTCCAGGCAGCAAACAGCTCCGCACTACATTATCTATACACCTTTACGCCAACTCCTGTATGTCAACTTCAGGGGGCCTGGTGTGTCCTTCCCATTTCTATTACACAACACCTCACTACTTCAGCGTTCTCATTCCTCAGTGGTATAATGAGCTTCCCCCTTTATTCCAAGCAGTCCTGTGTACTCTATTCCTTCCACAAGGTCTAAAGACTTTTCATTTCACACAGTTTCTAGGACACCACTAGTACACATTGCATTGACTGTCTTTTGTCTTTTATTTACTTATTTGTATGGTTATTATTATTTATGTATTTCATGCATTCAGTTTTGATATTTTCTTTTTATTACCAGGTAATTAGTCCACTTTGCACAATGCAACATTAGTCTCTAGCCTCCAGTCTCAATCCTTATAGTTTCCCCAATTGCTTTGTATTTCTTCACTTTCTCATACAAATGACTGAATGTATTAGAAATCACCACCACATGAAGCTACTCTGACCCACCCTGAATGTAAAGCTGAGAGAGTGCTAATGCTTTTCATTTTCTTAAGTTCAGCCTGGAGCACGATGCCAAAGCAAAAATGTCAGGGTTTGACTTGAGCTAAAAGGATACTCTAAACTGTAAAAGGTCACTGGAATAAATTTTCTGCCTCCCTGAGCACCAAAGCCCCTGAAACAATGGATCCCAGTATGTCGGAAAAAAAAAACACCCACACCCCCTCAAAAATCTTAACAGAGTTCAGAAATTTCCGGTGTAGATCATCACAAAGCAATGCAAATACTTGAAATGCAGCAGAGTAGCAGATGCTGTGAAGACTCAGTGTGCACTCAGGCAAACTTCTGTGTTATAAACACACACACACACACACACACACCCCACACAAATACACACACTTACTGTGTTAGGTGGAACAGGAGTGTTTGTGGTGGCAGTGGTATCAGAAGCACCAGAAGGAGTGGAGGTAGAGGGTTCTTCATTCATCACCCCTCTTCTGTCCAGAACACTGAAAAGACAGACAGAGAGAGAGAGAGAGAGAGAGAGAGAGAGAGAGAGAGCATGAGAGAAAGCGTCTGTGCACATCAAAATATTGGCAGAAGAAGCAGGTTAAGTGATACAAATGTACACANTACACATTTAGACTTTTTTTCTACATTACTATAAAGAAGGACAGTAAAGTTCATACCTAGGGTAAGTGGGGCCACAGAGCACCTCACAGCAATTCTTGATAATGTTCTTGTGACTGTATGGGTTCTGGATACGGTTCTTGCCTGACCACGATCCTTTTATCTGCACCACACAGAAACAAAACCTTCTAATTCAACGGTGCATCTCAGCATTCTTTTCAATGCAATATCTACTTCTACATCTGTTGCATTATGTG
The DNA here is from genome assembly GCA_037577455.1 of Pangasius macronema. NCBI lineage: Eukaryota > Metazoa > Chordata > Actinopteri > Siluriformes > Pangasiidae > Pangasius > Pangasius macronema. The sequence goes on from CM074951.1 coordinate 13,130,876, forward strand.
CAGTTACTACAGACAATAATTCTGCTGTTTCCTTGTACTAGGAATAGATTCAAGAACATCATTGTCATATGCACAAGCTTCCTTTTTTCTTAGTTTGCATGTTCTCATGGAGGTTGCAGTAGACAATAAAAAGATAAATAAAAACAAAAATGATGACAGTTAAAAAAAAAATATTAGAGAGTTGTCATGAAAGTTGTCATCTATTTCACATAATCTTGTGTAAGGCATTTGCGCAAGATGTTGGGCAACACTGGAACAAAATAATATGGCAATAGAAGTATAGGAAATATACAAACTATGTTTCTGGTATATTGAGGTAAGTATATTATATTCAGGAACATCTTGTACATTGCATGGTGCAGCATTTTTATACATTCAGGGTGTCGGTGTGTGTAAGCGAAAGATGGAGGTGGAAGCTGAAGAAGGTGACAGCTGTTGATGTGCCTGACAGTCAAGGGGTACCGGCTGTCACGGTGTCTGGATGTTCTGGCTGTGATGCTGCAACACCATTTACCAGACCAGAGTGTGAGTAGTGAGTGGGCAGAATGGGAGGGATCCCTGATGACACTGCTAGACACCCAGAAAACACATGTAATGTTTATTTATTGAAACAGCTGTTGTTCTGAATTCACCTTGTATAATTACAGATTGTAAAAACATTTATCTGTGGAATTTATTATCTGCCCTTGGGCTTTTATTATAAGTGAGTTTGGAGTTAATAGGTTTTCCATTCTTTTCTCAGTAAGGGGGAAGTTAGGCTTGTGAGATAATCATTTAATCATCTCTTCGCAATTTTATATTGCCACGCTATCCAGTGATGTGTACTGTGATTATATTACACATTTTGTGTAGGAGCGCTGCAATTTAACACTGGAATATGTTAGTATGAGTTATCACTCAAACACGGTCAGGTCCATAAGTATTTGGACAGCGACACGATTTTCGTACTTTTGCCTCTGTGCACCATCGCAATGCATTTGAAATGGAGCAATCAAAATGTGACTGAAATGTAGACTGTCAGCTTTAATTCAAGGGGTTTAACAAAAAATATTGCATCAACCGTTCAGGAATTAAAGCCATTTTCTACAGAGTGCCTCCATTTTCACAGGCTCAAAAGTAATCGGACAATTGACTGATAAGCAGTTTCATGGGCAGGAGGGAGTTGAATTTGCATTTGGTAGCTGTTCATGGGAACTCTAAATATGTTGACCAAAGAAGTGTTGATGCAAGTGAAGGAGGCCATCATTAGGTTGAAAAAAACAAAACAGAGACACCAGCCTGTCACAGGGCACAATCGCACATACACCCACACACTATGGATCATTTAGAGATGCCAATCAGCCTACAACACATGTCTTGAGACTGGGGGAGGAAACCCCCAAGGCACGAGGAGAACATGCAAACTCCATGCACACAGGGCGAAGGCAGGAACCGAACCCCCAACCCTGGAAGCACGAGGCAAACTAACAACTACTAACTACTAAACCACTGCGCCCCCCCATTGCTTACACTATTTATTAGTGATGCCATCAGAAAATTTTGAAAATGAAGAAAAAAGGATGAAAATTTTGCTCTAAAAAATAAAGCTGTCCTAGAATACTACACGTGTCAAAGTATCTAACACTTAATAATTTTAATGGTCATTATAATTTAAATACAGTGATTTAAATACAGTTTTTTAGCACTCAGATGCATTCAGCTGTAAAAAGTATCAGCCATGTGGACATTATATAACTGATTTGCAAAAGGATTATATCAAAATGTAACGTTATGGTCATTTTTTACATTTTCTTTATTGTCCATTACTGCAGAATCAACCACACTCTACTATCCACTGCCAACAAGCAGTACCGACTGCACAGATGATAATTTTATTACGCCAAAAATGGTGGAAATGCTTGTTTTCCTGTTTTTTTTTTTTATGATCTGGATGATCTGTTCTGAAAGATTAAATTGTTTATCGTGTTTTTTTAAAGTGGTAAATTGTGAGCAGGGAAAAAATCAATATAGCACAAGTCTAGGGAAAATAATTTAAATTACCTTCTGTGGTAATCACATATAACTTACATATGTGGTAGATATATTTAGAGATTGAAAGAATGTTCATCCCAAGGCTAAGAAAAGCTGCTCTGGAATTAGCAAAAGGGTGTTCTTTTTTCCTGGATGGAAATTATGAATGAAGCCAAAGGTTTGATAATAAGATGGGGCCTTAATGGCTTCTATTTTCTGCACAGCTGTGGTTAAATTAGGAACAGGATTTCTTATGAACAGACTAAAACTCCATTTGTCTGTCACTGGTAATGAGTAATAAAAATAGGAGTTGCCTTGTGAGATGAATACTCAGACTCAGGTTTGAAGGTGCCCTCTGCATCCACCCTTCTTGTTGTGTGTGCTTGTGAGTCATCTGCGCCTTCGAGAGTCTGTACTGATGTGTCTATTATTAGCAAGATCAAATCGACAAAAAAAGAGTGATATGAGCCAATGCATTAGGCAAGAGTGGCCCCTACCGACAATGATTTTGTCTCTATGCTTCCCTTTCTTTTCCTGTCTCCCTCTCCATGTCGCATTCTGTACAGTAGCAGTTACAAAAGCTGAAAAAAATCATTATAAATGCTTTATTGTACTAAAGTGTAAGCACCCTGTTGACCCTTTGCGAAAGGAGTGAACATGTAAGGAAAGTGGATTCCTCAGTGCGTCAGGCCATGGTGACAGCTTCAACATCTCTGAGAGTCTGCCACAATCCAACACACAACTGTATCTTTCCAGTCATGTGACAGGAAGCCAGAAGTCACACAAACATGTTCATGCAAATTCGATAGTTGGCACTTACATCTTCATTGGTGGTCTGGTTGAGGGAGATCAGGTATGTATGGAAGCCAGTCAGTCCCACTACAGACCACAGTGTGAAGAAGCACACCAGCACCTCCACCACAGTAGAGAAGACAGTTAAGGAAATACACACAGGAACACCAATATACTTTACTTCCTAGGCTGCAATATATGGTCTAGTTTGTTCACTAATGACTCATGCACAGTTATATGGTGTGTTCTGTTGACTCTATAGTTATCACTGTACTGCCAACAGAGCTTATCAGAGAATTTTCCATTTTACCCAGCATCTGGCAATCTCTCTCAACAGCAAAATAACCACTGAGGTCTGATCATTTATAGGCTCAATATCTGAGACTCGTGTTGGATGTGTAAAAGCTTTTATGGAGCTCTAAAAGTGCTGACGTTCAGGGATGAATATCTGCACAACATAGTAATAAATCTATTCAAAAGACCAAAGACAGGCAAATTATTCCAGAGGGTATGAACATTATAAGTATAAGTGTGTCCTTTAGCTTATTGTTGCAAGCTTTCATAATACGCATAGCAGTACTGAGAGTGTATGTAAGAGTTTTAATGCACATTAAGGTGGGCTGCTGCTGAAAGGATATGTCCCAGGAGTTTCCTTAAGAGTGTTCACAAATCCAGAGTCCACCGATCCTGTGGAGTACACGACACAGGCACAAATAACTTTTGACATAATTAGATAAGTAAACTGTGACTTAAATTGTTCCCTTCACTTATAATATAGTATTATAAAGCCATGCTTTATAATTAGGGATGACATTCAAGCCACATTCTGTCTTGAACTGTGATCGCTAGCTGTGGGCTAATTAACTGACTACAGCACACTGTGGAATTCTCTTGCTGCTTCTTGGCCCTTCTGAACTGTGCTCCCTCCCTCACCCTGTCTGCACACTTCTGTCATTCAGCGGTAGTAATCTGATGGAAAGGAAGATGAAAGGTAGGTCACGACAACCAGCTATTAACTGTAGCTCATTTCAGCACAGCCTTTAGAAGATTCCCCTTCTTTCACAGGTAAAAAATCAACAGCCTGAAGCTTTCAAATGGTGGCATCCCCATTGCATTTTTCTCTTTTTTCCCCCCACTGTTTTTGCATTGAAATTTAATTCCATTCAAAATGGCCGATCTATAGATGCTTCGTTTATGACGTATCCATAGACATGAACGTGAGGATTCCCTTGGCTTTTGATACTCACGTAGTACAACATGGACGATGTCAAAGGTGAAGATGTAGATGGTAAGGAGGGAGAGAGAGAGTGTAAACAGGTAGAAATAGCGGTAATTCCTCTTTCCCACACAGTTTCCAACCCATGGGCAGTGATGGTCGAAGCGATCTAGGAGATAAAGAAGGAGAGAGAGTTCAGTCTCAGATGTGCTACCTGAAGTAGGGATGTGCCTAATGCTGCGTATCAGTATCAAGCCAATATTCGCTCTAAATGTTGAACAGGTATTATAGTGAATTAGACATACAAACTGCTACAAATAGAAGGTAAATCAACAGAGTGCCTTAGTAAAGTACTGCAACTACATTATTTATTCCTTATTTACTCATGCAACCATTATTGTCTACAAATAACACCAGCATATTAAATCCATATTAAATATCAATGCACCTATAGCTGTGTCGATGTATTTTAGGAAGGCCAGTTTACTAGCTGAGCGAATTTAGAGTGCATTGTCAAGAACATAAACACAAATGTGGAAGAAAAAAAAAACTCAAAATCATAGAGTCAAAAGTCTGTATTTATATGAACTTTAGTGCTTTAGTTCATACAGATAGTTGACGCAAAAAAAAAAAAAGAGTGGCCCAAAGGAATAGGTACAGAACATAAAACATAACTGAAACATTACAGTGTATTATTAATTGCTGTTTAGTAATCTCATAGCGTTGATGAAGCACAGAATTAAAGTACTTTCAAATTGTGTGCAAGAAGCAGAATGGAACCAGAACAGATTCGCTGCTGCCAAATATTGATCACTGAACAGAAATCCGACAACAGGAACACAGCAATCTTTTGCGTGAGACACAAAAGCATGAAAGGCATCTACATATTACTATTCTGTCCCTAAGCCCTAAAAAATCAAAAAAAAAAAAAGAAAAAAAAGAAAAAAGAGAAAAAAAAGAAAAGAAAGAAACAGTAAATGATAAAGTATTAATATAAAGTTATTTTAATGTATTTTATTGACTCTAATGAACAGATTTTTTAAATAATAAACATATAAAAAACATTGTTAAAAAAAAAAAATACATATACATGTATATACATACATACAGATTTTAACTTTTAAAGGCTATGGTCTTAAACTTTTGATCAACTGATGACCAGCCTGTTTGAGTTTAAATGCAGNAGTGCGAAGTGTGTATACTTGTAATATTTTCCCTGGTCTTAAGATTTTGTTCAGGAGTGTATATACATACATACATACACATACACATACATACATACATACACACACACACACACACACACACACACACACACACACACACAGTCCCATTGGACAGGTCTGCTGTGTCACTGTGTGTTATGAACAAGCATTCAGCTTTCCCATCCTGCAGATGGGCTTCATTTGCAGGAAATGAAGACTTTTTTCCTCCCCAGTATTCTGTAGTGAAGGACAGCAGGGACAAGGAGCCATTTATGACCATGAAACAGCAGATAGCAGAATAAAGCACAGATCAAGTAATCAACCCAGACATGAAGGATATGCAGTAAAACCAGAGAGGAATGCTGGAGTTCATCAACATCCTCTTTCTCTTCTATTTCTCAATGGGTGTCCCTCAGCTTGTCTGTCTCTGTCCTCTCTGTCTTTCTCTGTCTTTCTTACAATTCATCTCCCAGTAAGTCTTGTCATTCTCTTATGATCTCTGATCTGAAACTCATCATTCACTCCCTTCATCTTTCAGCCTTTATGCTCTGCACCCTGCACTTTAATCCTGGCCTCTCTTATTCTGATCTCTTTACCTTTTTCATCTCACTTTTTCCTTCAATACTCACTTCACATTGTTTCATCCTCACCTGTGGTTTTAGGCACAACAGTTTTCCAAGTGTCCTGTTTGTGTGTTTCATGTCCAGAAAAGAATCTATGTATTAGAGCTGTTTGATATTTATGCCACAGCACTGTTTTCTCAATTCTGATTGGTAAAAAAAAAGATGATTAATTTTCTATAACAGCTGCAAGAGAGCACTTGTTCTAATACAGTTTCTATAGTAACAAGTTAGGCATGGACTTGTATGGTGGATGCTGCATGTATGTTTTCTGGGAGGAGGTGCGTATATAGCATTTTTAAAGGAGTCTTCAGGGTCAGTGTTTGTTGTCGTGAGGGGGTGGTGTCAGGTGTTTTTTTTTTTTTTCTTAAAGGAAAGTCTTTAGGATGGAGAGCTTTGCAGCTTTTTTGTAACATGAAAAGCTACATGTTTTGTATGATTTTGCACCCTGCCAGAAACCTTGTGATGAGTCCTGGTCTCATGATAATACAGGATATGTGATTTATATGTGTGATTTTGAAGGGGTGGTTTGTTTTGTTGGTGTCTGGATTGAGCGTGAGTGCGTGCGTGCATACAAACTGACAATTTGGGTTTCTTCTCCCTTCTTCCTCCACCGCATTTCTCAGAGTAACAAGCACTGATAAGAGGCAATAATAGGAACAGAGGCCCATAATCAGGAAGCTTGTGGTATCAGTAGGCTTCAAACAAACTAAATCACAATCAGTTTCTTAGAGTTGCGTTCAGGAGGGTGCTATTTCTTTCTGCAACCCGTAAAAGCTTGCTAAGGTCAGACTGAAAAAGCTGTGCAATTTCAAAAACTTGTTTATACTTCAGTCACAAACGGTTTCTATAATTAAAGGACCTGGATCTTTTCTAAACAAGTGTGGCTTGCCTCCTACACAGGATTCTGAGGCTTTAAAAGAACAGAGGCAGAGCCTTGTGGCAGCTGTTTACCGCTACCCCAGTGCTGACGTGCTAGAGCAGCCAAATGGCACTGTGCCCTCTGTTGGGAAACCATTCAAGCCCATTTCTCCTCTGCATCTTCAAGAGGGGAAAATGAGCAGCCTGGGCATTCCTATTTAATGAGGACTCTTCCCAGAAGAAAGTGTTCACAATGGAATGCAGTAAAAACAGCACATGGAAATAGACATATCAGTGTCAGAGACTTATCAGTGTACTGACCATTGTCCATATTAGCCATCATATTGACCAGTGTTCTTTTATATCTGTGGTGGTTAAGAAGTGGAATCTCCACATTCTGCTGTTAATTAGACTAATAAGATTAAGATTAGACTACAGTGTCAGAGCAAATTCGTCTGCATCTGTGGAACTGAATCACACCAACATACACACACACATCCTTTTTGTTCAAATACTTGTGCCATACTACTTTGTGGTTTAGCACCCAGCCAGTCAGCATTTTTATTGCCAAAACATTTACACCCAATGCAACTGCACATATCTTCCATTTATAAAATATCAATAAATGGATTATTCTTGGGTGATGTCTGTTCTGTCCATATTTGGTTCTATCTCTTCATACCAGCTAGAAGTTGCAGCATTTGGCCAAGTTAACCTTCCATGAAGTGAGAAGAGACAAACCTTGTATAACCCTGTTTACATATCTAGCTATGCTGAGTAAGGAAAATGTGCATGCACATGGAGACATACTATAACCCTTCCATATATTAATAAGTATCACAATTAAACAGTGGCTGGTAGATGTCATCATCACAATGTGTCTTGTCTTTTCTTTTCTTTGCCAGAGTCCTCTTTCTTTGTGTCGGCCTCATCACGCACTCCTAGCGTGACTTTTGGTGACTCGTTTGACCTGCAGTGCATTGTGAAATCCCGCCATAGCCCTACTATTCCTGCCTCAGTGACGTGGCGCTTCCAGCCGGTGGAGGGTGGCAGTGAGCTGCGAGACGTGGTGACATTCACACGTGATGGCACGCTGCAGTGGGGTGAGCAGACACTGGGCCTTGGTACACGCACCTCAGTGGACCGCACACGCAACAACACCAACTTCCGCCTCAGCGTCACCCGGGCTGGGCGCAAAGAGTCGGGGACGTACCAGTGCGCTGCCATCCTGTACCGCAGAAATTACGACGGCACCTGGAAGATCATCGCTAACCGCACGTCTAACCTGCTGGGCATCAGCGTACTGCAGCCAGGTTTGTTTCTGTCTGATGATTCTGCTGCTAGGAGAAGGGGGTGATTTGTTGAAGTGATGTGTGTTCATTTGGCACTTCTTGAAAATGGGACAAGGTTAATAGGGGTGTGTGTGGGTGGGTGTGTGTGTGTGGGGGTGTGGGTATAGGCAAAGGCAGGTTCTCTTAATGGGTGCAAGTTGAAGAAGAATTGGTTGCTTATGTCCCCCCCCCTTCCCCAAACCCCACTACGGATAGTAATTAGAGGGGACAGAGAAGGAAAAGAGAGTGATTAGAGGAAAAGAAGCGCTCGTTATACACACTCAAGTTCTAGGCACTCTCACTAACCACTGCACATAGACTCACATAGCATATTTATGCCCTACAAGATACTGTTTTCCCTCTAGCAGGTGCTGTGACCTACATTGTGAAGCAATGTACAGTAGGGCTGAGCTGTCGTGAAACCCTTTTGTGAAATTTCACTCATATTCAGTATTTTTAGAACATGGACCAAGCCTAATGGTTAAACAGGAAGTAGCTGTTAAAATATACACTCACCAGCCATTTTAATTAAAACACCCCTGATTTTTCAATTGCAATTATCTAATCATTCAGTCATCTGCTAACAGTGCAAAGCATAAAATCATGCAGAAACAAATCAAACATGAAACATCAGAACGAGGAAAAAATGTGATCTCTGTGGTTGTGGCATGGCTGTTGGAGCCATACAGGCTGTTTTTTTTATTATTATTTTAGAAATTGCTGATCTCCTGGGATTTTCACACACAACATTCTCTAGAGTTTACACAGACCTGCGCGAAAAAAGCAACCAGTGAGCAGCAGTTCTGTGGGCTGAAATGGCTTGTTGAAAAAGAGGTCAGAGTAGGATGGCCAGACTGGTTCGAGATGACAGGAAGTCTACAGTAAATCAAATAACCACTGTTTACTGCCATGTTGAGCAGAAAAGCATCTCAGAACGCACAACATGCTGAACCTTGAGGCTACATGTAAACATGTTAACTGAAGCTCTTGACCTGTATCTGCATGCTTTTATGCATTAATTTAATCCAAATTCAAACGTGGCTCTTCTGTACTCCTGGCAGAAAAGAAATTTGTTTCTAAAACAAATATAAACTGTGACATCGATGCCCATGTATGAATTGATTTTCACACCAAATATTTTAAACTATTTTTTATTTTCCAAAGCTGCCCAAACAAATAGCGTTTACTTGGAATTCAGTAAAAGCAGCCAGCAAGTGCACAGTGTGTGTGGGAACTTCCTCAAGACTGCTGAAAAATCATCCCAGGTGGCTCCGTTGTGAAGCTGTGAGAATGCCAAGTATGCAAAAGTTGTCTTTAAGAGTACTTTAAAGGATATATAATGTAAAAGTTTTGTCAGAACTTTTGACAGTTATTGCATTAGCCTGAAGTCTGCTGATTTTGACATGAACACTGAAACCAACCCATACATGACGTAAAATTCATTCACTACAGGGCTCATGTCAGGACCGACATTGATGCGGCTTGTATAGTTTGAATCTTTATCTCCAAACATTCATGTTAACATTAATCATATTAACAGACCACATACCTCACGGTCAGGCTACACAGCATAATTTACTCTTGTAGATTGTGTTGCATAAACTGACCATGACTGGCATAGGAGATATGTAGTCTGAATGCAGGTTATGGTATGTCTTCTGAAGGGAATAAATAATAGCATTGCTGAACTGTACATTTAAAATACCTTGTACATTAACGGTACTTGCAAATCTAGAAGCATATATTATTTTCCCCCCTCACGATTTAGGGGACTTCGTCTGGTATGAAAGTCCAGATTTGTGATTTTTCAGCATATCTGTTTTATTGTTTTATTAAAATCGTCTGTCTTTGGGGCATCCAACTCTCTTCTCCAGTGATTTCCTTAAATTCTAATCTTTCTACTGTACACCCAGTTTCCAGGTTATTACACTTCTGTGCCTGAAACACCTCTACAACAACCACACACACACACTGACATGGTAGAAGCTTAGTAGTGTGTGTGTGTGGTTGTGGTACCAGTGTTTCAGGCACAGAAGTGTAATAACCTGGAAACTGCCAAGAAATGAACACGCTAACATGGGCTGACAAATCAAGCTTAGCAACAGATGGACTACAGTCAGTAATTGTATACATAGGACATGCATTGATGTCTACTGAGCACCATATAAGCCATCAGCTCAGAGAACTGGGCTTGTTTTGCTGTGTGTGACTCGGCACCATTAGCAGTACAAAGTGAAATTATCATTATGATCTGACACATGGGACATGTCCTCAAGCTGTAGCTTTCTGCTTTGTTGGCTTTGGGCCATTTGTTTTTCTGCTCTGTAGTGGAGCTGTGCTCAGGACATTTTAAGCATTTTGTACTGTTTATAGGCTGAGTCTGAGGTCTAATCAACTCGGGTTGGTTCAATACCCCAAATATTTATTTTAAAATAATAATAATAATAATTTATAAACTGTTAAGATTACTTTTTCCATTTTAATTAACACAAGAAACAGACAAGATTTCAGTTGCAACATCTAAGCTATAATAAGCCAGGGGCAGTCGGAGTGAAAGCAAATCAAATTTACCAGGAGAAAAGCTTCACTTCAATGGGAAAGGACGCAATAAGGACAGAAAAGTCGTTCGTTTCTGGTAGTGGTTAATTTGGGATGGTGATGAGGCGAACTGTCACTCCCTCAAATTAGGGAAGCTAATAGAAAGAAAGAGGACAGGGAGTGCTCTATTCGTGTACTAAAATGGAGAAACTGGCATTTAAGTAGTGGTCACACCAGCTCTGTGCCTTGTTTCATTATTCTGCAGTATTACTGTTCACTATTTGCTGCCCGCATGAAGGGAAAAACATCCCACACCAGCTTCCCACAGGTGCACTTCTGCCCTACAGCATACTGGTGTTTGGTTCCAGACAAAATAAGGCTTGGCTGGGCACACTCTCTCACACAGTTGTAAAGGGCTGCTTACACAACATTATAGGCTGGGCTTTTTCACTGCCGAACCAACCAAAAAGCTGACCGTTCATGTGGAAAGTCTTTTTTTTTTATTAGTAATTGGAGGCCTTATTGAAAAGAAAGGAATAGAGATATTCTTTACAGGGAGTGAGAATGGCACCACTGGACCAGAATGGGCTTCAGACCATTTCGTTTAATATATAAAGACCTTTAATACATTAAGTTGTTTACCTTTCTATAACATTTCATGATTGTAAATTTTATTAGATCTTTTATACATTTCTTTCAAGCATTCAATGAAAGTCATCAAAGTAATTCATTCAGTAATTCATTCAGTTTTTTGCAGTTTTGTTTATTTATGGCCTGAGAGCCGAACACTCTGGGAACTCCTCTACAATGCTGATGCTGATGGCCTCTATGAACTATGGAATGCTTCATAACTAGAGCCACTTAAAATCAGTAATTCTTCTTCTTCTTCTTCTTCTTCTTCTTCTTCTTCTTCTTCTTTCGGCTTTTTCCCTTCAGGGGTCGCCACAGCGAATCATCACTCTCCACCTATCCCTANTAGCTTCATATCCTCATTTATTACCTCCATATACCTCCTCTTTGGCCTTCCTCTTCTCCTCCTGCCTGGCAGCTCCACGTCCAACATTCTCCTCCCAATATACTCACTCTCCCTCCTCTGAACATGTCCAAACCATCTTAATCAGTAATTGATGTCTATAATATAGCCATAAAGGCAAAGTTTAAAGTTGATTTTCTCCAAACGCTGAAAGTTTAGGTTTTCAAAACTAAGAAAAATGCAATACTGTTATTTTGTTTATTTTATTATAAATTGCCACATCAGATTTGGGGACTAAGCAACATTTCATGTTCAGTCTTGCCTGCAGAACTGTGCCAAAAATTTATAACTAACACACACATACAGTACACTGGGACTGAAACAGAAAGCAGCAGCAGCAGCCCATATGCCTTGATGCACATGCTGTCTCATAAGTCAGCGGCTTAGAAGGTAGCGCTTTGAAAGCTACAAAAGGTATCAGTGAGGAAATTATTTCAGCTACAAAGGCAGCATACATCACAACATTGCCAAGATATCACTAAACGCTCATTAAGTCTTTTAGATGGTTAGAGGGGAAAACGTATCATTGGAGATAATAGAATACATATCCTGTGAATGCACCAGGCTAGAAATAAAACTGTAAGCAAAAAAAAAATTACAAATAACCTATTTGTTCACAAATTGTTTCCTCTCCCTGCTGTTATGGGATACGTAGCCACATAGAGGGATCTTAAAAGGCAGCATTCTGTGCAGACATTCATTCTGGACATGACTCAATGTCTTCCTACCTCTGAGTACATCCTGAGTAGCATCTGTTACTTTTCAGACGTGCCAGTAGATTGCAAGATGGGGTGGAGTGCTGAGTTCAACTGTGTGACTTTACCTCCTGAATAGGGACAGTGGGGCCTGTTACATCATGGGATTTATAATGATGAAGATTCATTTAGACTCCATAATATACAGTTTATCCTTCAGCATCCTGACCAGTAAGAGACCACTGGCTCTTCCTGTATATAAAGAGTGTCACCACAGCCTCGTTGAAGTGCACTTGACTCTGTTTTATGTCCGCTCAGGCACGTGTTCAGGACATATGGTCATCTCACTCCAGACAGCTCTACTCAAAAAAATTCATAAACTTAAAGCCATCCCTGCTATTGATTCTCCCCCATTCACTGGTATTTCACAGCAGTGCTGAAGTTCTGAGCCAGGCAGTCAGATCCTTGGCAGTCATCTGTCCTACCTGAACACCACCATGTCTCTGTGCCACTGCGTGACAATGTGATCAGTTACCATGACAATATAGTCACTTGCTCATGGACCAGGTTCATCAGAGCATTTGATTGGCTGTGAAGTGAGAAAAAAGGGAGCGGCTTCTCATGGAACCCCTTGGGCCTCTGTTCTTTCAAAGTGCCTCTTTTTACCTTTATCCTAGAAATCACATTTTCCACTCCTACTGTGAGAGCTCCATTTGGAGATGTGAATCACAAACAGGATGTACACCATTTGTTTCCTCTCATTGTCATTTTCTTACACGCACGTCTGCTATATGTTACCATCTGATATTTTTTCGACACGCCAGTTGTGAGGAGAAATAGCTTTAAAACAAGCAGAAAGTGGAGTTGAGCTAATGAGGTGTGAAACCCTCCTGGTTGTCCTGGGTGCATTATTGAGAGGTACTGAATCATGTTTACAGAAATGCCCTCCAATATATATGAGGCGAGATTCCTTTATGTAAGAAGAACGAGTGCAGGATGAGATCTGTGACTCCCATCTCTGCAAAATGGTTGTGTGTCTTCGTCATACACAGAGATAAGACTTCTTTCCTCACAGAGCAACAACAGGAAGAGAGAGTAGACTCCAGCTAATTTACTACTATATATATATGTTCTGTCTCTTCCTCAATTAATAATTTTATTATAATAATTTATTTTTTATTGCTCATTATATTATGCTGTATTTGTGTTTTTATATATTTTAGGAACACCTAAAAATTGATATCTACATATATATATATATCATACAGCTCAAGAGCTTCAGTTAATTTTCACATCAAACATCAGAATGAAGAAAAAATGTGATCCCTGTGACATGGCTGTTGGTGCCAGATGGGTTGGTTTGAGTATTTCAGAAACTGCTGATCGCACACACAACAGTCTCTCGAGTTTACACACAATGGTACAAAAAAAACCTCCTGTGAGCAGTTCTGTGGGTGGAAACGCCTTGTTGGTAGGAGAGGGCAGAGGAAAATGGCCAGATTGGTTTGATATATACATATGATGTATATCATGATTTTTTTGTCCCATAACTCTCAGGATCTTTTAAGAAATTTAAAATGACAGTCTTACTGCGTCCAACCTCGGCAGCAATGGCACGTTGCGAGATCCCTTGCCTGTGCAGCTCAACAATCCTGCCACGTTCAGAAACAGAAAGCCTTTTTGTTTTTGCCATCAGGAGATCATGACAGTGTGACTGTCTGAAGGAC
>CM074951.1:13148575-13166882 GCA_037577455.1 Pangasius macronema
TCTGGACTGTTGACCCCAAGTACTTAAACTCCTGTACCTTCTTCACCTCTTCACCCTGTAATCTTACTGTTCCACTCCCCCCCCCCCCCCCTTTCATTCACAATGAGTTTTATTTTAAATATGTACTATAATATGTTAAAGAACAACATAAGAGTAAAAACAACAACCGTTCATACTTGAGAATGAAAAGCACTATTCTGGGAGCAAAAAAGCTGCCAATTTTACATTAATGGTGTAATCAATTCAATAAATCCCTGGTTATTTCATTATACACGTAAGTGTTACTTGGCCTGCTGCTGCCTTCACAGTAGGCTTGGTAGAATAGTTTGTGTTTAAAGGACAGAACATTTTGATTAGTGGTGCTTACTGGTTTTCCGATATTGCTCTTGCAAATAAAATGCTAACAGCCTAATATTCGCTCAGGGGCCAACCTTACATAGGCTGAGGGGACAAAACAACAGAGCTGTCTTTAGATCAACATGTCTGTAGCCTATAAAATCTATAGCGCATCTGTTCTCAGAACCAATGTATACACACATACTAGGGCTGCACGGTAAATACTGAAATTCACAATACTGAATTTGCGAAATCTTGTAATACGCAAGTGGAAAAAAAAACAACATTTGGTCAGATTTATACAGGCTGACCCTTAAAGCAACCCTCTACTTTATCCAATGCGACTGAGTCTTTTCAGGGTTATTCATTTGAGCACACAGACTAGTATACACCAATCAGCCACAAAATTCAAACTGACAGAGTGAACACCATTGATTATCTTCTTACAAGGGGTGGGATATATTAGGCAGCAAGTGAACAGTCAGTTTTTGAAGTTGATGTGTTGGAAGCAAGAAAAATGGGCAAGGATTTGAGTGACTTTGACAAGGGCCAAATTTTGAAGGCTAGACGACTAAGTTAGAGCATCTTCAAAAGATCTACCGCTGAAAGTGCCTACAATGGGCACGTGAGCATCAACCATGGAGCAGTGGAAGAAGTTGGCCTGGTCTAATGAATCACGTTTCCTTTTACATCATGCGGACGGCCAGGTGCGTGTGTGTCGCTTACCTGGGAAAGAAATGGCAGCATGATGCACTATGGGAAGAAGGCAAGCTGACAGAGGCAGTGTGATGCACTGGGCAATGTTCTGCTGGGAAACCTTGGGTCCTGGCATTCATGAGGATGTTACTTTGACACGCATCACCTACCTAAACATTGTTGCAGACCAAGTACACCCCTTCATGCCAAGGTATTCCCTAATGGCAGTGGCCTCTTTCAGCAGGATAATGCGCCCTGCCACACTGCAAAAATTGCTCAGGAATGGTTTGAGGAACATGACAAAGAGTTCAAGGTGTTGATTTGGCCTCCAAATTCCCCAGATCTCAATATGAGCATCTGTGGGATGTGCTGAACAAATAAGTCCGATCCATTGAGGCCCCACCTTGCAATTTACAGGACTTTAAGAATCTGCTGCTGACATCTTGGTGATACCAGATACCACAGCACACCTTCAGAGGTCTTGTGGAGTCCATGCCTCGACAGGTCAGAGCTGTTTTGGTGGCACAAGAGGGACCTACACAATATTAGGCAGGTGGTTTTAATGTTATGGCTAATCGTTGTAAGTGTGAAATTTTACACTTACATGTCTCTGCTTCATTCTTTTAAGAAACAAGGAAAAGAAGATCTCACTGGAAACATGCATTTTATTGACTGATTAAAAAAAAAGGCCTGTCAGGTTCTAAAAAATTCTAGAAAGATGTTACATACAGTAATTAATAAGAAACTGTGCCTGTTAATTTTTCTAGTGTCTACAACTTAACTGAAACAAACAAGTGGCAGCTTTTTCCCCCCAAGTGCCTTCTGGTTACCATAAAACCCTACACACACACGCGCGCGCGCACACACACACACACACACACACACACACACACACACACACACACACACACACACANCACACACGCGCGCGCGCGCACACACACACACACACACACACACACACACACACACACACACACACACACACACACACCAGTTTTGGGGCACAATACAATGATCATGCTTTATTAAAATGTGGCCACACCTATCTATTTTGTTTGCTCACATAACTAAGTTGTGGCCACAGTGTAATTATCTCGTTCTGATGCCTTGCCATGCTTCATGATCCCATTCTCATGTGTTAATAAGCTGTGGCCATGCATTATTTTTATTAACAAGGAATGTCAAAACAGGAAAAATCACATGGTCTTCAAGTGTTAGAAGTCATGAACTATGGCGCAACATAGACCAGTTTGTTCTAATGCAATGGAGGAGTAGCAATAAAACTGCAATCTTTGTTCTATTCTCCAACACTAACAGACACAAACCAGCAGACCTAGGAATATCATATTAAAGGCTGCAAATAGGACAGGAACAGAAAAGAAATTAGCTTCAAGTAATAAACCCATGTTCTGCCACAGCAGCACTGTAAAAAAAAAAATAAAAAAGATCTGACTTCTTACGTCAGGTCATTAAAATGGAAAAATAAATATGATATAGAAAAGTGAGGCAAAAACTAGGATTCAGCTTCACAGTAAAATTACACAGTGAAAAACAAGTCCAGATCCTACAAGGAACTCTTTAGTATATTACAGCTCTCTAAAGGTCCAGGTTTAGTGCATATAGATCACTACAATGGCGATAACGCCTGCTCCTAAATATAGCTGAACATTAGCAGGAGAGCTCATTTATCAGCTCTGCGCTCTGTCATGTGAAGTGCTTCTTCCTTGTCACACCCACTCTTCCTCATGGTGCTGAGAGGCGAGAGGATGGAGGAGAGACGACGAGAGAGCCGAGCATGTGCATCTTCAGCAGAGTCAGAGGCTCTGAGCCTATGAGGAAATGGCAGGGTGGGGGTGGGGAGGATGGAGAATATTCAACCGCAGACAGTCCTAGTGGAGGTGGGTGAGGCACAACATAGCAATGCATGTGCATCACCAGAACAATTCATAAGGTCACGAAATTTTGCAATGTGCACCAACAGGTCCTCACTAATGATTAGGTCATAGCTAAACCCAAATTTTACATTTGGTAGCACCGACTAAAACTATACGAGTTTTAACTGTATGTGCCCACAGTTGGGCTATAATCGTTGCTTAGCAGCTTGTTACTAAGCAAAATAGCCAATTACCCATAGTTACCTTGCTAATTCCTTCTACCAGCATTACAAACTAAATATGAGAAGGCATTCAATGATACAGTTTGCATAAAGCCATACTGGCTGCTGAATACAATGTCACAGTCATTTGACATCAGTTCACATTAAAAACAGTAAATAATTTAAAATCATGACACATGCCACAAATATAGAAATCAGCCGATACTGATAACAATCCGATATTAAACTTTAAAAAGAGTGATTTTTAAATGAAACACTTCAATGGTGCCATAGGGTACTCTATACCTCTACAAGAAGAACTACACAGCCATCAACAGCACTTATACAAAACTGTTAATGTCACTTAGGTGGCTGTAATTATCTTGTAACCTACTCTATGTCACTATAGGTTATATTGTGCTACAAGCAGTTTAGCAATTTTTTCAGCCTTTGATTTGATCCAATGAATTGGATTCATTCTTTTTTTCCCCCACACATTTTTCAAGGACAATATACGTAATAGAAAGAAAATAAAAATAATTTTTTTGTGTGTGAAGAGAACAAAGACAACTCTTCAAACAGGCCAGGGCAGCCTCCTAAAGTGTCTGGATATAGTAATATCACTGTGTTGGGAGAGGACAATTCCATACATCCTCTCCAGAAGAGTCATGTACAAGCTGGCTTGGTATAAACATGCCAGATCAGACATACAAATGGTTGACTTAGCTAACGTTCAAAACAATGCTCACAAAAGGGCTAGAATTTGACTTTGTGTCTTCTACTTATTGGGCATAAATGTTATTTAATGTTGTTAAATTTACACTTGTTGTTTTGCTCCACAGTATAAAATGCAATACGCAATGCCCCATCAGCAGCATCTCAATAAGAAAACAAAGATGCGTTGCTAGTGAAAAGTGAATTTGGGCACATGAGCTCAGATTGACTAAATCTCACTGATGACTAAATCATCACCATACTGCTTATATCCTGAGGTTTGACCTCATCATCCTCCCCTATGCCCTCTTATAATCATGAAATCCTGGAAACACACTCACCAATCTCCATTTCGATGAAGTTGGCTTCCTCAGGCAGGGCGCGGGGGAGCACACCTGGGTCACTGAAGCTCGTCCTTAGCAGCATAGCCATGACAAAGAGGAAGAGAACCACGGCAAAGACTGGGATGGCTGCAGAAAGGTGGACAGCCAAGTATGGGCACCTGCAGGGGTCAAAACACAAACACTGTGATCTCACATCTTTCACCCATGTTTGAGTCAATACAGGTTATACACAGATTCGACGTTGGAACATCAAAAGATGACCTCAGATGCACTGAACACACAACAGGATGCCTTCTAGGCTCAACAATTCTGCAAATGTAAACAGAGGAAATGTGTGCTGTATTTCTCATGAGATCAAATAAAACTGCACACACTGCCTGCATTTTCCCCACCTCACGGAACCATTTTAGAGTAGTAATATTCACAACCTAGAAAATAAACAGAATACTACATACACCAGCACTCCCAAAGAACTTTGCAATAAGAGTGACAACACCGAATCAGATACGGCTCCTGTTTTATGGTGTCCTCTGGTAAAAAATATTGACACCTCTAATCCAAAATGCTTTGTGAATGCTGATCTTTAAAAACATGGCTAATTTAATATACAGTTAATCTGTCCTTAGGACATTAGTAATGTGCTGCATATATATTATATTTATAATTATTAATGTATTTGATGAATAATATATTATATTATTTTTATTTCTATCTGTATCTGTCATTTTTGTATTTAATACAGTTAGAAATACACATGGACAGTAATATACTCAGCTCTTTCTGATAGGTTATGTTGCTCTGGCCACAAATTGGTAACAGTCATAGTACCAATACTTTGACTTCAATACCAATACCAGGGCCTGTATATATAGAGCTACTCGGGATAAAATTTTGAATTCTAAGATTCCTAAATTCTTACAGTCCAGAAATTCACCCCTAGACTTAGGCCTAAGAAAAAGAGCAATGCACAAAATTCTTAACAGTATGAGTAACAAGTGTCTAGGAGGATTTCAGGGGTGCCTCAAACTGTTAAGAGTAGTGAAAGATGCCAGCACTGATGAAGAAAGCACATGCACACAAAATCATCTGCATTCATAAATATGTAGGCTACTGCTGCAATTAATTAACGATGCAGAGTTTACAGAGATGTACTGGATCAATCACGTGGTTATCCTTTTTTAATCACAGATTTAATTTCTCAGATACAATGCAAAAACACAATATTGTCTGGGCGAGGCATTAGAAACACTTGATGCATGGACTATAGAATATAAATACAAATAAACATACATTTCAGTTCTTAGCTAGAATACCGGCATTTACTCAGATGATAACCACATAACATACGAAACAGCATTATTAGCTTTAGCACTTTCAGGGACACTGGGTCTTGATATAAACTAAATGTATGGGTTTTAATAAAGTCTACAATTATACATGGAAAGAACTGACCATCTTTTCTCACACTCATATACTGTGAGCAAAACAGTTAGATATGAGGCATTAATCACCTCTTTCATCTACTGGCATACCATTTTAATATACTGATTATAGGATTGAGCCATAATCTACCCTTATTCTTATTCTACTGTTCTTATTTCTATTCTTATTCTACCCTTAGTCTTTCTTTTCTTCTTCCACCGGCATCTCAGCTAGACCTCACGAGAACTTGCTGAGTTTGGCTAAGTTTTACATACTGTTTTGCGTGTGCGCGTGAGTGTGTGTGTGTGCGTGTGTTTGCGTGTTCACTGCTTGTCTTCATCAGCAAAGTAAAAAGAAACTGCCAAATCTCGTTCTTTTAGCCTGTCTTTTCCTCAAGTTGAGCGCGTGAAACCTGTTTTCTTTATCAGTGCACTTGTCGCTGGAGCCACTGAGCGTGTTTCACCCATCCAAGTCAAATTAGCATATACAACTTAAGTCATCCATGGACAAAATAAAATGTTCAGCTTAGGGTTAGCCTTAGGGTATTTAAACACAGCACTGAAAGTATCTAACATTATAGAACTGAACCTTTCCCCCATTATAGCATTAAAAATGCATGGATCTTTTAATACTTCATGCAACTACAAATCCACGTCAAACCAGTGGAGATTTCAAGCAGCTCTACTAGGTATCAGGCCTATATTAACAACAAAATGTGGGGAAGATGTTGTCCCCAGGCAAACAGTGCCACTCTTTAGATTAGATTAGATTAGATTAGATTAGATTAGATTAGATTACATTCAACTTTATTGTCATTGTTCAAAGTACATGTACTAAGCGAATTGAATGCAGTTAGCATCTAACCAGAAGTGCATAAATGGCATATTTACAATAAATTACAAATAAGGATATGAGGGTGATATGTACAAGGAAATGGATGATTTATGAACAGAAGGTGCAGTGGGTATTATAAATAAGGATAAATATGATATATGTATGTATGTATGTACAGTCAGTGTACAGTGGGGAAGACATGTTAAGAATATGATAAGAGTGTGAACAGGAATATAAAAATTAATATATACAATGAATACACACACACACACACACATGCATATGCATGTATGTAGGTACAGTGGTGCAAAAGATCGCATTATAATTTATGTAGTGCCAGATGCAAGATGAATGAACAGTGAAGTAAGCAACTGAAAACAGATATTACAGTGTACAGTGAGATCAGCTGTTCAGTATGGAAACAACCACTGGGAAGAAGCTATTTCTCAGTGTGTTTGTGCGGGCGCTAAGGCACCGGTAGCGCCTTCCAGATGGGTGGACGATAAATAGTTCTTGATTCAGGTGAGAGGCGTCTTTGATAATGCCATTCGCCCTCTGCAGGCAGCGTTTGTTGTAAATGCTCTCGATGGTGGGTAGCTGAGAGCCAGTGATGCGTTGGGCGGTTGAGTTCCAGGTTGTTGTCCCCACACCAAGCTGTCTCATCGTTACCTCTGATCACCGTGGTGTCATCTGCAAACTTGATCATGCTGTTAGAGGCATGTATAGATATGCAGTCATGGGTGAAAAGGGAGTATAGAAGAGGGGACAATACACATCCCTGGGGAACTCCAGTGTTGAAGATGAGACTGGAGGAGGTGAGATTGCAGAGAGAAGTACTGATTCCAAGCTGTTTAAGCTTTAGAATTAGTTTGGACGGGCTGACTGTGTTAAATGCTGAACTAAAGTCTATGAACAGCATCCTGGCGTAAGTGTTGGGGTTGTCCAGGTGAGTCAGAGCAGAATCAAGCGCTGTGGAGAAGGCATCCTCTGTTGACCTGTTGCAGCGATAAGCGAACTGGAATGGATCCAGAATGGATGAGGTAGACAGGCTTGGAGGTGGGTGAGAACCAGCCTTTTGAAGCACTTTGCTATGACAGGGGTGAATGCGACGGGACGAAAGTCACTGGGTGTTGTTGCAGTGGAGTGCTTGGGCACAGGCACAATGGTAGCTGGCTTAAAGCAGGTGGGGACAACTGCCTGAGCTAAGGACAGGTTAAAGATGTCTGTGAAGACTCCCGTCAGTTGCTCTGCAACTGTCATAGCTGTCATAGTCATAGCTGAGGGTGAGTCAAAGTCTAGGATAGTAAACGGTAAGGCCAAGTCTTACACAGAAGAATCTGGGCAGATCCCATCATTTTTGTGGGCAACTTGGGTGCTCCAAAACTACTTCTTCATGCTCAGTATAGACTATCCACTGCACTGAGCTATTAATAGAGGAGGCTCAAGTCTCCTCCCACTCAGCTGCATGTGGAGTGCTCCTGTGCTACTAATGTATGAGTTATATTTCACTGTTGTCGTCCTTGCATTGTGACAATTTCTTTCAGATGCTGCGATAAATACATCAGCTTCGAATGCATTGGGAGTGGCCACCCAACTGCCTAGATTTAATATAGATCCACACTGATGTAACTGCACAAACAATGTGAAGGCTGACCATTTAAAGTCATGCCACACCATAAACCTTTGCAGCACTTTTCATCAATCCAATAGGAGCACTGGCAGCCACTTCCGCTCTGTGACGTTACGTTGCTGGGCAGGTTGCCTTTTTCAGCTGCTCTCTGACATGGTGCCAGGTCCAGTAGATCAATTCTGCTGGGTTTCAGCACAGCAACAGAGCAACAGGGGGAGAATAGCAATCCCATTATCATAATTTCCCCACAGACAAGTGGAAATTAGTTTAACAATAAGTTGTCCCGAAACCGAGTAGACAAGTGTCAGCATAAACGATCTACAGCACTCAACCAGTGGGACAGGTATGGTCTGTTTGGCTAGTGTTGTTTTGTCACCAGGAAAGAATTAAAGGGGCAGAAGAAAACAATATATCCAGTCAACAAAACATTCCACTGCCATAAGCCAGCATGCAAAGAAAGGGATGACAGTGAGGCAAGCTCTGTGTGTGTGTGTGTGTGCGCGTGTGCGTGTGCGTGTGTGTGTGTGTGTGTGTGTGTGTGTGTGGCTTTCTGCTATATCATCATCATCCTGATGACTGCTAGATACCTCAGACCAGCTTCATCATTACTTCCCATCACAGCTCTAAGCTTCCTGCACCATCACACTGCAGTGCATATGATCTCTGGTCCAGTAATCAATAAAAAACTATTGACTATTAGATTAGAACATCATTTTTCTCCACATAAATCTCATGAATCACAGTCAACCCTGATAGCCATATCTTGCTGCTTTTAAAGCTACTGTACATACACATGATGCACTAGGTTACTGGGATCTCACTGAGAAGTCCCTCAACTGCAGTGTAATGTAAACTTGACTTCATTTTTAAATCACAATACAGTGGAATAGATTTGGTGACTGTTGTCTTAAAAAAAATTAATAATAATGAATTAACATAAACTCCTTATCACAGCTTCCCACCAGCACAGTCAGGTCACTTATCTCCCTGTTAGTGGTGCCTTTCTTTCTCGAGTTGCTCTTTATAAGCCAACAGATTTGATTTAGGGTGTGTACACATACACACGCATGCGCGCACACACACACACACATACACACGCATGCACACACACACACACACGAGAGACAAGGGAAGGAAAGAAATCAATACTGCTGCATTATCAGGCTAGTCTCTGGGTGGTTCAGTACAGATGCTTGGGGTGGGGGTACTTAGCCTTCATTACTAATAGCCTGCTAGAATAGCATCCGCTATTGCACTAGGGAGCAGAGGAAGGGTGGGCAGGGAAACAGCTGTCTGACGCACAAAGAATGAGTAAGATTCTTAAGCATTGGGGCACATACATGGGGTAACTAAAGAGACAGGGGACATCTACCTACTATCAATAAACCATAAAGACACTATTAAAAGAACAATATTCTGCATATTGCCAGAATGACATTTTTACAGCAATTATTCAGGTTATAGACAGTATTATAGGTTTCAAAAACAACAAAAATACATAAAGTAGTGTGAGACATATGGTGAAATTTATTGTATTCAACTGATATATTTTGATGTTGTAACAATTCACTATTCTTATTATATTTATATATTTATATTTAGTTTAGCTACCAAATTGCCACAATGGAGACAAACTATAAGGCCATCAACAGAGTTCAAATTTTCCTTTCAAACTTATGGCCTTCATCCAAAACCTTCATCCTCTTCAAAGCCCAACCCTCCAAAGTCATGCACACACAGTGCAACACACTGGAGCAACAGGATTTTGTTCAGGGCAATTAGAGCAAACAATCACACACCCGATTTCAGATTGAGAAACTTGCACTGCCTACACTGATTGAATCTGTAGAACTGACCCTTTGCTATGCCCCACCCATTTGGTTAAGGTTGTTATGTTTAACAAACTCTGGAGTCCAGAATGCCTACTATGAATTTTTTTAAAGTGAATAAAGTGAATTGATTGTAATTTTGTAGAACAAAATTATGCATCCAAAATGTTTTGTATGCATTTTAAAAACCATATCCTATAACCAAAAAAAACTAAAGCAAGTAGCACAACTGTGCAGCAGATAGTGTAGGTGCATCACAGCTCCTGAGTTTCAATCCTGAGCTCAGGTTACTGCAGAATTTTGTGTGGGTTTCCTCCAGGTTGTCCAGGTCCCCCACTTCAAAATGTGGTTGGCTACTCTAAACCGCCTGTAGGTGTGAGCAAGAGATGCCTTGTGATGCATACCCTTGCCCAGTGCCCTCTATTTCTGAACTCTAGATTCAAGGTCACCCTGACCAGAATAAAGTGTATACTGAAGATGCAAGAATGACTGAATGAATGAATGAAGCAATTTCTGTCAAAATCTCATCAACTAGTGATCCAGGTAGAAGATGTGGAAATTAAAGGGCAGCATTGTTCCTACACTGCAGGGAGGCAATTGAATGATTATATGCATTTTAAGGGTAACACTTAGTGTTAACCCCCCACTAGTTCTTGTTAAACATTCCCAGTGTCAGCTAGCCAACACCGAATAGTCTGATGGCATTCTCCATTTAATACTTGCAATAATAATAATAATAAAAATAATAATAATAATAACAATAATTTTGTTGTATTTTAGCTTTACATGGTCCTACAATAACAAAGAAATGCTTAGAGCAGACGTTTGTGTTGCGTGTGATCTTTGACAGGTTTAAACTGGTAATGCAGTGTCCCACAATGTCAAGTCCAGGTCCTACACCTCTCCTCTTGTTCTCTCCCCACATGCACGTACAGGGAGACACACACACACTGTAATGCAATATTATAAAGCCCTGAAAGCTTATATTGAGTTTCCAATTAGCTTATAGTACAAGCAGTTGACCTGGCCAGCTAGCTACATGATTTTCAGAATAATGTTACACTCTGGTAGGATTATTTTTGGAAGGATATCAGATTACACCAAAACCTACCAAGCGAAATCATGATCTTCTTAGACAAAAAGCAAGTTCTGCATCAGTTTTCAAGCCCTTTAAATCTCTCAGGCCTTAACAACCATTAACCATTGTTATTTCTTTTCTTCACTTTTGTTCAGTCCCACGCCTTTTCTTGATGCCTTCCTTTCAGCTCCACTTATTTAATTTTCTTGGTATCATGACCTGGCTGGTTGGTATCATGAGCCATTGTCAATAAAAACTACTGGTCAATTTCCAGGCCACTGCATCCATAAGATAGATCAATATCTCGGAATCCTATGCTGATCTCTTATGACACCATGCCAGCACTTCATCTCCTGTTTCGTACATAGCATTTTCTAGTCTGCAGATATACAACCTAAAAACCACACAGGGGGGACTGCCTGCTTGCAGAAAAGTCATAGCCACAGTCAGAGAGAAAAGTTCTTCTCAGAGCCTCTAGTTTAGTGAGAGCCATTGGCCAAAATGGTTGTGGCTTTAATATAATGTGTTCCATACATTCAGTGGCTAACATATGGGCAGTTGTACTGTAATGGCTTGGGACTGCGAGTGCTGTAGAGGCTTTGGGGCTGCAGTTGCCGTGAGCAGCTTCATACTCAGGACTCCATCAGTGGACAGTGAATAGATTTTAACCAACCGGACTTCTTGTGAAAACTGTGAGGAATTTACTGGTTGCACATTTGCACTATTTGTCCATATAGTACACAATTATAGAAGGGATTTATTTATAATGGCACTATCTGTTGCACCCAGATGAGGATGGGTTCCCTTTTGAGCGTGGTACCTCTCAAGGTTTCTTGATTTCTCAGGGAGTTTTTCCTTGCCACCGTCGCCTCTGGCTTGCTCATTAGGGATAAATTCACATATTTACAATATATTTTTGGAATCCATTTATTTCTGTAAAGCTGCTTTGTGACAATGTCCATTGTTAAAAGCAATATACAAATAAAATTGAAATTTAATTGAATTGAAATAAAAAAATATTTTAAAAAGCATGACGTACTTGATATGATTATGGCTGCAGTAATGCAGTGATTCCTGAAGGAGTATGTAACGTTTTGTGATACATTCTGTGAGAATGTTTCTCACAATACAGCAACACAAGACTCCTTGTATTGCATTTATGAGTCCAAATAGCAAAGATATGCCTAAACAACTGCAGTGCATATCTTCATTATAAAATATTTCTACTATTAAATATGCACTACAAAAACTATTACCAGTTGTTTGCGTATTATTGGAGAATTGGTTGATTCTGTACAAAAGAATTTTTTCTATTTCTATACTGATCTTAGTATGTATAGATTAGAAATGCTGTCCTAATAGACATTGTGATCATTAATAAAGATCTTTGCTAATGCTAGTCTTTGCCAATATCTTGTCTGTGTTATGAAAAAAGCCTATTAAACTGATAAAGGCACAATGTGCCTAAAAATAGATGCAAAGGATATCAATGCACTGTGTAAATAAGGTGTGTATGCAGTGTCTACAGTCCAGTCTCTTACAGAAAGGGGAGATTTACATGACAAAGTTAAGTAAATTTTTTAAAATTGAAATTGAATCTAGTATTGGTGTAGCTTAGGGGTCACTGAGGAGGAGAAGATGCCATGTAAATGCTTAATCTTTAATACATAGTTTGTTCTACAGGAAGTAAATTATTTACAGAGCAAATTATTTATATATAACAAGGGCTGAAAACTAACCAGGTAAAATTCCTGGTAATTATGTGAAACAAGGCATCTAAGATTTCAGAGAAGGGTAAACCAAAATCTCTGGTATGCATTAGCCATAGTACAGCTGGCAGTAGAGCTTACATTGCTTTATAACAAGTCAAATCGGCCATCAAAGAGCAGTAAGTGCACCTGCCTCTCACAAGTGGCCACTTATAGCACTACAGGAGTATTATATAGAGCAGTACAAACATTACAATCAAATGCACTTGCCTTTGTGCACAAATACAATGTAGATGATGTATCTGGTGTACAGTATGCCAATACAAATCTATTTTGTAAACCTGTAAATATTTTCAAATACTGTTTCTATAATGAATTACAAAAATTCAGTGGATATATTTATTTGTTCCAGAACTGCAGTTATAGCCATAGGGGTACAAAGGTATGCCTACAGAATTATGGAGGGCTAGACAATGTAGAACGTGGATTTGATAGTGGATTTGGGTAGACAATGGATTTGATATGATTTGAAATCCACAACGTGGATTTGATAGTGGATTTGGGTAGACAATGGATTTGATATGATCATCTAATAATTTTAATAAATGTGCTTAANAAGTCCATCCCCCGATAAAAACTGTGTATGTGGTTTCTGAAAGTACAAAACACAATTTTGTTCTACCATGTCATCCCTTCAATTATTATAATTCATATCCTCTTGTTGATCAATAGAAACCATTGAAAAAAATAATAACCTAAATATTAACATTCAGGGAGAGAGAGGTCATCAAAAAAAAGCTGCCTTCCGTAAAATCAATTCATATTACTCGGCCTGAAGGGTATTACTGCTGGGTGGAAGAGGAAGTATTTAGTCTAAATTTCTTCCACAGAAGTAGAGTTTGAAACAAATGCCCTGCCATGAACGGATAATATTTCCTAAATTATTTCACACGGACATGCCCTATTCACCGCAAAACTCAACACTGCACCAAATAACAATTTCAATACCAGTAGGAATAGGGAAAGAACGGCCAGAGTGGAAAAGCAAGGTTTTTGAGAAATTCTCTGGCCCCGGCCACGGAAATGCACTGCGGTATGAGGGAGAGTCGGATTGATACCACTGCTGTGGGGAGCAACAGAATGATACGTATACTGAGTAATAGGATCCTGGATAGTGAAGAACCTTCACGAGAATATACAAGAGCACATATTTTTTAATTTGACTATGTTTTCTATCTGAGAAAAGAAGCAGAGAGAAACAGAAAGACTAATTGGTGCTTTGCTCTTCAATCCGTCCCACTGGGCTGCTTTGCTATGGAACATCCCAGGCACGTTAACCAGCTGGGTTCAGGAACAGACAAAATCACACTGGGACACTCAGCCTTAAATTTTTAGTTTGGACTTTTTTTTTTTTTCCTATGATAAACATTAAATTCTATTAAGACTATGATTAGGGTCAACCAATTTAAGCAGCTGGAAGCATTTTCTTGGAATATATTCCTGTTTTAGTCTGCTGTCAATCTTTCTGGGCAATGTTGATGGGTAATGATATCCACCCAGCGCTTCTTGGACCTTATCCAGCCCACTCACAAGGACATCAGCTCTCTGTTCTCGAGTCTCACTCTCTGCTAACTCGAAGACAAATACTACATAAACGGGCATACACCAATCAGTCAAATAACAATAGCAGCGCACTCAGTTCAAGAGTGCTCAAATTAGACTGTTGGCTAATTTGCTGAGCTCATTGAACTCCTGCAAGTCAAAAACCTGAACACTGATGACAAACGGTGAGCATAATCATCATCTCCAACAACTAACACTGACATTTGTCAACATAAATTTACAAATTATAAAAATTTAATTTTCGAATGGCCCAATTAATCTATAAGTGTTTCTTAGGCTTTACATAGTGTCCAGAAGCTGATATTTATTCTGTTTACAATGTGCTAAACCTATATTTTTTTCTCTTTCCATTACCATTTCTCCACCTTAAGAATGCTGCACATTTGAGTCCAATAGCATGTAAAGTTACACTTTGCTCTGTAGTTTCTGTTATCTCACCCCATGAGGAATAGTTAACAGCAACTCCAATGTGAACACTGTGTACAGTAAACACCCCATCAGCCATCAGCAAATCCTTCCTGAAGCATGCCTGTAAGCTATATAAGCATCATCACCGGCACAGAGTATACAACCATTTCCTGTACACTGCAGAACAATCACAATGAGTGCTTAATGATGTGTGCAAGGCTTAATATTCCCTTTTTGGGATTCTTTTAGCTTGTCATGAAAAATCTCCTGTTCAATTAGAAAATAGGCATGTACATTCAAATTTCTAAAATATGTTTCTCTCTAGAGGGGCATAGTTTGATCCAGAGTCTTGCAAGTCAAGACAACATGATGGAAGTTCTTGGCCATATCATTTCATAAGCCTAAGTGTTGCAGATGGCTCAAGAGCAACTTGAATTCTAGCAAGCCAATAAACCTGGTTGGGTTAAGTATTGCACAGGGATAGAAGGAAGAATGATGATGCTAGTGGAGGCAAGCCATTAATAGGACCCAACATACTTACAGGTCTTCTGGAGGCCTAACATTGCACTGGAAAAAGGTGCCCTGGACAGGGTTACATAGGGATGTCCCGAATATACTCAATACAGAGTATCAGCATTGTGGTCAAAACTGGTCTGAACACTGGATTTGATATCAGCACCGGATGGGTGATCTTTTTCCAACCCAATCCACTGACGCATTTTATTTAATTGTGTTACGTTGTCTGTGACAACACTGGCATTGCACATTAACACAGGAGACAATTTGTATTAAATCATCCCACCATCATGCATCTAAGGTTTCACATAACTTGACACCAGAAGCTTGTGTAGAATTTTTAGGATAACAGTATCAGATCAGGGCTCTGACATCAGTAGAGTATCAAAAGTGGGAAAAAAAAGCAAGGTCTGTGCATCTGTAGTGTCAAGAGCAGCCTGATGTCTAGTAATCCAATGCAACCTTTAATGTCTGCTAGAGGAGTAGTGAAGCAAAAATGATCAAGCTAATGAATGCTACATGCATGCATTTCTATCTGGCTGGGAAAACTAATAGATGCTACACAATGTACAACACTTTTCAGAAGGTTTTAGGCTGGCAATAAACTTGTTTTATCTACTGGAATAAGGCAGGACAAAGGAAGCAACATTCCAGGCCTCAGTGTTGATTTTACTGTAAAGCATATGCAGCAACCTGACTTCTTCAGGAAGCTCAGATTAGGCCACACCATGCTGACTCTCCAACATGCAGGGACAAATATCTTAGGAGAGAACTTACTCGAATCCAAAGAAAAGAGAGCAGGTCCCGATGATGAGAAAGAGTGTGAGGTAAAACACTCCCTTCTGTCTGGCCATCATCACCCGGCCATCGCAGCAGAAAGTGTTCTTTCCTGGCAGCTTCTCCCATTTTTTGGTGACCTTTTTTGGAATCATTACCGCCGACATGGTGATGCTTTTTATTTCAGAGCAATGATTTCGAGATGCTTGGGTTTCTCACTGATCACTGTGGATTGCGAGTGACACAGGATCAGTCAGTGTAAAGGAAACAAAGCGATGACAGACTCTCAAGACTGAAATGTGGAAGCTTTTGGCACAAATCCAAAATGTTCCTGGATTCCCATGTTCACAATGCTTCTGGACATTTGAACAGATGCTTGGTATGGTGGAAAGACATGAGTGGATCAGGCTGTAGGCTGTGGATACAGTCTGCCTATGAGTCTTCAGTGGCTAGTGTTAGAATATGGTTTCACGCAAAGCAGTCCTCTTCCAGAGACGCAGATTTCCCATGCCAAGGGTGTCCAAGCGCATAACCGTGCAAAAGCCTTACGAAATCACACGCACACAAAAAAATCTCGTCTACAGTCGGTTCAGGTTAAACAAAGAAAGGTGGAATAATCAAACCGGATCCTGCAGCCACAGCTGGAGACTGGACCTTGACCGACTGACATTCATGTCATGTCATTTAGTAGCGCAGTAAACAGGCGTTATCCCACATAGACACATTTACAGATCTTTTTCCTTTCCTGGGGCGTGGAACAGACTCCAGAAACACTGAACAAAAATCGTTTCGGTTTAACAAAATGTAATAATAATAATAAAAATAATACTACTACTACTACTAATAATAATACATTAGAGATTGAGCTGTACTCGCAGAATTTTCTGCGCCAGACGGAAAGCTAGATTGTGAATGGGAGCAGGAAACACGCCTAGATTAAAACGACTCATCTTAAAGGGCCAGTGCTTTCCCGAGCATCCACAAACAAAGGAACATTCATTTCATATCCATGCTGTCAGAGAGACACGCAGACCTGCAGCAGACTCTTGTCTATTAATACCATCAGCACACTCCACTGTTGTTGTTGTTGTTGGGGTTTTTTTTTTGTGGTGGTGATGGTTGTTGTGGTGGTTGTTGTTTTTTAAATTTTGTTGTTGTTTTTTTTATTTTTGTTGTTGTGGTTGTTGTTCTTGTTGGGGTTTTTTTTGTTGTTGTTATTGCTGTTGTTGTTGTAGTGGTGGTTGTTGTTGTTTTTTTTTTATTTTTGTTGTTATTGTTGTTGTGGTTGTTGCTGGGTTTTTTATTTTTGTTGTTGTGGTTGTTGTGGTTGTTCTTGTTGTTGGGTTTTTTATTTTTGTTGTTATTGTTGTTGTGGTTGTTGTTGTGGTTGTTGCTGGGTTTTTTATTTTTGTTGTTGTGGTTGTTCTTGTTGTTGGGTTTTTTATTTTTGTTGTTGTGGTTGTTGTTGGTTTTTTTTATTTTTGTTGTTGTTGATGTTGTTTTTAACCAATATAAGAGATAAACAGTGCTTCATATACTGTATACATACATATTCAAATAGGCATTTAGATCTTTCATGTACTTAATGCATATTTAAATGCATATTTCACTATAATCTTAGGCTTAGGTGAAGGACAATGCAGATCTGCTATGTTAGATGTTATACCACAGAAGATTCATTTTCTATAACATAGAAAATCTGATAGTAGTTCCGGCTGCTAGGCAAATACAGGTATATATTAATGCACTCATTCATTATTCACAGATTATGTATGTCCCAACTCCTGGTCCTGCACATTTTAATGTTTTCCTTTCACAGCCACTTCAAATCAAGAAGGATATTAATCAGGTGAGTAGTTAAATCAGGTGTCTTGAGAGCAGGGTTAATACCAAAATGCATTGGCAGGACAGTGGGTGCTCTATGACTAGGGTTGGGAACTTGGGTCACATGTTATCGTTCTTTAGTAAAAAATAAACACAGCGACTTGTATGGCAGACGCGCCATATAATCAAAGGCTAACAATAAATAGAAAAAATGTTATTTAACAAGGAAAAACACATCATCATTGCTATGGTGCAGCTTTCAGTAAGGAGACGTTTATTTATTTATGGGGTTACATGCAAATGGGGTTTAAAATGATGACAGGATTGAATGAACACTGTGACATGAGCCTTATTTTATATTTTTTATTTAATAAGTATGATTTACGTTTTAGTACCTCCATATACCTCCTCTTTGGCCTTCCTCTTCACCTCCTGCCTGGCAGCTCCATGTCCAACATTCTCCTACCAA
>CM074951.1:13166982-13178119 GCA_037577455.1 Pangasius macronema
AGTGTTACACCCCTAATTTACAGGCTATTAAATGGCAGCATCATATCTGCTTGTATTGAGTACACTCTTTTCTATTAAAAAAAAAAAATTAAAAAAACAACCATCCAAGGCAAATATGTTATGGGGTTCACCTTTTTTCCCAAATTTCCGATTATTGAAAGATTCGATCGTTCGTAGAAACATGTTGTGACACATTAAGTGTAGTCTATAAAAAATATGAAGGCACTATGTAAATTTTTTTTTTTTGCATGAAAAGTCTTTATCTACCTCTTTTTCCATCCATAGTCAAACAGATTTTGATGATGCAATTTCCTTAAAGTAATGTCCAAAATATCTAGTGTTATATAATATTAGTATATAGCATCTATAGTCATACTCTCTCATAGTGTTAAAGGGTTGAATGCAACTGAAGGATGACAGAAAATTCTGCAGTGTATTAAAAATTAAAAATAATATATCCTTTCAGGAAAAATATATATATATAACCGGAAATAGATTCAAATAAATTCATTTAAAAAAAAATTGCTTATTATATCAAATATTATATTATTTGAACTTTAAATAATCCACACTTTAAACAATCACAAGAAATGTAATGGTGATCAATGGGGACATGGCAAAATGCTGATATTTCCATAAAACACAAACTTTTAAATAGACATTAATTTTGTATAAATTCTTTTGGATTACATAGTAAAAACATGTAAATCTATTTATTCATTTGAGGGGGCATAAAGGACACCAAATCCTGAGAATGGCCCAATGAGGGAGTTATTTTATATTAAAAATATTTGTCTAAAAATGCAAATTCTACATGAATCATAGCCATGGATTATTCAGAAATAATAGAGACAACACAATACACAATATGGCCAAAAACTTGATAGACACCTGACTGCCACAAACATATGTGTGTCTTCCCTTAAACTGCTGCCACAAAGTTGAAAGCAAACAACTGAATATGATGTCTTTGTATGCTTAGAATTATTATAATTTCCCTTCACTGGAACTAAGAACCCCAAACCTGTGACCTACACAGAGCCCTGACCTCAACCCCTCTGATCACCTTCGGGATGAACTGGAACAATGACTGCACCCCAGGCCTCCTCACCCAACATCAGTGCCTGACCTCACGAACGATCTTGTTGCTGAATGAGCAAATCCCCACAGCCACGCTCCAAAATCTAGCAGAAAGCCTTCCCAGAAGAGTGGAGGTTATTATAACAGCACCATGAGTGTTATTGTCAGGTGTCCACAAACATTTGGCCATATAGTGTATCTGTGTTCATGTAGAACTAGAACGTATTTTGCTTTATTCATTTCTGTTCTGTGTTAGTGATATTCACATAAGTACATTTAATCGGGACCCATTTAACAGAAGAGAATTATGGGTCCATTAAATGATGTAAACTTTTATTGATTAGCCAATTTGAACTCACTAGACTCTGCTTATGTGTTATAATTCCACATCAAGTGTGAACAAGCTCACCTTTCTGACCTGACGTATGTAAAATAAATAAATAAATAAAAAAATAAAAATAAAAACACGTCACTATATAATGCCTACCAGTAGATGGCAGCAGCACTGTACTGTTTGCTCGACTTCCGGTTATGTTGGAAGGTTTGTTCTCTTTCTTATTTTTTTAATATATAATAATATATCATACATCAGAATATATATATGTATATATTTTTAAATATATGATATATTATTTTTACGAACTTGTCCTATCTGTTTAGTGAACTCGGCTCTCTAGTCTTTCGGCTTGTATTAATGTCTTTTATTCTATATATGTGATAACTGGTGACGTCACGAGCGACAGCCGCCGTTAAAAACCAAGGAGGAGGAGAAGAAGACGACGTCACGAGCGAGCTGTAATCTCCTTTTCCACATCCGGCTGCACGGGATCACGGATCTAGAGCCAGATAATGTCTGTAGCCTAAGCTGTTACTAACGAGACCAGTGAAATAAACTGTATCAGAACTCAGGAAATCATTCAGATGTGCGTTTAGATTTCGGGCTAACTGGGCAGCAACTTCACCAGACAGAGGTAACTTGTTTACATTCATTTTCTTTTCTTTTTTAGGACTGTGCTGCTAGTTCAGTACTGTAACTCGCTCTCCTCTGTCAAAAACTCAAACTAAAATACATTTGGAGCTATATATACATTATTTGTCAAATATTCTTATGTCGTCCTGACTGTATGAGCTAGCAGTGAGCTACTGAATAAAGTGCACACAGAATAAAGTGCTCCAGGCGTAATAATATACTATTTCCTTTTCGGTGATGCGGAAATGTTAGTGTTTTCAGTACTTACCCAAAATTTGTTAAAGTGTCGGATTGTATCTTTAAAAAAATATATATTAAAAAAATAAATAAATAAAAAGTACCATGGAGGTATAGAGGATATGCAAAATGTCTTCGTTTGTATCATATGCTGTTAAGTTGTTGTTAAAGTGTTATACTATGGGATGTCTCAGTACAAGGTGTCCGTTCAAACCGTGGAGTGCGCAGGTAGCTCCAGTCAGTTTAATCACCGACTCTAAATCAATACGCTGCCTAGAAACGATTACAGAAACAAAACAGTTACAGCTGCATACAGTAGTTAAATACACAGCTTAATTATTAGTAGAGACGCAGATAATTCACACAATCTCTCTCTCTATGATAACTATTTATTATAAGTCATTCAAATCAGTCTAATCTTATTGCACTACTTTATCTCTGTGTGTGATTTGGAGCAGGCAGAATTCTAGATCCAGCGACCTGTATACAAAATAACTATCAAAAATTAACCATTATTTTTATCCTTTCAGTCAGATTTTGTGGTGCAAACATCAATGACAGCTTTCACCTGTCAGTGCTGGCAAGTGCCCATGGTATAAGCAGGATAATCCACAGCAAGGTTTGCATTACACAGTTTTAATGCATCATTTAATGCCTTTTAAATGTTCTTTGCCTCCACGTCGTGCATTAAAATCGTGTAATGCACACCTAGCCATGGATTATCTTTTACATGTCCAATGCTCTTTTGCACTAAGCCTGTTTTATGTGTCTACAGTATCATCTGGCAAAATGTTGTCGGAAGGCAGTTCGTTTTTCAAGGGCATGGTCCTGGGAGGAGCCTTCTGTTTGGTATTGTCACTTTTTGGAACCTTCAGTCCAACAATTACCTTTCACCCAGAAGAACAGCACGACCACCACCATCTCAAACCCCTCGGCAAAGACGAGATGCAAAAGTTAAGCCATGCTCAGGTGTCTGAACTCGCCAAGCGGGTGCGAGTGTATTGTATCATTATGGTGACACCTAAGGATTTAATGTACTGGGTCACTGCCAACAACACTTGGAGCAAACACTGCGATAAGTCTGTTTTCTACACCTCTGAATCATCTAAAGTAATCGAGGCTGTTGATCTGCAGGAAAAGGACGAGTGGGCTAGGCTGCGTAAAGCAATCAAGCATGCATTTGAGCATGCAGATGGCCTCCGCTGGTTCTTCATCACCCGACCTGCGACTTTCGCCATCATTGAGAACCTTAAATATCTGGTTCTGTTTAAGGATTCCAGTCAGCCCTTTTACATTGGCCATGTGGAAAAGTCTGGTGAGCTGGAGTTTGTGGAGATTGACAGTGGCATTGTGCTTAGCTATGAGGCCATGAAGAGACTCACTAAAATGTTTAATGATGAGTATAATTGCCCTGGGCATGGTAATAGCTTGTGGAAGGTGAAGGAAGAGAAGCAGCTTGCTATATGCCTGAAGTTCAGCGGCGTGTTCGCTGAAAATGGAGAGGATATTCATGGAAAGGGGCTCTTTAACAAAAAGAGTGTGAACACACTCATTTCTGAAAGTATAACCCAGAACACAGAGGGCATTGTGGAGGCATGTTGCTCTGACATGGCCATCACATACGGTGACATGTCCCCCAGCCAGATGCAGGTCATGATGTACGGAGTTTACAGGCTGAGGGCGTATGGACACGACTTTCATGACTCCTTAGTGTTTTTACCTCCAAAGGACTCAGACAACGACTAATCACTAACACTGTCACTACTGGTGTACCAAAAATGTTGTATAAGTTGTTGACAATGTTGGCAGTGCTAAAGCTCACATTGCCAGAGAAGCAATGCACCACTATAAACTGAAATGTGGTAAATGAATTTTTGTCAAATAAAGCTAAACAATGCTCTTAGTTATCTTATCAACTTTGTTATGGCTCCAAGAGAGTGCTGAACATGCTGGAATGTACAGTCTAACATTTAGAATCCAGTGTATTTACGACACATTTCTGTCTCAGCTTAACCTGGTGAAATGTTTCTTCTTTTCCTCTTTGACGAAGAATTTTTTTGGGGGATTTTTTTTAATCCACTGATATGCTCTGGATACACTTCAACCCTGACCAGAATAAGGCAGTTACTGAAAATGAATGAATATTTTAAAAAGTATTTTTATAGCCACAGATAGGAAATGAATCTGCACACAAGATCAGAAACCCAAAGACATGTTACAGCATATCTTGGGCTCAAATACTTGAGCACCTAGAAATAATCTTTATAACTGTGTTATTTCTAAATTGTTTACATTAATATTGCACAGTAAATCATAGTGGGTGAATGAATGAGTATTAATGAAGTACTGGGTATGGCAATGTTTAAACTGACTTCTTTGTTCCTGCATTGGTTACATCCATAGGACCATCAGAATCTTTTTAATCTTTTTTTTTTTTTTTTGAAGTTTTTAAAGATTAAACGGTGTTTTAGCAGTGCTAAATCAGGCTGTAATGAAGGGTATTACTTTGTAATTGTGTTTAAAACTATGTTTTAGTTTTTATGTGAATGTAGTTTGGCAGAGGTTTATTCTATGTATGGGTAAAGAGATGTGAATTCATGGGGCATTTGTTTCTTTTCAAAACTAGATTCATTTGTTCATTGTTTTATGATTATCAGTGAAAACTGCTGATTAGTTTAAAGTTGTGGGTATTGGATATTGATTAAAATAAAACTTTCAAATTCTCACTTACTTTTACAAGAATCCTAAAAATTTTGTGGGGGGAAAAGAATGTGCTAATCTGTTTCAGATATAACTAATTTGAAAGGCAGATGGCAGATAGGATCATAAAGTGAGCATCACTTGTGAAGTATTTTGTCTTAAAATATAGTAGGAAAATCTGGAAAGATTTTTATTTCTAAATCATCAGTAATGATTTCTACCTGAAGGAGTTTAAAATACAACTTGAGGATCCTTTTTATGTTTATAAACCATTTGTAAATCAACAGTACATTTGAAAACAGTACCATTAAGCAATTTTTGCAAAGTAATATTTAGTATAGAGATGAACGTTTACATTTTCTGAAGTCCCGGTCTAACAAAATCTTACTATTGCAGAGTTGCCACTTTACTATATAAAGAGCATTGGCCATATTATCACTTATGATACAGGTGCACAATTACTGTTCATGAAGTGTAAGGGATTCCCATAGGACTGCCACTGCCCAGATGTCATTATGGTGGTGTTTCATTCTCAACACACCACTGACAATGACTTAGCAGTGTATTAGCAGTATACTTAGTAGTACGAGTGTGAGTGTATACTATATGGACATACATTTGTGGACGCTTGACCACCATACCCATATGTGGGCCTTTCCTAAACTGTTGCCACAAAGGTGGAAGCACACACTTGTCTGGAATTATCTAATGCTGCAGCCTTACAATTTCTCTTGACTGGAAGTAAGTGGTCCAGACCTGTTCCAGCATGACAATGCCCCTGTGCACAAAGCGAGGTCCATAAAGACATGGTTTGCTGAGGTTGGTGGAAGAGCTCGAGTGACCTGCACAGAGCCCTGACCTCAACCCCACTGAACACCTCTGGGTTGAACCCAGGTCTCCTCACCCGACATCAGTGTCTGACCTTACTACTGCTCTTGTGGCTGAATGAGCAAAATCCCCACAGCCATGCGCCAGAATATAGCGGAAAGCCTTCCCAGAAGAGTGAACAGCAAAGGGGAACTAAATCTGGAATTGGATGTTCAAAAAGCACAGGTCAGGTATCCACAAACCTTTGACCATATAGTGTATCGGTTGAGGTACTGGAGGTTTTAAATGCTCCAGCGTTAAGGTGTTTGAAACCACTGCTGCACTGAGAATAATTAGAAAACCAAACATATCTGATGTGATCAAGATCCTGTGACCAGAAACTGACCATGATAATGGTTAATAGGAAGATTCACACATACTGTGATTGGAAAAGATGGGCTGTAGTCACATCTTATTCAACCAATTAGGAACAATTTTATTGTCTAACAATTATAATAAAAACTGATCCCTGTAGATCCAAAGTCTCAAACTGTACACCTACACAATGGACTAGAAAGGAACGCGTGTCTAATAAAGCGTCCAATAAAGCTTCTGCACCTGATATGATTACACTGCCATTGAGACTCTGGAGAAGAACAGCTTGTTGTACAATAGAACACCCTGATCTATAAAAACGCTAGTACAGATTGGCTTGAATGCAGGTTTTATTAGTGCATTGGGTTCATAATCTTCAGTGTGGATTGCAGTTGATGTACAGCAGACAGGTAGAGGGTGGTGTCTGGCAGTTCAGAGATTTTATTAACATACAGATGTTTTATGGTGTTATTACTTATATGTCTTCATGTGCCACAGTCCGTCATTGAGATAATGAACGTTCTCGATCCCAATCCCCTTGTTGACCTTCTCTCTGTTTTTAGACATAATAAGGACTATGGTTATTATGAGGAGATAAAACGGAAATATTCACAAATGTCTCTAATGAAGTCTTCAATATTAAAGCCTTCAGGCAGAACACATTTGTGTGTAAAACAGAGCAAGGCCACTTACATGTTCTCTGCAGACATCTTCATCACACCCACGGAGAGCGCATGCTGCTTGCCTTCTGCCATTATCGCCTGATACAGTGACTCAAGGACAAAAATAACCTGTCTTTTATTCTATGACACTGTAAAACATTTATTTCTACTGAAATATTTTGCATGGCATCTCAGAGGATACAACTACTGTGTCCACATCAGCAGGGTAGAGTTTTGCTCCTGGTGACGTCAGCCCGGGGCACATGATATTCGCTCCACTGAGAACAAACTTGATAGCTCCTTTATCAACTTGTTGGTGTGGAAGAATGAAAGGATCTGTAAAATAACAGATTATGCATAAATCAAGAAAAATCCACAGAAATGTGTCAAATATTTGATCCTGGGTTAAGCAGTCTTTCTTTTTTTTTTTGAACCATAACACATAAATCACCTCTTATATTTTGCCTGTTTCACTAGAAAACAAAGCTATACATATTTTTAATGTAAGATACAGTTTTGTTCTGTAATTATTAAAATGTGTTTTTCTATCCATACACTTTAAATCATCTTAGGCTATTATGTCAAAATCATACCAGATTTTTGATTCTGATCTAAATAGAGCTGTGTAAGGAATACAATATGGCAGGACATATAGGAAAAGGATGTGGTCCAACACAAAGCATTACTGCTACCACCTCCGAGTTGATTATTTGTCTTATAAGAGCATGTTCTGAAGCATTCTATTCCTTTTATACCAGAGTGACTTCACAATGCTAACAGTTTTTATTTATTAAAGAATGATATGCACATTTTATTATTTTCTAATTACATTTAATGCTGTGGAATGGCCACAGAATAAGTGAATTCCTCTCATCACTTATATGGGATATTAAGCTTTTAATGGTCTTAACAGCAAATCATTGGTCAGAACATTAGCAAGAATTAAACAAATGAGAGCTCCTGTGCCACCATTTACTCATTTACTTTTGCTGCAGTGAACTGTTTGTGGAAAAGTTAAATACTGGGAAATTCACTTATATAGTCTTCTTATATGCCAAAAGGTAAAACTGTGATGATGATTAAAATTTCTGATGTAAAATTCAAACTAAAATGTCTGGGTGTACAAAATTTCCGTCTGGGATGTTTTTTTCTTAAAGGACCAGTCATTATTTAGTTATCTGCCACACCTGATGCAGCCCATCAAGGGCCACAAGACTTAAACATTTAAAGGAATCAAAGGCTAAAGCTCTCCCATACTAAGCTCCTTTATCTATTTGCTTAATTCTTGCTAATTTCCTGAACAGTGATTTGTTGTTAAGACAATTAAAAGCTTAATATTTTGCCATTTTGGGCTTGGTCCATTTTTTTGCCCAGGAGTACATGTTAGAGCAGTTATAAAAAGTGGTCTCTCACTAGCGTCTCTTTTTTCCCTCTCTCTTAAAGTTAATAATACAAACATGCATCTTGCCATTTTACCAAGAAACCAGAAAGTGCAATAATTCCTCTGTCCTGAAGACTCTCCATTGAGAGAAAACGCACTGACTGTTACAAACTGTTACACTGGAGCCTCATTCCAAAAATGCTAACTAAACATCTCATTACAGAAAACTTCACTATATCAACAATTAAACTTTTCCTTCGTTCAACAGGACATTGTTTTAAATCCACTTATTATTAGATTTTAATTCATGTAGAGCAGGGATGTGTAATCTTATCCACAATGGGCCAGTTTGGGTGCAAGTTTTCATTCCAATTCAACAGGAGCTACATCTGATTCAACCTGTTTAATTAGTTGATCTTGGCAGTAGACTCAGGTGTGGCTTGTTCTTGGTTGGAATGAAAACCTCCAACCATACCAGGCCTTTATGGGTAAGATGGGACATCCGTGATGTAGAGCATCCACCATATAAGTCCATCACCTTCTGACCAATCAGAATTGAGAATTCAGCAGCGCTGTGGTATAATACAAAAATAATAAACATATGCCTATTCTCTGCGTATTAATCTGTGCTGATGCAAGTTAGGGTATTTGATGTTTTCCAAGATTTACATTTGTGAAGGAGTCGCAGGGTTGGGTAGAAAGGTCCTTCTCTCTGCCTGAAGAAGAGCAGTTCACCGTTTACTGTCAGAATTTCAATGTGTTCATGACTGCAATAAACAGTATACAGACAAGAATCAATAATATATAATTAAGACGTCATCGTAAGCAAGACACATGAATTCAGAAAAGTAAGTAAATATAATTGACAAGCATTCCTTATCTCATACCATCTGACAATTTTGACTGGATCCTTTTTGGGCATGATCTGATTGAGCCATGGGTCAATGTCAGGAAACTGCTCAACAAGCTGATTCTTAATGCCTTTGATTACAGATGTCTTTAGCTGAATACAGTTTGAGACATTCTCCTTTTCATCAAACCTGGATGAGCACACAAGAAAAATAGGAACAACTGGATTATTAAAATGAATGAATAAAATGATTTTTTTTTAATTTAAAAATGAACATGGGGGGAGGGAGGGAGTGAATGCTCAGATAAAGATTATTAGGCCCTAATACTAGTCCTGTAGTTATGTCCATTTTACTCTTGACTGTCAGGAGTTGTTATGGATGAATGCATCACTTGTTATGCAGCAGAGCTCCTGTTTATCTCTGAGGAGTCTCTGGAGCAGAGCAGGTTGTTATTGAGATGTGAGCTGGGCGTGAACTTGGTGACAAACATTAGCATGCTATACAGCAGGAAAGTATAAAGAGTAAGGTGTTTATTCCTGGCAAGGAATAAACACGTGAACAGAAGTAAAGTGCCGGTTTGAGGCTGAATGAAAAATCCTACCATTTTTAACAGCTCTTCATCTGCACAATTCTAGTTCAAGCTGATTCACATGATTTTTTTTTTAAACTTACAGTACAATAATTATTCTACAGTATGCACTTCTACTGTCAGCAGATGTGTTATATTACTGTTGTCTATGTCCTTGTCTTATTCCTTGAATACTTTAGTGCACATGTTCCCAACCATGGTCCTGTCCTGTACATTTTGGTGTTTACCCTGCTCTAACATACTCTAATTCAACTCAGAAATAACTGTTAATTATCTGATTAGTTGAAACTGGTGTGTTAGAGCAGGAAAATCACTAAAACCTGCAGGACAAGGAGGTGTCCAGGACCAGGGTTGGGAACTCATTGCCCAGTGTACTTGGCCAATAAAGCACGATCCACATGCTTCACAGGGCTCTTTGATCGAAATGTGATGGTGGATGAGTAGAGAAAGATTAGAGCACTGATCACATTGTATAAGAATTCACTGATTGTTAATCCTTCACACTTTAGTTAAACTCTCTGACATGAAACGTTACTAACCTCTCAGTAGGCAATGTCTCTTTACTACTAATCACTACCACACACAAATATCAGGCTCTCGGTGGAACACATGTACACACACACACATTTAGCCATGTAATAACCCGAATATTAACCAGCATGTAACAAAGCACTATCAGTGAACTTCCTGGCTAGCTAGCATGCAGACTAGCCTTATAAACTGAAAGCAGGTTAGTAAGCTGTTAGCCTAAAAAATACTAAGCGAAATTAATTGTTCTAGTTTCAAAAGTGGGATCCATCTCATCATCAGTACATTAATGAAAACATTAACTTAGTTTACACGCACATGCCGATAAGCTAACAGTTAAATGGGTTATTCTTAGTATTTAAAAAAATGTAATCAGATACAGCCCATGCTTACTTTTTAAACATTTTGCTGGTCGTATCTCTATCCTCTTTGTTGTGTTTCGTGACGGTTAAAATGAAAAATAAAAATGGTTAGGAATCAATATTTCATAAAGAATATATTACAGATCTTCAATTAAATAAACGTTTCAGTCCTCACGTCGTACAGCAACACAGCACAGCAGTCTCTACAGCAGACGACACCTTTTTTGCGACAGGCTTCAACTCTTTACGGCAACTCAAACTCTGAGCAGCAAGGCTTGGTGTAATAAAGAGTACTGTTACTAAACAGGGCTTCTCAAACTTTATGCAGCCGGAGACCCCTTTAGCTATTAAAGTAAACCACTTTCACATTTATTTCATAAACCAAATCAAACCAACAGATTAATAATTGTTAATGTCAATTTTTCAATTCATGTCATTAACAATTAATAATTGTT
Source organism: Pangasius macronema (assembly GCA_037577455.1). NCBI lineage: Eukaryota > Metazoa > Chordata > Actinopteri > Siluriformes > Pangasiidae > Pangasius > Pangasius macronema. The sequence continues at coordinate 13,177,980 of CM074951.1, forward strand.
TTTATGTTACTGAGGTTGGGATTGAATGACCAAACAGGATAATAAGGCCTCAAATATATATATAACCTCTTAAAATAAAGCTGAAAGTCTACACTTCGATCACATCTTGATTGTTTTATTTCAAATCCATTGTGGTGCTG
>CM074951.1:13178219-13208130 GCA_037577455.1 Pangasius macronema
TATATATATATATATATACACACACACACACACACACACACACACACACACACACAGAGTCAGGTCCAGAAATATTATCATCCAAGTATTAAAATTATGGTTATGTTTTACAATTATGTCACTTCGTCCAAATACCTCTGAGCCCCTGAAAATGGAGGTACTTTGCTGAAAATGGCTGTAATTCCTATGTAAATGCCATATTTTTGTGGAAACTCTTAAAATAAAGCTGAAAGTCTACACTTCGATCAGATCTTGACTGTTTTATTTCAAATCCATTGTGGTGCTGTATAAAGGCAACATCACAAAAACTGTCATTGTCCAAATACTTCTGGACCTTACTGTGCTTAAATATATATATATATATATATATATATATAAGCTGTATATATAAGCTTATATATATAAACTGTGCAAAAGGCACATGCAAAGAAATGTTAAAAAGCTCTATTAAAATCAGTAAACAGTTATAAACTAAACAACATCAATATTAAGTGTAAAAACCCTCTCTCAGCTCCACTTTGTGCAATTTTATAAGGATATTAGCTGCTTAGTTTTTCTGAGAGCATCTTGGAGACTCTGCCTGTCATATCTGTTTCTGGTTTTGCAGATAAAACCGGACAGACTTTATCATGTTGTTGGTCTGAAAAGTGGTGTATTATGTAATATGTTGCTTTCTTTACTGCCATACAAACATTTTCCTGTAACATTTAAATTTTTGTTAGAGAAGTAATTTGTGGAATCAAAACATTTTTAATTGACTCAGTAATGCAGAATATATATATAGTATGTTCTCATACTCATTTCCACCACTGTGCCAAATAAAAAAAAAATTAAAAATCAATGATGCCACTTTAAGAACCATTGCTTTAGTGGTACTAGCGCAGTCGCTACAAATCCGGAAAATATGTGATGCACTGTTTCTCCTGAATACAATTACAGGAATATTTTTCCATAATGCCCCCACCCAAGACTCTTACTGATAACATACACTTAACGCAACCAATGTTCGTGGGTCTTTTATAAAACTGCCTTTTCAAATTCGTCAAATAAAACTCAAAAAAATGAATGACTGAAAAAAGGTAGCGCAATAGAAAAAGGACATGATCATGGAAACAGCCGTTTAATCTGAAGCAATAAAAACAAGAAGACATATTCAGACAAGGGATAATTGTCCACTTATGATTTATCGAAACACTATAATCATACAACTTGATTCATCCAGTGATGCCATACAGGAGCTTCTCAGTGTAATATGCCAAGGATATACAAATCTTGGAGTTACTAGGATAATGTAATTATGACACTGCTGTGCTTTTATACTGTTCAGTTTCTGAAAATATTGTTCATTTGCATGAACCCTCCAACTGCAACAAAACAGGATAAACCATCCTTAACGTTTTTGTAATTTTGTCCAAGGCTCGATTAAATCTGCGGTAATAAATCCATGCGTAAATTGGGTTGCAAGATGGGTGTAGGCCTGACAATGTTTGTTCATATATATATATAAACAAACAAACACAAAATAAACAAAACAGAAAAGAATCTGGGTAGAAAGGACTAGATGTATTGGCAAGTTTAGCAGCATGAATTAGTCCTATAACATAATGAGTGCTTGGTTTTATCTATTTTGGCACACAATTTTAGTACTTTCAATTTGGCTTCTGCCACTTAATGTCTCAAGCCTTTTCCTCCATTTTCAAATAACCTGTGACCCACCAGTAGTGAAGCTTTGTTTCAGTCTATACAGATTTCCCATTAAAAATGTGAAATCCTATTTTTATTGTTATCCACGCATGTTGCTACAACACTGAACAAATGTCTCATTTTATTAGTAATATCTTTTTTTTTCCATTCTTCCTCCACACGCAATAACATCTTGCACAGGATACACAGTGAATTAAAAGGAAATGTGACCTAAAAATAAACAGAAAAGGATGTCCTAAACAAAATGGACTTGGAACCAATTCTGAAAAATAAATACACTTTTCCTTTATGTAAATAAAAAAAGTGAGGGTGGGAATCATGTATCTGGGATTGTCCAATTCAAAGAGAGAAGCTCTGACACTGAAGAATATATTTCTTTTAATGGGCATGCAATCCAGCCGAGAACATACCCCAGAGAACAATTTCCATTCAGTTGTCGGTCACTGGGCTAAAGAGGGTAAAGATAACTGGAGGATTCTATTCCACATGTTTACTGAGAACAGCCTCCTCTTTGTTGTTATTCTTCACTCTTTTCTTAAGCCACTCTCTAAGCCACATAGTTGTACTGATTGGAGTTCTCCTTGTCTCTTTCCATGTAGTCCCTATCAATGAGCGACTCTATCCTCTTCTTTAAATCAGCAGGCTGCAAGGTAGAGACAAACACATGGCATGAATTTGCATGAATTTGCTTTTGCTTAATAAATTTTGTGCTTCTTTGTACTTCTTTGTAAATCAAGCCGTTAAAGCACTTGATTAAAACCGAACAAACGTTTAAATTCACCTTTACAGGGAACTTGAGTTGGTTGTAAACCTCAGACACTAGGAGGTTATGGCTCAAAGTCTTCCTCATCTTCATAATGCGGACAATGGCGGCATCTATCTGGTATTGCCGGTCCTGGAAAACTCGTTCTGTAGTGCTAGCTTGCTCCTCCACCTGTAATCCAGGAATCATGCAAACAATAAGGTAACCTCTGAGACAATTTAGTACCCTCCAAGACAAGAGATTATTTTAGATTAAATAAGAGCCACGATCGGGTATGTACCGTTTCCTTCATCTGGATCTGGTTGATCTTAATCCTGAAGAGCTTGTGCTTGAAATCGTCATTGCAAGAAAACTTGTCTCCATCTTCCACATCTTTGCTTTTGGGGGTTTTGGTGAGAACTCTTGCCTTGCCACAAGCCAGAGACTGCAGGGTCCGCCTCAGCTCACTGTCCTCTGTACACATTTGAGATACTAATTATTAGCCTTATTTTTAGTATTATTTTCAGTGAAATATTTTGCATTACTTTCCCTGAAACACAGGGTTGTATTTTGTATAAAAGCTGTATATTGTATAAAACTACAGGCTTTCTTGAACTGAAATATGTTTCTCTTTTGGACATAAAATCATCTTTGAAAAGGAAAGAAAATGCATTTAAGGGTTCCGATCTAACTGCAGCATGAGAGCAGAACCGAACTCAATAGGCTTATATCTATTTTGCTCTGGCATGTTGTTCCTGTTTCTTCTTTTTTTCTGTAAATATGCCACTTTTCTGTAAATGTGCCACTTATGCACTTGTGGTTAGATGCTGACTGCATTTCATTGACTTAGTACATGTACTTTGAACAATGGCAATAAAGTTGAATCTAATCTAATCTAATCTCTTTCGGCTGCTTCTGTTAGAGCTCGCCACAGCAGACCATCAGTCCGTGTATTTGATTTGGCACAGTTTTTACACCAGATGCCCTTCCCGACACAACCCTCCCCAATTTTATCGAGGCTTTATCCAGCACTGGGAGTGCACAGTGGCTGGGGTTGGTTCCCTGGCCGGGCATCGAACCCGGGCCACAGCGATGTGGCCTAACCACTAGTCCTCCAGGGACCCCATTCTGCTATGGCATCTAACTATCCAAAAACTTAAAACTTCATCAAATTGTAACATTCCCAATGTGAGAAATTCACACTTAGCCAGAAAGGTTTTAGACATCTTTAACAAACACTGTGGTAAAAACAGTCAGACTGCATAAACTCCTTAGCCATTGTGATCCTTGCAGGCAGACTGCCTAGGCCCCGATTTAAAACATTCCATGCTGTTTTGGTGAAATGAATTAATGTTTTCTTAAATTTGAGTTGTCACAGATTATTAATGGCAGATATTTGTGATGTTTCACAATTTTTGGCTGCATTCCAGAATTCAGCCACAGTGACATGTGACGGCTTTTCCCAGATCACACGCTAGATTTCATCATTGCCAGTGAGAAAACAAAATCACGGTCATTTTAAAAAATCACTGTGAGAATAAGAGGGTACACTGAAATGAGTTCTACATTTACACATACCTATTCCTGTGGCCAGTTTGATCTCTTCCAGGGAAAATTCTTCTCCTTCATTAAACATCAACAGAACCAATGTCTGAAACAGTGACACTTGAAGCTCTTTCTTCCCCTTTAGAAAGTCAGAAATAAGGTTAAGTTGTCTCAGGGCTCCTTTTGGTTCTGAGGATGCAGTTTATTAATCATAAATTTCAATCTACAAGCTAAAGGCTTATGTGCCTCAAAACTGGCATACCTCTTTGAATTCAGCTTTTAATACACAATGTCCTAATGTCGATTGCCACTGTAGTTTTCTTCCGCTGTGCTTCCCAAGATAAAAGGTCTTGAAGATTTCTTGTAGCCTCACCATCTTGGATGAAAACAAGAAGACTAAAAATGATCTTAATTGTAATTATTTATGAATTAATTATAATGTTGATTTAAGACACCCTCTAAAGCCTTTTTTTTAATTTGCCAAACAAACCTCTGCAGGCAGATGCACTTCCATGGGGACGTACGTTGGCCAATAACCCATAGTGAGAATGTTCACAGTCAGCTCAATGTTACCTGGGATATTTTGGCATTGCATGTACTGAGGTGAGAGATCAAAAGATAAAGAGATGTTCAGATGCCACATGAGCACTCAGCCAGTCGACCGGACAATTAAAAGACTATTACCTGTTTGAATTGCACCATGATATCTTTTGAGAGCTCCATGTCCTTGAACATTCCCTCCAATTTACTGGTAAAAGCTGCTCCACATTCTAAATCAACAACAAAAAGGCAAACCGTAATCACCCTGTTCAGATGATTAATGGTGAAATAGGGACACGAGGTCCTGTATCACTAAACAATTTGCTTAATTGAATTACAGCCATACAGCACTCTACAGACGTGCCGCAATTACCATGTTTCAGTTTTGAGAGCATCGACTTCTCAGCATCAACGGAGGCACTTTTTCCGACCAGCAACCTCTTTGCCAGGTCTTTTTTATAGAAGGCCTCAAACACATCTTTGCCTATTAAACAAAAAAAAGCTCCATTGTAATAACGAAACATGTTCCTTGTCAGTTTTTTTGTGGGGGAAAAGGGTGACATACAAAACAAAGATCTCACCATAAATAAACCTGAATATGATCATAATCTTGTCCAGCATCTTCTCGAGTTCTTCGTCTGTGGCTTCCTTATTTCCTGCCCGCAGTTTTGAATCCACATATTTTGCTAAAAAGAAAATTATGGTAATATTCACACAGGAATGTTCTAATGTGTTTAAATCTTGCAGTATGAAGCTCAAGTATACAAGAGATTTCAAGCGGTACTCACCTATGAGCTCTGCAGGTTTGTTCGGCCGCTTGTTGATGAAGGTCTCAAAAGCTTCTTTCATGGCATTTACAAATTTTTCATTCTTCATGAAGCATATATCGATGATGGAATCCACTTTATCCTTGAAGTCCAGCAGTTCCTGCACCATTGTCTTGTCTTTCTCAGGATTGATAACTATTGTGCTACCAAAAGCCTGTAGAATGAAAGAAAATATCAGCATAAGCAAGATTTTTTTTAATTCAATAGTTTGTTTTTAACTGAAGCACAATAAAGATTTACAGAACTCCAGTTTACCTTGATATACTCAATCCAGTGCTGCAGGAGGACCTGCACACCACCTCGAACTCGACTGAACAGCTGATACAGCAAAGACAAGTCCTGGATACGGTTCTCATCCAGCAGATGATTCAACCCTAGCACATCATGAGAGACATTTGGCAAAAAAAAAATTAAGCTGTTTCTTAAATTTATGTTGAGTTGAAAAAAATTAAGTCTTTCATGAGTTATCTTCCAGGCTAGTACCTTTCTGAAGTGTTGCAGTCAGATGTTCACCAAGTAATTGCTTCTCCACTGTGGCAATGAGGGGTTTTCTAAGCCAGATCACACACACAAAATCAGTCACATTTCCAATCTCCATAATAAAAATGAGTTTTCTGAGGGCTGATTATGAGTTTAAGCATTACTGTGTGCTCTGGTCCAAGTATGTGATGACCCTGTCTGCTTCCTCCTCCAAGCGTTTGTTTACATGATGGAGATACTCAGGCACCTTCAGGAGAAAGATTTCTTTACTCATAATTGCCAGTTTTATATATAGAATATACTATCGAGTTTAAATTGCTTATTTTTATTACATTTATCAGATGCCCTCACTAGGACAGGGATTAACAATGCCATCAAGAAAGTTTTTCTGGCATTAATTAAAGAGCATGACAACAAAGAAAGCGAGCCAAAATAAATTAAGACAAATAAAACTAATCATTCAGTTATGACAAAAGAAATGGTGCCATATAAATGGAGGAAGGGCTGGTCTGTCTGTGCATAGCTGTAAGCCGTAAACAAATGCCTCAGCCGACGGAAGATTTAGCACTCGCTTAATATTATTAATGTTATATATTAGTAAATTATTTTTATTGGCATAGAAAAGAGTCATCACTTCAACTAGTCTTTCAGTCTTTACGCTTGTCATTCATGCTCCCAGCTGTCTGTGCTCTTGAACTTTCATGGAGTTTTGTGGGTGTCAGTAAATGCAGCTGTGTCACGAACACCCTTTGCACTTTACGGGTGATCAACGTACACACGCGAGCATGAAGAAAATTAGCCTTTCCAAAACTTTAGCCAACCTGGCAGAAAATTTTAGTTTGGTTTGGCTTACGCAAACATTTACACACAGCTTTACTAAAAAGCTGATAAATGTGGTCCAGTGTGTGTCCCATAACCATGTAGCTTTAGCTTGTATATACTGAGCTTTCTGAGCTGCACAATACAGACAAGACAAATATTTGTGCCGATATACAAAATAAAGCAGACATTGTATACAGATACATCACCTCTCTTTCTTGCATCAGCCTCTGACCTTCTGCAGCATACAGCCGATTTGTCTCCTCCAGAAAGCGTTGCTCAAACGAATCTTGATAAATCTGTCCAAAAAAAAAAAAAAAAAAACATAAAAAAAAATTTATTTCCAGAACAACAGCCACAAATTACAGGAAACATGATGGCATGACCTGATGACCTGAAGGAAATAGATAAAGTTTTTTTTAGATAAAGTTGGATATAAGGATTAAATTAATTAAGAAAGCATTAGGGATGAGGTCTGAATTAAAGATAACAATACTGGTAATGATAAAGATTAGGATATTGATAGGGATACAAAGATATAAAGAAAGATAGAATGATATAGATGAGACATGGATGGGAATAAGGATAGTGACAGAAATAGGTTTGGGATACAGACAGGTCAATAACAAGTATACAGTTATATATAAAGTCAGAAACAATGATGTGGAGAAGACAGTTGCGGGTACAATGGTCTTGATGGTTCATAGTTGAAATTGTACCATAATAGATACAGCACATTTCTATGACTAAAATTTTAACATGGAATTATTTGTGTGAATTAATCCAAAAAAAAAAATCGATTGATCAGCTTAAATGTGGCTTGTACTGATCTCTAATGATTATTCCCCTGATACAATAACAATCCATTTAAATTACAAATAACACATTTGTTAAGAAATTTATTTTAAACAATAAGACAGGAAACATAACATTTGTGAATTTAAATGGGTTTTATCTCTACCTCTTTATCCAAACTGTACTAAATCACATAGACGGAAACTTGGGCCAAACATCATTAAACATTTTGTCCATACTCAGTCTGATGGCTCCATTTGGCTTCTTGATATCTAAGCAAGTAGTCTGTATGATGCAAGTGAAAACTTTTTGTCAGTTTTGTGTTTTTTTCTTGTTTGTTTGTTTTTAAACTGGCTCAACAGGTTTCAGCCTGAAATCAGCTTTGTGCACAGCGCTGCTGCTACCCCCAGCGAGTTCCCCATGGTATTCCAGTCTACCTAGGAATGGAGCTCTGTGCACTCTTACATTTACGTTTGTTATTGGTTCCATGGTGATAATATTTCATAAGCCCTACACATTTCTCAAAAATGGAATTTAGTCGTGTCCATGACTAGAAGGTTTTAAAAGTACTAAGAGTGAGCTTTAGTCCACAGCACAGGCCCATAATGCAGCAGCAGGGCAACTGATATAAACAAACTCATACCACAGCACTGTTGAATACTCTCTCTTAAAGTCGTTAATTAATTTTCTATAACAGCATGGCTCTGACAGTAGTGCCGGCTGCAAGGCAAATCACAGGTTTATATTAATGCACTTGTTCTATTACATTACAGTTTCTACAGTAACAACTTGTACAGTGACTTGTACGGCAGATGCACCACAATCTGATTTTACATGTTTAAATATTGGTATGGTGAAGTTTTTAGTGAGGACACATTTTCTTAGCATTTTTGGAAGGAGTCTCCAGTCTCAGCATTTTTTTTTACCAATTAAAGATAAAGCTGTAACTAAGTTTTCTGACATTGGAAAGCTTTCACGATGGATGGCTTTGCAGTTCCTCACTGCATCAAAAAGAAAGGCTGGTGAGAGAACACCTGTTTATAACTGCTATAATGTAAGTGATAACCAAAACTAACTTGTTCCTTGGACATTAAAAGTAACAATAAACAGACAAAAACGTATGAGATTTCAGTCTTTAAATGAATATAAAATGTAGGCACAAAGAAAAACTGCTGAGGTATCAGAGGAATAAAGCACTTCAGGACATGTTATAGGAAAAGAATCAGTTCTGCTTGAGGTTATCCTGTGGCTGATCGTTTTCCTATAACAGTACACACTGTCACGTTTTATTCCTTATCTAACACATACGGAATGAGGTTTAGTAGTACCTGTAGGTCAGAGAGCATGCTCAGTAGACTCCTCAGGAGAGAGCGATCTATAGCCTCCCCATTGCGTTCTCTCTCTATGAGGAGCAGGATCCCATCAATTGTCTTGCTCTGTACTTTCCAATCACTGATGATGTAGAAACGAAACAACTCCAGTCCCATGTCCCTGAAAATATAAAAATGAGAACTTTTACTCATCACACACAAAAAAAAAAGAACATTTGTAGTGATTCATTAAACTTCCAGCAAATAAGGATACATACCAAATTGATGGCAGCATTGAATTTTGTAAAACATATGTGCGGTCCAAAAACAAAAATATACTCCTAATCATGATCTAGTAAAACAAAATAAAAGCAAAGAAGGGAAAGAATCACTTAGTTTAAATGTCAAAATGCAATATACAACATGTCTGAAATTATATGCACAGAAAAACACAAATCCCAAATGTCTAATAGTACACAAAAAGAACAACTGTAACTAGGTACAACATCCTAAATACAAATGCTGAAGAGAAATAGGGAATTTAATATCATTATGATGAAACAACACATGCTACAATAACATAAAGCTAGAGAGAAAGATCAGGATAAAGCCACTGCAACTGCAGCAATAAAATCCCAGCTTTATATTTTTGACCATCTAGAAACACCACTGTGTTCTCTTTGCAACTAGGTTTACAGTAATTTAAAAAACAAATGTCAGAAAAATAAATATAGTGATTTGACTGAATGACAGCCACCGTTATACATCAATATCATACATGCAAAATAAGAGCCAGTGTAATAATCTTTGCAGAGTTGTGATTAATCAGTACAGAAACCCAAACAGTGCTGCCATGTCAAACATGGTGCTCATATGATGGAGAACAGCAATATATTCATTTAAAATATTTACAGAAGAATCATTAAACCCAGTGGTTTAGTTTCAAGGTAATTCTCCTACCATCTGTCTGCAGTGGTCTTGCCAACATTTGTCTATTTTCTTCAAGAAAAGCACACTGTCCAGAGAGTCCGTAACAGCAGGGTTAAGGAAAAAAAAAGGCATCATCATGTCAGGTCAGTCACAATTTCCCTAACCTATCACAACTTGTGTGTCACAGACTTCACATTGATGTGCAAACACAAGGCTTTGAACGCAAACAAAAAAGGTGTAAGATCAACATGCTGAAAAGGATATTCTCGAAACTCATCGATTTGTGCCTTGATGTGGTCTTCGCATACCACTCTCAGCTGCTTATACAGCTTGGCAGATATCTTATGAGAGCACAAATTCTCAACAGCCTGAAAATATGAAGAATATGGATTTAGTGGTAACACGTGTGAATATAGAAACCATACTGCATAGTGTTATTGGTATGATGCACAAACAAATATGAACAAACGTTGCAGAAACAGTCATGCCATAGGAGGAAATCCAGCACCCCGACTGAACAAGGACATCACTATCAAGCGGTGTTGTAACAGTAACTATAAGTACACGGGTAATAACGTCTACAGTACTGAGCTCCTCTTTTCCCACCTGATAGAGCTCCTCCAGATTGTACTTTATTGACGTGCTATTCTGTATGGCCTCCACTGCTTCCTTCAACTTCTGCCATGTCTCACGTGTGTAGTTTTCTGGCAATTTTGGCTTTTCTGTCAAAATATAGAATGGAATACAATATATATTATAAAACAGTGACACATGGCATTAAAGTGTTACTAAATTATAATTCTGGACTCAGATATTTTAACAGGAAAAGTTGTTTATACAGGAATCTGTGTAGCTCAAAGTTTGTTAACCCTTTAAGGGTTATGAGAAGCCGAAACTGTTACCGCACGCCGTATCCAATTTATTTAACAATAGTGTATATAACAGTGATATAAGAAATCCAGCCCTGGGTATGCGAGTGAGTTTTATAATTAATGCAATGCACTAATTATGCATTGCAATGTGGATTTCTAATGAAGAGATACTGTTTCTGTGTCATCTCAATAATTCATATTACAGCATGTTTGGCTCTTAGAGGCCCTAATACTCATAACTGAGGTACTAGTTGAATTTATCTGGTGCACAATAGCTTAGCTGAAGTAGTAGAAACCATCTAGTTTAAATGTTTGTAGATGGACACAGCTCGAGACCCAGTGTTCATGATAAACTGTCATTCATGTTAAGGTCTAGACTCCTAAGTGTGAATAAGTAAATGTACATTTTCAAAGCGTAAAGGGAAACACAGGCATGGATGTAGAGGCCAGTGGTTTGGGCTGTTTTACCCTTAAAGTTTTTGATCACAAGTTTCTTAGCAGCTCCGGGTTTGCTGTTGGTGAATGTCGCAGATCCGGCGGATTTGGTGAGTCCGTTAGCGTGACCGGAGAAAAACGCGCTTTTCGCCTTGGAGCACGATGCTGTGGGAGACTCCTCTGCCATCTTCACATCCAGCCCTGTGCACTCCGAGCGCTCCTCGAACCGCAACTTCTTCTGGATGTGCTGCGAGGAGGAGGAAGAGCAGGACGCCGAGGAATTGCACGCGGCTCTGGGGGATTTGGGAGACGCAGAGACGGAATCGGTGTCCTCCCTGTCGGAGCTGTGAATCTTCCTCTTCCTGCAAGGCGTGAGACTGCTGTCGCTGTTCACATCCGAAGCTGCCGCTCTGGCCTCTTGGCTTGGCGCTGGGGGATTAGGGGAAGGTAAACCTGTTGGAAACATGAAAAAAAGAAATACCAAAAAAAATCAAGTAGGTGATCTGCTAAACGCTACGCTCCTGGATGTGCCGGTGGAGGGGTTTCTATATTCCTCTGGCCCTTAGTGTGCGGCAAAAATAAAAAATAAAAAAATCCCGAAACCCAACGTCCAGCCTCTGTTTAGTATTAAACAGACAATAAATTGAGAACTGTAGCCCTACTTAGAGCCCCTCTTTTCTTGTTATTGCTGGCAGAGGAAAGATGGTTGATTATTGCTTCCTCTTGGACACACGCGCGTGAGATTCTTAATTCGTCTCCGTCCACAAACCACGACAGCTGTACGCTCTGTTAGTTTTATTAGTATTTATATTGAGTTTCATAACTATATTACTGTATAATCTTTAAAGTAATTCCGAGGATAAATAGTTATGATAAACTTTACAGGCCGATACGTTGACCTACCGGAAGTACTTCCTATGCTGTTGTGGTTAGCCTGTTAGCTCCGTCTGTTATCTCAGCCGCTGCTCTGTGCGCGTGGGTTTTCCCTGACGTGGGCCTGCCGCCAGGGGGCGCAGCGGATCTGCTTCAACTGCACACACACACACACACACACACACACACACAGAACAACAGCTAAGCGTCATCAAAAGTGGCGAATTAATTAAAGGACAAGTAAATATCAGAACAGGAGTTTGGTCTGTTTACTCACAGCACCTTTCACAGGCTTTTACTAGTCTATGTTATGACAAAATGCTATCAAGGGTCTCTCACACACACACTTTGGAAGTACATGCAGAGGAAGGAGAATATCTCACTGACGTGCACCTTTTACACAAAATTAATGATTTTTTTTTTGATTGATTGGTTTAAAGCTAAATGTCACATCATTCTTTCTGAAACATTATTCTTTAAGAAGTTTAGACCACTTTTCTGTTGTGCCAAAAAAAATAAAGAAAAACAATTCCTCTTTTTTTTTGTATTTCTCCATCCCTATCTGAGCTAAATTTGAAGTTTGAAATTCAAACATTAATCAATTAATTGGCTTAATTGGATTCCCTAATAAAATATCCCAGTGTAATATTTTGTATTTTACAGACTGGTAAAGTCAGTGAGTGTTTTAGTTGCTTTAGGCTAACCAAGTGTGAAATTATGATCATAACCATCTGTGTGACTTCACCTAATGGTACAGACCTGTAAAACTGAGTTGTGGTCACTATTGTCATTTAGATTTTTACACTTTACTTAACTATTCAACAACTTTATGGCTCTTCAAACCTTGCTGATCATGTTATACAAACTTAACACAAAAAAAAAATGCAACATTGCATGACTGTATTCTAGATTCATATTTTTTTAATCTATAAGAGGAACAGTATGTACTGTTATATGTAGGGAGTTATATAACTTTTTGATGCATCAGCAAAATATATATGAAAACACATGCAGAAGCAGTACGAAATCCCAGTGTAGAATCATGGACTCTTACACAGCTCATGCCCTATTTTTCCCCCATCCCCTCCAACAAACACTTGGAGCATCACTGTTACCTGCACCACTCAGCTCAGGGATAGCTTCTTTCCTCAGGCAGTAATGACTACAGCAGGCATTAACTGATGCTGACCTTTCATAACTCACTACACTGACCTTCTACACTGAACCCCCAGCATCTCTAAATTGTCTGTAGTGGGTGAATGGGTGTGTGTGAGTGTGTGCCCTGCGATGGATTGGCACCCTGTCCAGGCTCTCCCCTGCCTTGTGCCCTGAGTCCCTTGGGATAGGCTTCCCGGGACCCAGTGTAGGATAAGCGGTACAGTGGATGGATGGATGGATGGATGGATGGATGGATATCTTATTGTTCAACATAAGTCTAACATTTGTATCTTTTCCAGTGTTTACATTCATCCTTCTACACTGTATGTTCAATATCATATTGCATAATTTTGTATTGTTTATATTTACTTGCATTTTCCCCATGTATGTGAAATTGTCTCTTTACGTTGTTGTCTCGTATGTTGCCTCCCAACCTAATGTCATATACATTTTATGATAGCTGTAGCAGAACTGTTTTGTATACTGTGTATTCTGGAAACATATGCCAGTAATGTTGACTTGAATTGANCAGACAGACAGATAGATAGATAGATAGATAGATAGATAGATAGATAGATAGATAGATAGATAGATAGATAGATAGAGTTCTATAGCTAAACCTGACACATCAACTTCATAAATCCCCTCCTGTGGGGGATTTGTTGTGAAGCATGGCAACACTGAGTTGCAGCCCGCGTGTCATATGACTTCCTATCAGCTGGGCTGATTTTCAGCCTTTTATACCGCCAGCTTCAGCCGCTCACGCAGGTTCAACTCTTTTTATTTCACACACGTCTGAGTCTCGGTTTTCTGGGAGCTGTGTGGAGGAGTAACCGGGGATATGTTTCGCTGTATTTGCCTGTTCGTTTTGCTTCCTTTGTGTGGTAAGTATACCTACCTTTTAATTTTAGTGCGTCGTTGTAGCAACTTTTTTATTCACCGAAATTTGAGGCCCGGATGCTAACGCTGGCTAGCGGAACAGTTTCCTAATGTCTTGGCAAAGCAGGTAACTTACAATTAGTTCGCGTTTGTTGTCTTTTAATCTTTTCTTATTGAAATATTTAGTTAAAGAGTGTTATTTTACAAGTTTTGCCCCACTGTGTACTTGCATAGTGTGGTTATGTTTGCTAGCTGAAGTCTGACGCATTTTGATGACCCGCTAGTTAAGTAACGGTTTCTACTAGCTAGCCGTCTGTAGTATCAACAGCAATAAAAATAATTATTATTATAATAATAAATAGTTATCTTGCTAAAGAGTTGATGAATTTCCTGTTCAGTTTTAGTAAACAGTATGATTATAGTGATGAGTTAGTTAGTTAGACTTTAACTTTAGGTTTAATGTCTAGCTGTTCTATTGGGTCGAATGAAGTGCTTTGTGGTAATTTGAGCTGAATGCCATCTCGGTAAAGTGTTATCTTTAAACGGACATGTGACCGCTGCACCTTTTCCCTGCCAGTCTTTATTCGACACCATGTGACCAGGAGCGCTTGTCATACGAGACACCTCTGTAAAATGTCTCAAGCTAATCATTATATTGTGAACTGGCTTTAGTGTCAGTCTAAACTCAAATCACATGATCTTCGTGATCTCCACTTTACTGCCTGTAAAAAGCTGAGATGGTCCTTGCTGCAGAACCAAAAGTCCAGGGGGTGGTGTTGGATTTGATCCAACTCATCCTATAAGCCTGAACCTATCACCTAACCCTAATCCACACAGTGCTGTGCAACATGAAACACATTAAACAGCCTCATCCAGCCTGAAACATGCTCTACCAGCACTGCCAAGGTAGGACTTCCTGGTTTAGGTCTGACCTCACCTCATGGACTTTTTTGTTCTGCACCAAGGGGTATTTGGGGTTTCTCTGAGCTCATGGCCTAGTTTAGAGGACCCAAATCCTGAGATCATTATTACTGCTGATCATAATTCCTGTCTTAATCTAAAGCACCTGATCCTAATAATCAAGTTCTTTAAGGTTGTCTGAATATCGATGCCAGGTAGGTTGGCTAGGGAGTTAATAACTCTCTGATCTTCAGACATCAATGGCCCTTATTCACAAGCTGGTTTTAATAATACACATGTTTGCTTCTGCACATGTTGGTTGGGTTGATGGTTCTACCTCTTTGTTTGGGGCAGAAAAAGCTTCCTCAGCTTGATAAAATGAGTCATATGCGTCATATGAGTGAATCAAGTACCAGCATGCCATAGCTGATCGAAGTTGGGTGTAGTGTGTGTGTGTGTGTGTGTGTGTGTGTGTGTGTGTGTGTGTGGCTGAAATGTGATTTCAATACCTACGTTTCTCTTATCTTTTGTAGTTCTTGGGCAGGCTGATGTGCTCCTGTCAACACCTTCCAAGAGCTTCATATTTCCCACCGATCAGCCAAATTGGGAAGAAACCCATGCACCTACAGTCCCACCTACCACAAATGCTGTAACAGAGGTTGTTAATACTAAAACTGTTGCAGAAACCGCTCCTCCAACCCTTGAGTCCACCAACTCTACAACGGCCCCTCCAACCCCACACCCCACCAACTCTACAACGGCCCCTCCAACCCCACACCCCACCAACTCTACAACGGCCCCTCCAACCCCACAGCCCACCAACTCTACAACGGCCCCTCCAACCCCTGAGCCCACCAACTCTACAACGGCCCCTCCAACCCCTGAGCCCACCAACTCTACAACGGCCCCTCCAACCCCTGACCCCACCAACTCTACAACAGCCCCCACTCCTGCCCCTACGACTCCACCACTGCCTGAGGTTGGAGATTATGTTGTCCGGGCTGAGTGGAATTCCTCTGCATGTCTGATGGCAAGGATGGGTTTGCAGTTTAGTTTCAGAATGGTACGTGTATATAGGAGTTGTCATTAATACATTTATGAATGTTGCCTTTATGTCTGTAAATGTTACCATGTGTATTGTCTGCCCTCAGGGAGACAGCTTTCAGACAATAAATCTTAACCCAAATGTGACTTTAATCAATGGAACTTGTGGAAACAATGGCAGTGACTCTGCACTCATGCTGACATCAGACAAAATTAGTGTCCAGTTTACCTTTACCAATGTAAGTATACTTGTTTATATACATCTGGATCAGTGCACATTTGGCCATTTAATTTTCTAAATCCTATGTAGTTCTCCAGATGTACATTCACATGTTCACATTACTATCCCTTTGGGCTTAATCAAGCATGCCAATCATTCCTGACACTTTGAAGGAAGTTGGTGTCCCATTGATCCACCCAAATCTTACTGATCTTTATGACCTCTTACAGCAAACAAGCAAATTCTTCTTGAGTGCTTTGAATTTGACTGTGGTAGCTGGAAGTGGTAAGTAATTTTTCAATATGCAATTATTGGTATATTTTCCTCCAGTTGCTCTGTGTCAATGATTTTCTTGTAAATCTGCTGTTGGTCACAGGCACTAGCTTCACTGCTGCCAGTACTAACTTATCTCTGTGGGAGGCATCATTGGGGAGCTCATACATGTGCAGAAAGGAGCAGAGCTTCAACATCACAGATGCCCTTATTCTGAATACGTTTGAGCTCCAAGTTCAGCCATTTGGAGTCACAAATGACAAATTCAGCACAGGTAAGATTTGGCCAGTTGTGCAACTTACTTAAATCTCTTAAACTCTCCAAATCATGTATCTGTGCAGAGAGATCCCATTTTATTGCTTGTTGGTTTGTGATACAATGTTTGTCAATCTATGGTAACGTGAAATTTCAGCCTCATTGTGTTCATCTTTTCTCTGCCTGCAGCCCATGAATGCTCAGTGGATGACACCAGCCTCTTAATCCCAATCATTGTTGGTGCAGCTCTGGCTGTCTTGATTCTCATTGTAGTGATTGCATACGTGATTGGTCGACGAAAGACCTATGTTGGATATCAGACCCTGTAATGACATCCCTGAATCACAAATTATACTCCATTAATTCAGGTTCTCTAACGTGATCCTGGGCCACTGCAACTGTTACCCTTTTTCAATTGGCTAGTGCCTCATTGTCGATTTTCCATTGTTTAAGGTAATGACTAATTTGGCAGCTCCTTGGATTCGGTGCACTCAAATCTGAAGTGTGATCTCTGCATCTGTTCCAGAATCATGGGCCCTGGTGATGCTGTGTGTATTAGTTATTTCCCTGTTTTCTTGTGTAACCCCATCTTTCCATTTCCTTAGTATTAGAAGCAAGTGAAAGGTTGTTTGTACTTTTCCACTTTCTGCAGCTTGAGCTCTTAAGTCCTATGACTATTGACACTTTGCCCTATTTGTTTAGGGAGATTGGTCAATATACTGATGATATTTTCATAGCTTTACATTAGACCTTGCACTTGCTTCTGCTGCGGTGGCTAACTTTAATTATGCTTTTGTTTATTGCCCACACCATTAAGCTCTTGAGCTCTAAATTTATTTTTGGATGGATTGAAAGAAGTTTGTGGATTTGATTGTATGATTGGTGCAGTGGGAGATTAAATTGCACAGTTCAATTTCATTACCTTTTCAAAGAAATTGCTCTCCTATCAGTTTTAGAGTAAGGGTTTAAAAAAAAAAAAAGGGATGACATTGCTTAGAAACAAGCCTTTTGTCAGTTGCTTTCTGTACATAAAAGAACCAAACTGAGTGGAGAGGAATACATGCTGCCTGTTGCACATCTGAACTGCCTTTGCTGCAGGATCAATTCTTAATGTGTTGCTTGACTTTTTTTTTTTTTTTCCTTCCCCCCTCCAACCTAAAGCTCTATAGTAGTTCCACTATTTGACTGTCTGCTGAATAGCTCCTTAGTTGTAACCTGAAGTACAGTCTTCTTCCATTTGGATTTACTAAAAGAAAATAATTTAAAGCTATAATTGCATGCACTCGTTTGCTGACTGGCTGCGTCTACACACGCGACTTGTATACAGTAGAGCGGTTTTAGATGAAGTGTTCAGTCATTTTCAGACTTTTGGGAATACCTACCAAAAAGATGTGCATGTGAGCAACATCTGTGTAGCTACTCTGACTATAGAAGTAAGTGGTTTTTATTTGGGTCCTGAACCGTCACTTTGCGTACAACTAGAACTTTGGGTTGGAACATTTGTAAAGCATCACTTTGAAAAATGGCATGCTTTGGAGCTTTGTCATACATGACAACAGCATAAGCAAAGGTGAATGTGTGTCATTTTTGAATGCTTATGTATGTTCATGTCTTGTCTATATCCAATGTAGCACAGCTTTTTTTTTTTTTTTCAATACTTGATTGCATTCATGTTGCTCATTCTGTCTGTTTTTGATCTGCATTAGATTCTGTGTTGCTGAGAATCATTTTGTTTTTGGTATATTCTTTCCCCACCTCTGACCTGTAAACTGCTGTTTTATGCTAAACTAATTCACATGTTGCTGTCTAATCAGTTTGGATTTGTTGGAGATTGGTCACAGTCAGATTCATGCCTTGCTTAATGAAGGTGCAGTTGAACTCAATAAAGATGGATGGACGCGTCAAATTTCCAGCTTGCTTATTTTATGCAATGTAACTTAATGAAAAGGGAATTCTGACTCATGGCGTGAAATATTTAATAAATTCTGGCACTCTGTCAGTGAAATGGCTGGTCTTCTTTTTTTTTTTTTTTTTTTTTTTTTTAAAGTGACTTCATAGCATGTTATGCATCTGTATGTTTTATTCAAAACATGTTGCAGTCTAAATGCTGATGTCAATGTGTACGTATAGATTAACCATTTTGTAAAGAAGTTCTTGTGGTCTGTTATTCATCACCTTTCTTTCACACATGCATGCTCTCTTTCTCAGCTGAGGATTGCAAGGCTGATGAGGCAGGAAATTTCATCGTGCCTATTGCAGTCGGAGCCGCCCTCATTGTTCTTGTCCTTCTTGTCTTGGTGGCCTATTTTATTGGACGGCAGAGAAGCAGAGTCACTTCCTATGAGCAATTCAGATAAATAATGCTCCTTTGATTTAACTAGCAGAATACTACATTTTGATGCATGTTGGACATGATTGTGGATTTAAAGATTCTCTCTCTTAGCTCTGTTCATCCCACTTGTAATGTGAAAACCTCTAATGTATGCACTTAAATGCCATACAGAAGAGCTCTTAATTTTCCCTCCTTAAACCAGCCCTCTTCTACTGAGATTTGTTTTTTGTTTTTGTGCGTCTTTTTTTTCCCCTGTAATACCCTAACCTTTTATCTCTTCTTTCCTCGGCAGTGGAGGAGTGCTTTCTGGATACTGATTTAAGCTTTGTTGTGCCGATTGCTGTCGGCGTGGCGCTTGGCTTCCTAATCATCCTTGTGCTCATCTCTTACCTGATTGGTCAGCAGAAGAGCCGCACTGGCTACCAGTCTGTATAACTCCTTCCCCAAAACCACTGTGTTCAGCACTTGCTTATAATCTTCATCTCATCCCATGCTCTGCTACCTGTTCTTTCTCCACTCTGTCCTATCTCTAATTTTAGTCCTCTTACTTCTCCAATCTACTCAAATACTTACTGCTTCTGTGAAGTCCTCACTTGTTTGTTTGCTGCCTGTGTTAAATTACTTATGTTTTGCTGACGGGTCTTCCCATTCAGAAGAGGCAGCGTGCCAAGCTGCTACAGCACTGCTGAGTTGGATACTGTCAAATTAATCCCTGGCCTTGCACTGAATGTTTAAAATGCATGGAAAAAATGATGGCTCCTTTTAAAAGGTTGTCTCTTTTTCTCACATCAAAGATCTAAACTATTATTCTGTGCTGTATTCATGTGCTTACATTTCTTCTCCCCATCCCTTCAATGTACATGAGCAATTTAATTTCTGTATAACTTGGACATGGATCACTTGGTTGTTGAAATGAATTATATATTTAAAAATAATAATAATAAATAATAATAATCTGGCACTTCTTGCACTTGGCACATTGTATGAAAAAGGGACACTAATATTTGCAGTGAGTATTTGTAACTTATCTCTCGACCCACTGGCTTTCCTCTTGGAACAGTCAGAAGCACTGGATGAATTTATATTTGACCAGTATAGGCTTTATACAAAGTCAAAATACTCGCTCCATCTGACAGTGGACCTATTATTTGCTCCATTCTGTTGATGCAGACTGTCAAATTTGTGATTTTATGAATTTAATTACCAACAAGAACAACACGGAAGTGCAGTCACCCCTTAAATATTGTGTGCCTTTTTCACTTTGTTGTTCCCTAGCTTCACTGTTAAAGTTTCAATAAAATGCCTGATTTTGGTATCTTGGGCTATGGTGTGTTTTGTATCATAAATACTGCTAATCCAGATTAAGGAGATGATCACAACCAGTATCACATGATATTCTTTACTGTTACAGCTCCTATAAATTGACCTAGAATGATCGTGTTGTAAAACTGGGAAATGCCTTTTGCCAGCATTAGTTTGAAACCGCTTTGCTTTGCTGCTGGCATTTAAACGACAGGAAAATTTTCTAAAGCTCAAGTAGCCAAGCTTTTGCTGCCACATTTTTTTTCCTACTATATCAAATAAACACACACACTTCATTTGGTTAAATCTGGTCCATCTTTATTTTTTATGTCTAGAACATTAGGAGTGCTTTTTTAAAAACAGGAGGTGGAAACACTCGTGTGCTGTTTTTCACTGCGCTCCAAGAACCTCCAACACAGAATTTACACTCTCCATCTAGCCATCACAGTTAATAACTAATTGTACCATGTCAATTATGCAAATACAATTAATAAATAATACTGTTGATATCCTTCTCACAGAGAACCAAACAAGTATAGTATTTTTCACCTTAAAATGAGTTTGTAGTGTGATTCTGGATATGGAATCATGTAAAATGCTGTGAAGAGGTTTCATATTATGTTTCAGTGTGAATCCAACAAGAAAATAATTTTGTATAGTATCTGATAAACATTCCACATTTTAGGAAAATACATATTTACTAATAGACAATATCTGTTTAGTTCCTGACGTGTAAAGCAATCTGTTAAAATATAAAATGATTTAATGGAATTATTTTTTTTTTTTTGCAAATTAAGGCCATTCAAGCTTGAATAATTGTTTAACACGCATAACTGAAGAGAGACAAATCATCTTGACTATACTGTATAATCGATCTAGATATTCTACAAGAAGCCTTTTGCAGTTAAAATGGGTTCAAACTGGCTGCCGATTGTATAAATAACATCTTAATACTCATGATGCTCTTTCTTGGACTACAACGTATGTGCGTATTTGTCACATAAAATTTTTAGTGAGAATAATTGGCCATATTGGAATTTTGCAAATGATCAGTAACCCACATCTTCATATAGTAAAAAAAAACATCTGTTTTCTTTTTGCCTCTTGTTTATTTATTTATTTATTCATAAAAGTGATTGTTAAACAATTAATCACTTGTATGGCTTAAGAGCTAAACACCTCTTGATTTGTACAAAAAAAGCAAACATATAATTGACTTTAGATCGAGATGTTTTAGTAAACTGACCCAAAACCCAATACTGACCCTCTTTACTGTACAGTGTGTATCTACATTTGAACAAGTTTGGCTCAGAATCTAAATTTGTGATTTTTTTCCACTTAAAGTAGCAAATATTAATGTATGATGAAAATAACAATTTATGCTCCTACACTATTCTAAATATTATATACTGCAATGTTTGCTCTTCTTAGTAGCCTACTGGGGCATTTTGTTTGTAAGCATATATGAGGTGAAAGGCACAGTGGCAGGAAAATGGGTAAAGACGGTACATTTGACTATTTTAACCATAATGTACACTGAGAAGTTTGTTTAGCCCCGCTGCATTCCTACTTCCACACTACGCACCAACTTGTAGACTAAAAGACACACTACCGAGGAAGCGGTCAGTTGGTGAATCATTGATTATCCCCTTGCCGTTTAGCTTACATTGCACGTGTAGATGAGCGTCGAATTGGAGATTGGGAAAGCGAACAGCCACCAGAGGAGAAGTGTAGTTTACCTGTACACAGCAATTTTAAAAGAGGTTAAAAATCATATTATTACATATTGAAATCATTATATTCATAATCATGAGTTTATCTTTTCTGGACACTGATTAAATCTAAAGCTGAAAATGCCTTGGTATTTTACAATATATATATATATATATATATATATATATATATATATAATAATTAGGTTAATTAAGTATAGTGTGTACTTACATGCCTGAGCTTCCCATAATAAGGATAGTACATCAAGTCAAAAATATTTTTTGGATAGAATTCTACTTCTCCGAGCTCCTCAGGTGTCCCTTTCTAGACAGACAGTTGGAAATGATCTGAGACTCACATTTAAAAGATTAGGACCACATGCACACAAATCAGCGCCTGCTCTCCATGCATACTGACTGCTCAAGAGCTAAGATGCACAAATTGACACCAAAAATGCAGCTCACTATAATATTAGTAATACATTACTTACTTTAACAGCACATGTCACATTCACTGGAGTACCCTGACCTGGTAGATAGCCAAGAATCTATAAGATTATAGCAGTGAATAAAAGCAAAAAAAAAAAGACATATTTTAAATAGATGTCAATCATCCACATATTCAAATTGGTAAACTAATCACAATGCAAATGCACCATTGGAAAATAGTGTGAATCATTTTTTAGTAGTTATTCATTTTAAGAACAAGATGTGGCTCAAGGTACAAGAAATAATTGTAATCAGCCTAGTTATTTCTTACATATTCTTCCATTCACTTCCTTTCTTTCATGATTGCCATTTCTTTCTTTAATTATGCACTCACTCGGTTCATTTTGAGGAGGATGCAGGGCTTTCCATCAGAGAAGCCAAAGTCTTTTTGCTCCATGCCTGAGCATGGCCCCAGTGAGGACCTCTTAAACTGGCATGCTTTTCTCTCAGCACTCTCCTCCAGGTTGTCCTGTATGAAGTATGTACCCTGCTTGCATTCAATGTTACGCCTCTTCTGAACTGTGTCATCATAGGCTGGAGAGATGCAGTACAGGAAGCAAGGAGGGGGGGACAGAGAGAGAGAGAGAGAGAGAGAGAGAGAGAAGCATTAAATAAATCACACAATGACTAAACACCCTATCAGGCCTCTCAGTCTAAAGGATCAGCACAAAAGTGGGGCCCGAGTAGCACAGTGTGACTGTGCTCAGCGTACAAAAGGGATTCCCCTTCCTCTGTTTCTCTGAGCAAAGTTGCCACAATAAAGAACAGCGTACAGGGAGAGAGATTTGTGCATGCATACTTTAAAGAAGACAAGGCAAACAACTTCTCTTCAACAGAAGCACCTTTTAGACAACACTCACGTTTAAGTTGAGCCTCCAGTGCTCTTGCATATTTCTTCCATGAGCTGCGATCAGAGGCGTTGAAGGCGATTTCAAATCCATGGACAACGTCTACATGTGGTGACATCGTCATACCTGTCGGTTTGGGCAAAAACGTATTGAATTAAATTAAATTCATTTCAAGAACATGCATATTTTATCCAAACAAAAATATAAAAGACTTATATAGCTGCTAAGATTTTCGCAAAAGAGAATAAAGTATTGATGCACCAACACCGGAGATCATCAGCCACCAAGTTACACCAAGTTCTGATAGTCTTTCTCTATGTACAGATATTATTACTATTATTATTATTATTATTATTATTATTATAAAATTAATGATACTAATAATACACTGACAGTTTAATTGCTAAATTGTTATAATAATAAATCCAATTATTTTGTTCATGTTGCGCATCTTTAGAGCAAAACATTTAACCACAAAGCAGAGGTGTGTGTCTGGTTATCTAAGTTTTAAAATGATGTCTCTTTCAATAATGTGATAATAGTAAAGATCACAATCAACTACTAACTACTAACTGTTAAGTTATAATTTAGTTATTTAGATTATTATTTTGTTATAAGACTATTTTTTGTCTTATTTGTAGGTTCGTCTAATATGAATTTCCCTTCTTAGGTCAATAAAGTGATTAGTATTAGCTTACTTGACTGGTCACTTAAATTGGATTAAAATTATGCAGGCAAACCTGATCTATTTCTTCCTACTGCCTAACTTAAGGTTCAGTAACTACCAAGTATGTATAATGATATCTATTTTAATCCATTTTAATACATCTTTAAAAGGTTTAAAATCTGTGCTTTAAAACAGTGAGCAGGTTTAGGTTCTTTGGACACAAAGTTCAGGAATAAAGAGCTACAGTTGATCCAAAAAAGAAATACACATATTTGCCTAATGTACTTGGATTATGTTAATAAAAGAATAATTTTATGGATATTATTGTTTATTTCTGAGGAATGTTTTGCATCCATCTATTTCTTTGCACCCAAATGGCTGTAAATTTGAACTCCTGATCTAAAGTCATACTTGGGTTTATATGGATCTGCTTTTCAAGAATTTTCAAAGTGCAAGATTTATACCTGGAGGCATCACCCGGTCATTGTAGGTTGGGACATAAGGACTGATGGACCACATGAGACAGCACATACAGCCGGCAAACATGGCAGCCAGGAAAATGTACAACGTAGAGTAGAAAAAAAGAATGAGGCCTAAGATGAAATAAGAAAGAAGAGAAAACACTTGTTATCAATAAGATGTTGTCAGAATGGTGGAATTTTAAGAGTTAATAATACATTTTTATTTAAAATAGTTAGAAATTTGTTGGATTTATATAGTGGTTTATTTTTGTGTATGCAATCACCTGAATCAAGTAAAGACTCAGGATTAAACAAATTAGCCATCTCCCTGACTGTGCACTATTTTCATTCATGCTGCTTGCATGTCTGAAGCTTGGGCTGTATTTGCACACTGAGCAAATGAGTCTGAATGGAAACAGACTGTGGCTATTTTGTTTATTTTTAATTTCCAATTAAGGGTCCCAACAGGATCAAACGAAGACTAAATGAAATGGCTTTTGCTGCACAGGCATTTTTGCAAAGCCTAACTGCAGCCAGCCTTGTGTCCCTGAGCCACAATGGCCTTTCTGTTCAAGCTCAGTGAGAATTCTCCCAGCTGTCCTCTTACTCAGGAACACAGTGAACCTCCGGTTGCCATCAGAGTGACGCTCTTTAGCCACCATCCAGAGCCACCAGCGGCTCCAAGGAGCCCGATCACCCCACTCTGGCATTGTGAAGCCTCTACACACTCTTCTACACTCTCCTTTCACAAGATTCACATCACAGACTGAGGGGGCCCCTCCCCTGCTCACACAGCTTGCCAGACCAGTCCATTTTATCTGCCCCTGAAATGCTCTACTAATGAAACTGAGCCTATTTCAGTCAGGTCGGTATGGTTTAAAAGATATTATACTACATCGGCACTAGACAGGAGCATTCCTGTGAGTATTTATTCTCTGGGAATTTCATGTCATTTGGACTTCCAAACCAACAGGGATTCGGTGTGCTATTGGTCTACCATCACTGTCTCGGCAAACCTCCACAGGAAGTGACAGTTGCCAAAAAAGTCTGCTTTAAGCTTCTTCGTAGGCGCGGCAGAGTTCCTGGGAGACGAGCACAATGCAAAGCTATGGTGCACTAGGGAAATGAGAGTGTATTCTTTTCTAGAGTTTGATGGGTTTTTGAGAATAGGAATGTGATTCCTGGCCAGCAAACGGACTGCGACAGTCGCTCTCCCGTTGTGAACCATTCCCCAGGCAGTCTGTTTTTGTCCAG
The DNA here is from genome assembly GCA_037577455.1 of Pangasius macronema. Lineage (NCBI taxonomy): Eukaryota > Metazoa > Chordata > Actinopteri > Siluriformes > Pangasiidae > Pangasius > Pangasius macronema. The sequence continues at coordinate 13,203,886 of CM074951.1, forward strand.
ATTTCTCCAAGCTATCTGTGCACCTATGTAAACACTTAGTTCAGACCCACACAGTGACACATGCACACACATATGCACTTGCTTTCCCAGCAGAGTGTGCAGTGGCATGGATGAGAGAGGCATAGTTCAAAGCCCCCTCTTGTCTCATCCTGACCCGAAAGCCAATGCAAAAATAAAGAGCAAAAATAATAAGCTGTGCACTCACTTGCCTTTGCTTGTTAGACATAGATAGAACATTGCTAATTAAAGCCTTTTGTTTCCAACCCAAGCTTAATCTGGAAGTGAGCTCCAAACACACTCACTAAAACAAGTGCTCATTGTATTGCCCCTTGGGTCATTAAACAGATTGACACACTCATTCACATACTTCTACATTCTACTCACTCCAGCTCTTTCCTGATCGCCCCATAAACTCCTTGGTTTCAGGGTTCCACAGATATGTTTTCAGGTCATCTATCTTTTCATGCAGTGTCCTCTTGGGCTTTGGCTTGGGCTTCCATCTCTCAAAGTTGAGGTCGTCCTGCTCCAGAGGCTGGTGCTCCACCAGCCCTTCTTGCTCAACCTCCAAGGCTTCAGCCAGCCCATGGCAATGTTTGTGCAGTGACCCAGCACGCTAATGTGAGAATAAAAGCACAAAACATTTATTTATTCATTTATTTATTTATTTTTACAAATTAACCAGCTCAGTTACATTTGGCAGAATTCTTAAGCACGAGAATCAAGCCCCAGAAATATAAATCCAAACCACTATTACACATCATGTTGTTGCATGCACCTGCACTAAATTAAATCCTTGCAAAAGCCTGAGGAAAGAGTGAATAGGGCAGCTGAGCAATAAAGCAAAGTGAGCGGACACATTCTTTTCACGGTGTGAAAGTTTCATTCACGATCTCAGTGCGGTGTTCTTGTGAATGCAACTGAAAGCAGAAAAGAGAAGCACTGCTGACCCCTAAGACCCTAGTTGGGGGTGGGAGGATGGGGGGTTAATGTCCCCCCCAGCTGCAAAGGAGAGCAGGGTCATTCTCTGTCCAGATGTTCTCAGCACTTTCGTTCTCAGAACAGAGTCACAGCACACACTGAGACCTCCATGTGACCACTGCAAAGGAGCCTCAAACCCCCATGGAGCAATTTTGGCTTTCTTCTTCTCTCTTATCAATCAAGTACAACTTGTGAAATTTCTTGGAAATGATGGATGCGTTTGGTGCTATAAACTATCCTTATCAAACTGATTAAGGGAAAACGGAGGACCTATTAGAAGTCATTCTAAAAAAGCATTTGACTGCTTGTCTTCTGTCAGACACAGACAAAACCTGGCTCAGACTGCATGTAAAATAAAGGATGGACGTTTTTCCACAGCACTTCTCATGACCCAAAATGGCAAAGATGCAGCATGTTGGTGGAGCGTGTTTACTTACCGCTTTTGGTGCTGAGGGTTCGAGCTGCAGCTCCTCAGCTCCGCCCGCAGTGTTCTCAGCTTCCATGCTCCCGTCGCTGGAGAATAAAGGCACTTGTTAAACCAATCACACACACGAGCGGCCCAAAGCCACTAACGCGATGTTCAAACCCGCCGAAATAAAGTGTGGGCCAAGCCAAAGAAGTGAAGGGGAAAAAAAAAAGATTACAACTTTCACAGTGGAAGAAAAGACGATTTAAAGTCTTAAAAGATATTTAAGTCCACCAAAATAAAGTCTGAGCCAAGGCAAAAAAAAAAACAAAAACAAATTTTTACTTATTTTACAATTAAAAAAAAAAAAAAAAAAAAAAAGAGCAAATGTTACAATTAATCTTCACGGTACCCAAAAGTAGTTCTTGTACGCTGGAAACCGAAACGTCGCATTGACACTGAACGGCGGAATAATTTGGTTCAGATTAAATGTTAAATGTTTGATTTCATGAGTTTTTGCTCTGACGGCGGACGCGCACACGGACAAGCTCCCTGCTACAGGGCCAGCATCCTAGTGAATGAGCTCTACACTGCAGAGAGCAAGTGGGGGGTGGGATAGAAGGTGGAGGACTTTTTTTTTTTTCTTTTCTTTTTTTTTAATCCCCAGAACAGCTTTTTGGCTGAAGTGAGGGCCACTCTGTTGTATATATGGTATTCTGCACACGCACAGTGCACTCTCAGTCTGAAATGAGACACAGCCACGTTAAGACGTGATTCTGTCCTCATCTAAACGCGTGGCTTGACAATCTCTGCACAACATCGAGCTGTTCTTAAAGCGGCTTGATGTTTACTCTTGCTGGGAACTTTTCCATAACGAACGTCTAAATGATTTTTGTCGCTTTTTCTCAGTCATGCATTCACACACACACACACACACACACACACACGCACAAGCCTCCAGGATCTCCCCATTCTAGACTGAGAAAAGTTGTGGCCCCTGCCGCTTATAATAAATTGCGCTACTTGTCAACGGTTTAAATATTTGTATCCCAGTCACGTTGTACTCTGTTAGCTTGTGTGAACCCACTGTTTTTTCTCTTTTTTTACATGAATGGAAATGTCGTCATGGAAAATTCGTTCTTCTTTCCTTTTTTCTTTTTTTTTATTTATGAAGAGCACGTAGAACCGTGCACACACACTGAACTTTCACGGAATGAGGAATGGACTCGTGCATAAACTATATATATATATATATATATATATATATCATAAATTATACTATATATAAAAGCATAAACTATACTATGTATAAAATCTAGACCATATACATTAGTGAAGTCTGTAGAGCATGCATTGCCTTAATTCAGTAGATTGCAAGCTGGTGTGGGTAGACTGGTAGTCTGATTAGCCTTCTTGTGGCCTATTTATAATACATTTACAGACATTTCTTAAGTATGAATATATTTGCAAATAAAGCACAGTTGTGTCAATTTGTCAGTGCAATCAGATAAATAGTAAGCCCAAGCTCCATTTAGGACTATACAACCCTATCTTAATGTTCCACACTGGAATTAAACACAACGGTGTAGGAGTGTGTAGTCCTAAACCAGGAGCTTGGGTTTGCTATATATCTGATTGCACTGACAAATTGACACAATGGAGTGGCCAATACTCCAGATGACCACTGTGTGTCGCTCTTGAATAATGCTCACAAACCTGAGAAGCCTATTGCGCCTGTTCCCTACTACTAAATAGCTGCAAAAATTTGCATGAAATGAAATTAAGACAAACTTAATGACAGTGAATAAAATAAAGTACTATTTCATCTGTCCATCTGTATTCTCCCTGCCAGAACCAAACTGAATTTGTCATTGTCATCAAGTGTATTAAGCCTTCACTGACATTATTTCAGAATCAGTGGCTACATTTACATGCACATCAGATTCTGTTTAAGGTCTATATTAGGGACGCAGCCATGTTGACAATATGATGTTTATATGTGTACAGGCATTGCAATATTCTTCTGATCAGCCATAACATTAAAACAACAGATACAGTGGCACATGTCAAGGTTTGGGATATATTCGGCAGCAAGTGAACAGTCACTTCTCAAAGTTGATGTGTTGGAAGCAGGAAAAATGGGCAAGCATCAGCATCTGAGCGACTTTGACAAAGGCAAAATTGTGAAAGCTAGACGACTAGGTCAGAGCATCTCCAAACCTGCAGGTCTCGTGGGGTGTTCCCAGTGTGCAGTGGTTAGTACCTACCAAAAGTGGTCCAAGGAAGGACAGCTAGTGAACTGACAACATGTCATGGGTGCCCAAGGCTCACTGATGCGTATGGGGAGAGAAGGCTAACCCGTCTGGTCCAATCCCACCAAAGAACTACTGTAGCACAAATTGCTGAAAAAATGAATGCTGGTTATGATGGAAAGGTGTCAGTACACACAGTGCATTGCGGCTTGCTGTGTGTGGAGCTGAGTAGCTGCGGACTGATCAGAGTGCCCATGCTGACCCCTGTCCACAGCCAAAAGCATGCTATAGTGGGCATGTGAGCATCAGAACTGGACCATGGAGCAATGGATGAAGTTGGCCTGGTCTGATGAATCACGTTTTCTTTTACATCATGTGGACAGCTGGGTGTATGTGCCACTTACCTGGGGACAAGATGGCACCAGGACGCACTATGGGAAGAAGGCAAGCTGGCAGAGGCAGTGTGATGCTCTGGGCAATGTTCTGTTGGGAAACCTTGGGTCGTGGCATTCATATGGATGTTACTTTGACTCGTACCACCTACCTAAACATTGTTGCAGACCAAGTACACCCCTTCATGGCAACAGTATTCCCTAATGGCAGTGGCCT
>CM074951.1:13208230-13222363 GCA_037577455.1 Pangasius macronema
GTTATGGCTGATCGGTGTATATTGTTGTTATAAATGGAGTTGCCATTCCTAAATACCTGGCCTAGAGTTAAGCGTCTTTTAGCGCCCACAATTCCTTGAGGACCGAGCATGTGCATATATCTCATTTCAGTGGATTTTCTGAATAAGGTGTTTACATGCAACAAATTTCCAATTACAACAGGCACATTCCAGGGGTGGGAAGCAGAATATTGTTTTAATCAGAATCAGGAATCCTGCAGGAATGTTATGCAGATGACCTACAGGATCTTCTGCTCATTTTCCTGTAGAAATACCTGCAGAAAGTCTATGAAGGAAAAAATTCCATGTAATTTATATCCTACCGGAATTATGTCCTGCAGGTTTATTTAAAAACACACAATTTCCGTCAGGGCGTACTGTGCAGGATAGATGTGAAATTCTGCAGGACATGGCGAGTGTTTGAATACATACAGGGGAAATAACTTCACAACAAAAGCAAAGTATTTTCACAAATGAATTATTTTATTTATTCGAATTATGTTGCATAATGACTGATGCAATCTGTAAAGTTTCCAACCCGGAGTGCAATTCACATCTTTAAAAAAAAACAATAAAAAAGATAAAAATTATTTTGCAAATAATAAAATTAGTTGTGTTTGTGAGCTAAGGTTACGCTAACCGCTGTGTGTAAATAATAAAATTAGCCGTGTTTGCTAGTAAGCGAGCTAACGTTACGCTAACCGCTGTGTTACAAATACATAACAGAGCTGTAATTTACTACACCATAACTAATTAAATACATTATGTAATAAAAGTGGGACTATACCTCTACGGACACACGGCGGTTAGTGACCGTTGAATTAGCGCATTCGAATACCTGCGCGATTACGGTGCTAAATAGTGACGTCATCCCAGCGAATCGAATCTTTTCCCGAAAAAGATTCATTAAGATGAAAGAAGAGAGTGACTCACTGAATCATTTACTCAACCGATTCGTTAAAACACAGAGTCGTTCACAGCTAAAACATATCTTACTATGCTAAAATGAGCATGTTTACATATCTACTGAAAGACTTCAAAGTGTTTAAGCAGCGTGTTTTTCTCACTCAAAGCGGATCTACCATTTATAATTAGTTTTGTCGACTACATAACCTGCATTTTTTCCCCATTTACAGGAAATAAGAAGTTGTCCTGCGGGATAGCTTAAGTATTTTACTGGGAATAATATTTTATTTCTGCAGGAGGTGTGAAGCAGTACTGCAGGAATTATAAAATCCTGCAGGATTTTTCCCTTGCTGCACATTCCTTCATGTTTCTGTTGCCCTGAAGGCTTCACTGTAAACCCATAGGATCAGTGTGTCCTGCAGGGTTTCATTATTCCTGCAAGATACCAGCAAACATCCTGCAGAAAAATGAAAATCCTGCAGGATTTCTGTAGGGTTTTTTTTTTTGTAAGAATATTGCCAAAATCTGATTAATATCGGAATATCGATGTGCATGTAAACCCAGCCAATTTCTAATATGTCTAACATACTGATTTTTGGCCAGCCTCAGACTGTGGAGAGAAGAGTAACTTAATGTATTTTGCATTGCATTGCTGTGAGAAGTTTTGGTTGTTGGCAAAAAACAAAAAAATTCTTTAAAAAAGTCAGAATTAACTACTGTACAAGGTTGCTTGTATATAAGAAGAACAAGAATAATTATAAATGTAACATTTAAAATTCACTATGAGTGGGAAAAACCAAGCAAGCAAAGCAGACACTTAGTATTACTGGGTATTATCAAGCCATGTGTAAGTACACTTTTGAAAATAAAAGGGCCCAGTAAGAAGTTAAATGGGACAAAAAAGACCTATTTTTGCTCTCTTAAAAACCATTTAGGCTTTTAGAGCTTTAAATAATTATTGTTGGCAAAATAAACTGAAAGATAATTTTCTACCACAAATATACTGTACATCCATGTAATAATAAAATTTACAGTGGTAATGCTTGGTTCTCTGTGACTCCAACAAAAATAGTTAAAATAGGTTTTTATAGATATTACTATATTCAACTGGGCCCTTGATTTTAATCCACAACTCAATAACTCAATGTCAGTGTGAATCCAATGACAATTTTAATAAAAATGTGTTCTGTGAGTGAAAAGTTTAAAAATTAAAAAGGTCCATAGCTACTATATATATATATATATATATATATATATATATATATATATATATATATGCAAAATGGTGTACACATTTAACTCTTAAATCATGTGCATAGTAACTGAAGAGTTGAATATGTTGATAAAATCAGTCTGTGCTCTTTACTGGGTGGATTTCTTTTTACAGTTAAAGAGGTTCCTGTCTGCAAAAAGTCTGAGAACCCTTTTATTTTAAGTCACAAATCACACCCAGCCATGTTTCAGTGACTTGGCTTATATTTTTCTTGAGCTAAGAACAAACAGAAACTGCTTCTTGGATTATGAACAAAAGATTTTGAGGTATTGTGTCTTATTGAGTATATTTATTTATTTTTTATTTATTGCTAAATTATACCGTCCTTAGTCCTTATCCGTAACAAACGTAAACAGAAAAAAAGAAAAGATATATTGTTAAACTACGCTTCGCCCTCATCCATAACATGTCTCAGAATACAGTATAATTTTAGATTTTATTATTCTCTGTAAGAGAGTCACTCAGATGACTGAAATCTGCCCGCTACGAACTTGCAGCGATTTAGTGTCCAGTTCCTGTCAGCCTCGAGCAAACTCTTTATAGAAAGTGAAACCAGTGAAATCACTACTCCCTACTCTACAAGCACTGGTCCTGATATTTCTGTCAGAGAAAGCTCGCGCGTGTGGACGGCGCCCAGAGCGCATGCGCAGAGGCTGCGTTTTTTGGACCAAAACACGAGGACGGCGGTGAGTGAGACGGACGGTTACGCTAACCGGAGTACTGTGGCAGCTCAGGCGTCGCGCCTGCTGTCAGAGAATGCCGCGGCAAGCCAAGCCTTCCCATTCGTTAAGTTCGAGCGAAAAAATAATCGTCTCGCTAAGACGTTTCCTTTTTAGTCTTAAAACATAACTGCAGTTCATGCTAGAGGTCCTCCAAAAATGCCAGCGGGAGTGAATGCGCAAGCTGCTGGGATCCCAATGTCCGATGCTATGGGTACGTGCAAGGTCAATGCCGTTCAGCTGGACGCCTTGGCTTTTGTGCGAATATAACCTTATTTTCGGTTATTGTAGTCGAAGAAATGTACTCTGCGTGTATGAATTAATATTAACGTTACCGATGACCTCGCTTGTAAATCGTGCATCGTTTGATTTACGGTACAGGAATAACATTCTCCCATGCAAGCTTCACGATTTAGCTTACAGTCCTCACAGTAACGGTGTATAGAGAAGATATGTTGTATTGGTCTACACTAGTGTTCTGTCTAATTTGTTGTGATCAGTTAAGGACATTTTTAACCTTGTAGGTGTGGCGGTGGATGTTAATGGTGGCTAAATTGCTGACAAATGAAATCCTACTTGCAGTCTGCGTTTTAACTCCTCACTTTGCATTTAAAGCAACTTGGTATACTGCTATAAACCAAAAAGAGTCGAGATGTTTTCAAATTCACTGAACTCTAGATAGATTCCAGAGCCTGAGGTCAGTAACAGGGAAGACCATGTTTGAAGCTCTGGATGCTTTGTTTACTTTTTATTTATCTTGTAAACAGTAAAATAAGCAGTCATCATTCATTATGCCATTTATAATTGATAACGATGCAAACAAAATGGCTTCCAAGATCAATATGGCTTTTAGTTATCAGCATGGCTGATGACAGTAGTGGTATTTGAGACAATGAAAACGCACTAAAGCATTTCACAGATGTGTATAAATGATTACATTGAGTTCGGTTCTAGGCTCTTGAGAAGAAAAGTCTAATCTGATAAAGCTTAACCAGCACATGCCCTCAGATAAGCTCACATATTTTCATGCAATTGACCTACTTATCATTTTTATAGGGTCTTTCAAGAGGAGGAAGAGAAAGTCCATCACTGTGACTGCAATGTTGTTTGTAGTGTCTATACTCATTTTAGTCTTCGGCTTGGCCGCCACCACAAGGACACAGAACATCACGGTTGGAGGCTACTATCCTGGAGTCATTGTATGTAATCATGCTTATATGTATTTGAAATCATATAATATGACTAAGAGAATTATTAAATAAATATCAGTTAGCATTACTTAATCTTGGTGTCTCAGAAGGATTGGTCCCTAGTGTTCTGTTGTGTATATCTCAGAGGGAGGAAATCCATCTATATAAACTAACGGTGTCACATTTAATAATGTGAAGTACCTTTATACTTGTTTAAGTACAGATCAGTATGTAATGAGCTACTTAAGCGATTAATTGTTCTGACTGGAATGTAATGGCACTTGATTTTGGGACCTCAAACCCTCCAGGAAAGCTGACAAGACAACAAAAGTTGAAAAATCTGAATAGACACTGTGTGAAATATAAATGAGTGAGATTATATAAAGCTGATACATCTCTGACTCAGGTGATAAAACCAGTAACAGCATCTATCCTGTTATTTTTAGCTTGGTTTCGGCTCCTTTCTCGGAATCATTGGGGCTCATTTAATAGAGAATAAGAGGCAGATGGTAAGCGGTTTTCCATTGCATTCTTTCTTCATATCAGTTTCTCTGTTTTGCTGGGGGTTTTTTTGTTTGTTTGTTTGTTTGTTTTTTTGCTGTGTATCATACAGTTTTTATTGCACCATGACAATGACACAGCATTGCTCCTGTATGAGAAAATCCACACTTCCTCCATTATGGTGCAGAGAAACATGCCAGTTTTTGAGCTATGGGTTCATGTTTTTACTTGTGCTGTTACAACAGAGGAAAAGTTCAGTTCAACAGTTTGAACATTAGAATATGTTCCAGGGACTCTGGTGAGATGCACCCAGAAATAGCTCTGTGTAAGAGGAGCAGGATGGGAGTCCAGGCAGGAATGTATGGGGAAAAAACTGCAGAGCAGGAGAAATAGGAAATTGACATCATGGACTGCCAAGAGCAAATGATAAATGGACACAATGCAATGCATGGACATAGCTGTATAAATAGGATTGTTTGTGAGAAGTTGGAGCTGCTAAAGGGGATAAGCAGCTCATTAAATTACATTTCCATTCTTGAAAAATGTAGTTTGTAGAATTGTCCTGCAGTGCTTTTCAGTGCAATGTTTGCACTTAGTCTGGCTCCATGGAGATGTCAGTTGTAGAATGTGGTATGTCATTGGGAGTGTTCGGGTCCCTCCCTCCAGCAGAGCTGCGTGGACTGCAGGAAGAATGGGATGACGTGAAATTGAATCCTCCCTGTTTCAGAGTCTGAGGAGGGAGAGGAGAGCTCATTCAAGGGGAGCTGGGCACAGAGCCAACTAGGGGGCACCAGAGAAGGGAACAAATTTACTCTCATCATATCTTCTACAAAGGGCTTCACACTTAATGACCCATGACTGCTAGGTAGATGATACACCAACTAATGCCACCGCAGTCTTTATTAGTTATACTCAAATACATAGAAGCCAGGGTAGTTGATACATCTGTGCAAAAGAAACAATAGTTTGTTGTCACCAGGATCATCCTCTATTCAGAGAGAATGTTGACTTACACTGTGATGTTGCTATGTAACAACACTGAAATGCATAATAGGTGGATTATAAAACAGGAGTATTTGGGCAGAGTGACTATGAAAATGAACGAATAGTAAATGTAGATGGTGAGACTGTGCACTGCAAAGATACTGCACTGCACAGTAACTTCCTGTCTGTGTTGCAGCTGGTAGCTTCCATCGTCTTCATCAGCTTTGGTGTGGTGGCTTCGTTCTGTTGTGCTATAGTGGATGGCGTTTTTGCTGCAAGACACATAGTGAGTTCTTCTATTTCTGATATTCCAAAAAGGAAATTTTAGGTTGTATACACTATTTTCCCATTATTATATACCTTTGTTGGGTGTACTGTCATCCCATAGGACCTCCGACCTGTTTATGCTGGTCGATGTGAATACTACTCCAGTGTAACAGCCTTTGATATGGATGTGAGTTAATTCTTCACCTTATAGCCTTATAACCTTATAAATTTATAACTCATAATAACCTAAGTAATTGCACATGACTGTAGTTCCTATTGCTTGTTAGAGATGCAGCATTCACATATTCAGATTTCTTCTTTTCTTTTTAGGTTCACTGCCAGACAGCGTCACGTGTGTCATGTAACCTGCGTGTGAAGAGTAAGACATGCTACTGCTGTGACCTCTACAACTGTGGAAAGTATGTGTGAGACCCTTGCCCTCTCAACCTATCCCCTGTTTCTCAAGGCAGCTCTTAAGTGAAACACAGCTATCTTTGCTTTATCTTGCTTATGTTACAGTTTCTATTTGCTTTCACTAAGCGTGCTTTATTTTGCCTCGAGCGCTGTTGGAAAAGACCGCCTGTGTTTACTTATTTTTCAGAGAACAGCCTCTTTTGGGACTTCAGAATAAAGATGTTTTGAAAAAATTTAGGAAATCGTCCATGATTTGGAAGTAGGTTGTTTTTATTTTTAGTCCCTTCGACAACATTGACAAGCCATGATTTGTTGTGGTTGAAGTACTCAGTGTGGCTGTGTACAGGTTGCACCATTGGAAACATGGTATTTTTGAAATGAGAAAAGATTTTTTTTTTCTTGGTGATTCTTTCTGAAGTGAAAACCAGGCCTCATCCCTCAGCTCCACAAGCAGCTGCACAGTATTCTAATGGAAGTGTAACTCATTTGTGGTCTTAATAAAATCTTAAAAATCTTGTAGGGCAAATTTGGGGGTTGTGTATATTATTTATGTTGTGCTTTTCTTAAAAGTGATATGCACTGGCAGACTTTTTATTTTATTGTTGTTCTTGCATGAAGGTCTTTTTTCGGTTGCTGTATGTTATGAGTCTTGTTGATACAAACATATTTTATGAATCTTTTGCTAAAATGCTTTTGTCTGCACCCTCGGACAGCAATGTCGACCCCAGAGGAGGCTACCACGAGTACACTGAAGTGCAGAGTTGCCAAGATGTTGTGTACCTTTACCACCTGTTGTGGTCTGCCACCATTCTCAACATCATTGCCTTCTTCCTGGGTATCATCACAGCAGCAGTGCTCGGAACCTTCAAGGACATGGTAGAATTTGAATATTGCATCTACTTTATGTAACTATGAATATTAAATATGCTTTGGATATGTAACCTTGTGAAGGGATCCAAGCATATGGGTCCACTACCAGGGAATAATTCATTCATATTAATATTCAATAATTAATTCATATTCATTCCTCTTCATTAAATACTGTATCCTGGTCAGTGTTGTGGTGGATCCAGACCCCATCCCAAGCACAGTGGGCATGAGGTGGGAATACACCCTGGATGGAACACCAGACCAAGAACTGTTGTTATTTATTCCATTCTGAAAATGCATAGAAACCCATTTTACTTCAGGGGAGAAAAAAAATTACTTTGGAAAGTATTCAGACCCTTCACCTTTTAAGCATTTTATTGTATAAAGATATAATTTAAAATGGATTAAATTAACTTTTTGGCCATTAATCTAAAGACAATAATCCATAATGATTAAATCAAAAAACTAAAATCTATGATTTAGATAAGTATTCAGACTCTCAAAACTGACCTCAGGTGCTCAGATCTTGACTGTAGTACACCTGTGGCAAATTGAACTGATTGGACATGATTTAGAAAGGCAAACATCTGTGTGCATATGGTCCCACAATTCACAGTGCATGTTAGCCCAAATACCAAACCATGAAGTCCAAGGAACTCTCTGTAGACCTTTGCAATCAAATTGTGTTGAGATATAGATCTAGGCAAGGATATAAAACTATTTCTAAAGCTTTGAATATTCTAAGGAGCACAGTGGAACAGAAGAAGTATGGAACCACCGGGTTGAGAACCTGTTAGGAGGACAATCACCTCTGAAATACTCAATCAGGCCTTTATGTTAGAGTGTCTAGATGGAAACTACTCCTGAATAAAATGCATATTGCAGGCAGTTAAAGGACTCCATGAGGATGAGGAAAAAGATTCTCTGGGCTGATGAGACAAAAATTTAACATTTTTGTCTGAACCCCAAACAGTACATTTGGCGAAAACAGGTACTGATTATCAGCTGGCTAATACCATCCCTGTGGTGAAGCATGGTGGTGGCAATATCATGCTATGGTGTTGCTTCTCAGTGGCAGGGACAGGGAGGCTTAAAGGAAACCTGCTCCACAGTGCACACGACCTCATACTGGGGTAAAGGTTCACCTTTCAGTACAACAATGACCTGAAGCATACAGTCAAGACAATGCTGGACTGGATTTGGGACAAGTCTCTGATTGTCCTTGAGTGGCCCAGCCAAAGCCCAGACTTGAACATCATAGAACATCTTTGGAGAGACCTGAAGATGGCAATTCACACAGTCTGATGGAGCTTGAGAGGATCTGCCATAAAGAATGGGAGAAGCTGCCCAAATCCAGGTGTGCAAAGTTGTAGAGGCTTACCCAAGAAGACCCAAAGTTGCACAAATTTACAAAATTGTTTATGCTATATCATCATGGGTTAGTGCATGTGTAGAACCCGGTGTGTGTGAAGGTAGGCGGGAAGGAGCACTTGGGAGACAGGCAGACTTTTATCAGAGCTTCGGGCTGGCTTTATTTTTCCCACTAGTGCTTTTCAGCACGCTTCCAGCACTAAACGGAAAAACTAAATAAAACACTGTTGCAGTATTTCAGGACTCCTGCCTCGCTCTAGTTCATCAACACTTTCCAAGCTCACACTCCGGCATATATGCGTATGTGTTATGTGTTATACCTCTTTCATCTCTGTGCCTGTCATTCTGGTTCACAGCATTCGTTTTTTCTCCTGAAAGAACAAACAAAGCACACATAAGTCAACTCGGCGTGATCACAATCGGGTGAGAATCATCGCGTGTTACCTGCTAGTTCAGCCCACCTCCACTGCATCTACAGTTGACAGTTGACCACGCCCCCACTGCCATATACCCCCACTGCCTGACTCAGGTCGTGGAGCCTTCAGGCTTGCAGCTGAATTCCTCCACCCTGGAGGGAGACTTAATCCGCCACTACTATCTGTACCCCTGGCCTGTAGACCACCTCGAACTTGAATGGCTGCAGTGACAGATACCAATCAGCGATTCACATGTTGGCATCCTTCCTGTGGTGGAGCCATTGGAACGGGGCCTGATCTAAACAGAGGTTAAAGGGGTGCCCCAGTATGTAGTATCAGAGGATGAGGACCACCCATTGCTGGCCAGACAGTCCTTCTCTATCATGCTCTACTGACTGTCCCTCACGAAGAGCTTTCCGCTGTTTTACCGCTTGGTGTGCCCCCCCCCCCCCCCTTTCACCATCTGGGACAAAACGGCCCCAGCACTCTGTCCAATACATCAGCCTGCAGAATAAATGGGAGAGAAAATCCAGAAGAATGCAACAGTGGACCCCCACACAAAACCATTTTTAAATGGCAAAAAGCCAGCTTCCATGGCTCTGTCTGGACCGGATTTGGTGCTCCCTTTTTATTGAGGTCAGTCTGGCTGGTGACATCTGAAAAATTAGGTACAAACCAATTATAGCAGCCACACCCATGAACTGCTTTACCCCCTTTTTTGGTCTTGGGACTGGGACAGGCCGCAATCGCTGCTGTCCTATCAGTTTAGAGATGTGCATGCCCATGGGCCAAGTAGAAGCTCAGATACCATACTTCCACCTCCACAATTGCACACTTCTTTGGGTTTGCTGTGAGTTCCACCCATCTCAAGGATCTCAGGACACCTCTCAGATGTTGTAAATGCTGCATTGCTAAATCATTATAAATGATTATGTCCTCTAAATAGTCAGCAGCATATGCATTGTGTGGACGGAGTGTTCTGTCCATGAGATAGTGAAATATAACTGGGGCTCCAAAAAAACAAACGGAACAGCAACAATTTGCCGTAACCCGAACAGAGTAGAAAAAGACGTTTTTTTTTTCTTGGGATATTGGAGTCAAAGCAAGCCTAAGCAATCGAGCAGTTTATCAGTGCATGGCATTGGGTATGTGTCAGATTTAGATTGAGCTACACCAGAGCTACAGGAACCACCTCTGTCCATGGTTTAGGATGTTGAGGTGGTATATTTTTAGTGCATCGCCTCTATCCGTTTGCCTGATCTCATTGTGGACTTTCCCAACACACCATGTGACCTCAAAAGGCCCTTTGAGAGAAATTTAGAGCTTGATGTAGGAAGTAATATAAGCACTTTATCTCCCAGTGTGAATTCCTGTAGCNTTTTTTTTTGCTGTTAGAAGATTCCTCCTCTTGATTTTCCCTAATGCCATCTAAGATACTGCCACAGGGCTTGTGCCCGTACAATAATTCAAATAGGGAGAACCCCACAGAGGCTTGTGGGACCTCTTGTACTGCAAATAACAGGGGTTCAAGCCACTTATCCCAAAGTGTCATCATGAACAAACTTACGAATCATATTTTTAAGCATTTGATTAAATTGTTTGACCAGCCCAACTGTTTGCAGATGATAAACACTGGTATGAATTGATTCAGTCTTTCCCAAAGCATTTTGTGAGACTGTGATGGGTGGGCCTCTGACCCTCTTAGTAGGATCCGGGGGCATGCTCTCCTGTAAGAAAATTTTGTACATTTAAAGTTAAATGCACCAATCTGGTGTACTTTGAGAGCAAAATTAAGAGGCTATGTCTGTGAACAACTTTGTGCTCTTGTGAACAATTTTGTGCTCTAGTAGGACTTTAATCATAAACACATTGGTTGTATAAATATGAATGGTGATGACACTGCAAAACATTCACACCCACAAAACATGGTAAATGAGACAGAGTTTAACATGGTTCACAAATGGTCAAAACACAAAATTGACTAGAGCATACATTTGAGCCATCAAAGAACTGGAGCAAAAGTGGTTACCTGTGTTGAACTGGTATATTTTTTTAGATTATAAAAAAATGGTATTGATCAACTCTCTCTACATCCCTATTGGCAAATTTTGCACCCTGAATTTGGACATTTAATTTTCCAAATTAGAAAAAAAGTTCTAATGCCCTTTTGTAGTTGAATTCCTCTGGGCTCATTGATGGAGACCCTCAGGCAGGCAGTCAGGTACTCTCCTTGCAGCCTGTTCTGAAGGTCTGCTATGAATGAAAATAAAAGTTGCATTTAGAGCACACTGTTTGTACTCTTCTTTTAGTTAAGATGAATATTCAGTTCATCATGTAAATGCAATGGGGTGAAATGTTTGGCACACATCTCTGCAACTTCAGTCATACTGCCTTGCCCTCTGTCCTTACCCTGTTCACTGTGGAGAAGTCTCTCTCACAGTTGATGCTTGACACAATTGCAAAATAAAAAGGTTGCTGCTCATGAGTCCTTCTGACGACGCACATAACCAATGTATCCGTAATCCTATAATTAGCATCAATTTATGAGATGAATACTGGTTTTTTTCTCAAAACACACTTTAAAACACCAACGAGTGTTTATAATAACTTTCAATTGCAATTGAATGTGGAAGTTTATACAGGATATTTGTCATGTGGAAGGTATGCACACTGTTTAACTAAAGCCCTAATGGACATCGTTTGGCGAAACCCTGTGATCACAAATAGATGGAAACAGACACGAATGAATATGTGTCTCATATAAGCTAGCACAGAGTAATGCCCTTGTGCAGTCTGTTCTAATGGCCCAATGAGGTCTGTGCCAGATCTTTCAAAGAGGACCACAATTAATGAAAGAGGGAACAATGGCGCTTTTGGAGTGGCTGGCGGATTCACCAGCTGACATTCAGGACATGCCACACACCACCTGCAAACATTGCCGTGAATACCTGACCAATAGAAATGGCTTAGTGTTTTATCCTGCCCTAAATGCCCAGCCATGGGATTATGATGAGCAGCATGGAATAACATTTCCCTACAGTTCTTTGGTATCGATAATCTCTTCCTTGGTTTGAGTGTTCTGCGTCACTTGGCGTAACATATCTTTAATAACTGAAAAATACAGATGGGATAGCACAACATTAGGCTGAACTTGCTGACCATCAGTTACTCTCAGCTGGTCAACGGTGTGCCTCAGGGTCTCATCATGCATCTGCTCCAAAGCGAAGGCCCCAAGGGCAATCTCTGCAAAGGGTGGAGGGCCAGAGTCTCCCTCCCTCCCGACACTCCATCCCCCTGACACACAGCTGATGTCGATGGCCCTGGTAGTGCCTTCCCAGCCAACACTGTGCACATTCCACAAACATTTCTTGTGCTCTATGCTTTTGCCCCCAGAATTTAATGCCAGATGACTGGCACCAGAGAATAATCATGAAGATCCCTATGCACACACCTCACCTTCACCAATCATGCATCTCCCAGTGTCCCTCATCGAATCAAGGTTTGGTTGGATGGTTGGTCTGGTTACACCCCGAGTCCACCAAGGCTTGATGTGTACATGCAGTATGTTCCTGCTCGATCAGAAGAGGCCTCTGTCAAGGATTCCCTCTTCCATGAGAGAATGCTGGTCCTTGAAATGCCTGGCTTCCTTGCCAAACCAGCAAACCTGCCCTTTGCCCCGGTCCTTGTGGGAACAGAAGATTCTACGTGTGTGGAGAGAGAGGCAGCTGGGAGGAAAAGCAAGGTAGAAACTGGGTTTGGGGGGATCCTGGCATTTCCGTCATGGGGAGCAGGAACTGGAGTGGGGAGAGAGAGAGGATGGGGAGAGACAAAAAGAGTGAGAAAAAGGAGCGCCACCAGCTGCCACGGATGCCACCAGGTGATCCTCTGCTAGCTGTATGACTTCATCCAGGGACACCAGTCTGTGGCACTGGACCCACTCCACTTTTCCTGCCAGGAGCCATGTGATTAACTGCTCAAGCACCACCAGATTGAGAATTCCCTCAGCATTCTGCTTCTCAGCCAGCATCCACCACCAACAGAAGTGCTTGAACTGCTGCACAAAGACGAATGGGCAACCAACCTCCATGAGTTTCAGGACCAGGAAACGTCGTTGATGTTCCTGTGGAGTCTGGCTGACCCGTTGCAGCACTGCCTTCCTCACGGTCTGGTGCTCCAGCTGCACATGTGATGGCAGCTGCTGTGCACTGAGCTGGGCTTCCCCGGACAGCCACGAGAGAAAGCATTGGGACCACTATTTCTCTGGACATCTCCATGCAGGTGCCGCATGCTGAAAGAATTCAAGGGGGCCTGATGTTGTTCAAGACCAGGTCTAGGTTCTACCTGCGTGGAGAGAGAGGCAGCTGGGCTAGACATCAGAGAAGAAGAAGTGGGAGGGGCAGAAAAGGAAGGTGGAAACTGGGTTTGGGGGCAACTTTTGGGGTCCTGGCACCTCAGTCACAGGGAGCTGGAACTGGCACCAGACTGTGAAGAAAGCGGTGTTGAATCACTGCTGTTGTTCATGGTGCAGGTCAAGGAGGGTCTGATGTTGCATCTGGTGGAGCCTGACAAGGGACTTAACGACCTTGCTAAGCAGAACAGTCTGGCACCTCCTCCTGTGTTTCAGCACCACTTTAGAACAGAGTGTGTGTGAAGGTGGGTAGGAAGGAGGACTCGAGAGACAGATGGACTCTGAAAGAGCTTCAGGCTCACTTTGTTTTTTCCCACTAGGGCTTTTAAGTGCGCTTTCAACACTCAACAGAAAAACCAAACACCGTTCTGATATTTCATGGCTTTTTCTCAGTTAAGTTCATCAACACTTTCATAGCTCACACTCCGACATGTGTGGGTGTGCATGTGTGTTATGTGTGACCTCTGTCAGCTCTGTCCCTCTCACTCTGGTTCATGGTGTTCTCCTTTTCACCTGAAAGCACAAACAATAAGTTAACTCACCATAATCACACACAGGCGACAATTAAGCCCCCTTTGCCACATTAGATTATTAGTGTATATTAGATTAATTTAGTTAATTAATCTAATTAAGTAAGTAAATATAATCCATTGTAAATTGAATCTATAACACAAAGTGTGCAAAAAAATGAAGGGGTCTGAATACTTTCCAAACCCACTTTATATACACTATATTACCAAAAGTATTCGGTCACCCATCCAAATGATCAGAATCAGGTGTCCTAATCACTTGGCCT
>CM074951.1:13222463-13263278 GCA_037577455.1 Pangasius macronema
TGTGAGTCAAGGCAGGTGACCGAATACTTTTGGTAATATAGTGTAAATGACCAAAGTTTTGCGGACACCTGATCACTCAGAACACTCATATGTGCTGTTTGAACATCCCAATCCATATTTAGTCCTCCCTTCCCTACCCTAACCCTAACCTCCACTCTTCTGGGAACCCTAACCCTAACCCTAACCCTAACCCTAGCTTTTGAAACATGGCTGTAGGGATTTGCCCATTCACCCACCAGGGCATTAGTGAGGTCAGGCATTGATACCAGGCGAGAGTGCCTGGAATGCAGTCAGCAATCCAGTTCATCCCAAAGGTGTTCAGTGAGGTTGAGGTTGATGGCTCTGTGCAGTTCACTTGATTTCTTCTCCTCCAAACCTGATAAACCATGTCATTACGGACCTTGCCTTGTGCACAGGGGCATTGTCATGCTGGAAAATGTTTGGGCGTCTTAGTTCCAGTGAAGGAAAATTTAAATACTACAGCATAAGGGTACAGTTGTGTGCTTCCAACCTTGTGGCAATAATCTGGGGAGGGCCCACATATGGGTGTGATGGTCAAGTGTCCACAAACTTTTGGCCATGTAGTGTATACAGGTTCAATTTCATATACATACACAGTGGGTGCGATTACTGTTTAGTGTGATAGATATACTGTCCTGTTGTTCATACTGGGAGACTTGGCACATGGTAGCAAACTGCGTGAAAGTATTGCAGAGCCTGATGTCCTCTAGTGGAAATGATCTCTCTCCCCAAAAGTGGCTAGAACGCATTTATTTAATGACCATGTAGCTGATGGTGTTTCTGGGTATTGCTTCATTGTGGAGAATGGCAGAATCAGTCAAAATGTTCTAAAATTAGGCTTGCTCTTTCTCACTGTCTTCATTGTGTCAAAAAACAAATCAGTATATTAAATTGGTTTCCCAGAAGATAGCATAGAAACAAACACTGGCCACAATAAACTGACAATGTAGCCTAAGTAGCCTGTCATTGGAGAATTTGAACCTGTGATATCTTGAAAGTCTGATGTGAAAAAGGTAAAGTGGAAAGGTACCTCAGTGTTCCATGGGAGCATCAGTTTAGTTTACATTAATTTGCTTCCTAGTCAGGGAATAAGAATAATATTAAGGTGTGAAACTTTCCATACATTCCCCTCCACCATTCTGAATATTGTTTTTCACTCAACATTATAATTTCTGTTGATGAGACTACAGGTTTTCAAATCCAGAGATTAAGATGCTCATTGTAAAATACTGATTTTGTGCTGCTGAAACCATTTGTGCTAATTTGGGATCAGTATCTTGATCTACCTCGTAATGTCCTGAGGCAGTCAGGTTTTGTGCTAAAATTTCCTGCTACTTAGCAAAATGCATGTCATCAGTCTTCACAATAGCCCCAGCTAAAACAGCCCCAAAGTATCACCCCATATTTTTCACTCAACATTATAAAATACATTAATATGTATTCTATAGTGTTCTATAGATATATAGATATAGATATGTGTTCTTTATATATACAGTTTTGTGCATAAGTTTAGGTTTAGTTTTTTTTTTTTTTTGTAAAAAATTTTTATAGATGTTAATTTTATGACTTTTGCATTATCGAGTCAGTACAAAAACATTTTATATTTCCAAACATTACTTTTCCAACAAAAATTTCAATGTTACAGAAAAATGTTTGCATATCAGTAAAGAAAGCAACATATTACATAACAGACCACTTTTCAGACAGAAAACATAATGA
Source organism: Pangasius macronema (assembly GCA_037577455.1). Classification (NCBI taxonomy): domain Eukaryota; kingdom Metazoa; phylum Chordata; class Actinopteri; order Siluriformes; family Pangasiidae; genus Pangasius; species Pangasius macronema. The sequence continues at coordinate 13,224,204 of CM074951.1, forward strand.
AGGCTGCTGGGTTTTGCATGCACAAAAACAGAAGCAAGTGCAACATTCAAAGTCTCCAGAGGAACTGTGGCAGATTCTCCAAGATGCTGAGTACCATCCAAATTTCCTTAGAAAACTGAATTGTGACTGAGATGTTTTCTTTAAAACTGTTCTTTATAGTACATTTTTAATGGAGGAAAGTTTAATTTCATTATTTTTGAAGGCGTCTTTGCTTTACATCATTTCTTTTCATTCATTCATTCATTCATTCATTCATTCATTCATGTATTTATTTATTAGTTAGTTATTGATGATACAGGTCATGGCTCTTTTGGACTTTATTGTTTATTTGTTCTCACAGACGGAAGTAGTTTCTAATCATATCTATTTTTTTTAAGATGCCAACTCCTGCCCCAGACACATGTGAACCAGATTCTCTGGCCACCCCAGCAGCCCCTGAGACTCATGCCCCAACCACCCCCAACTCCTTCTACAACACTGCCCCCTGCCTGCCACCTTACACTGCCTACGACCTCCAGGTAATCAGCATTTCCTTTGCAACATCTGATATTTGCTGCACTGTTGAGCAGGTTTGCTTAGAACCAGTACTGTACTCACAGCAGCCAGCAAACAACTATTAGAGTCCCCACTAGAGGCCCTGCAGTACAGTTTTTAATAACTGTCCATTCCCATGTTAGTGACAGCAAGCCATGGTTACATTTTAAGTTACATTTCCACAGGTTATTTTCAGGAATAGTGTCATTTTTACTAGTTCAGTTGGCCTTGATATCTCCCCCAGTATTTTCTTTATAATAAATGCATTTTATACTAATTGATAATGATCATGATAATTAAAAGGACATGGTTAATGAGGTAATTGACAGTTTTGGACATGACAGTTGAGGCTCATGAACTTGCATGACTTTCCAATGTGCACCTTAAGCTGTTGACAGTTCTGTAGAATCTAAAATGGGTGGGCTGAAACAAAAATTTCCATATTCTGAGTTGTTGTATACTCATAAGTACAGTCATTGGTATATAGCCACATAGGGCCAAAAAAGCAGTTTTACATACTGTGTACACTGCCAGCTGTATCTTCTACACATACTGGCATAGGTTACTTTTTCCTATTTTGGACTCCATATTGGTAACACCATGACAGCACCAGCTGTATAATGAACAACTGCACAACTCCACTTTCTATATCTTATCTCTATGACTTCCACCAGTTATTACTCAACTAGTGGTCAATGGCAATTGCAAGTGTTAATAGTGCTCTATAGGGGCAGGATTTTTCCAGGCCATGCTTGGTCTATGAACATTTTCAGTGGAGGAAGAGGAGCAGACAGGACAATTAATGACCGGGTTGCCAGATTTGGCTAGTTAGTAAATGTTTGTTTAAGCTAAAACAAACTACAAATTGAATTTGTTTTACAAAAATTTCAGAAATACTGAGTTCCTTCGTACTTGTGTGCGTATGTTGATCAATGCCGATCACCCATAAATTAACGGGCTCGTGCACAGCACAGCTGATTTCCATTTAGTGAAAGCTTCATAAAAGGCAATGCTCAAACTGCTGAAATAATGAGTAAACAGCAAAAAAAAAAAATAAAGTAAAAAATAATTTTTACTGAAGTCTTTGCTAATATATATATATATATATATATATATATATATATATATATATATATATATATATATATATATATATATAATCAGCCATAATATTAAAAGCACCTTCCTAACATTGTGTTGGTGCCCCTTGTGCCGCTAAAACAGTTCTAAACCATTGAGGCATGGACTTCAAAAGACCTCTGAAGGTGTGTTATGGCATCTGGCACCAAGATATTAGCAGCAGATTCTTTAATTCTGTAAGTTGTGAGGTGTGGCCTCCATGGATTGGACTTGTTTGTCTAGCACATCCCACAGATGCTCGATCAGATTGAGATCTGGGGAATTTGGAGGACAAGTCAACACCTTGAACTCTTTATCATGTTCCTCAAACCATTCCTGAGCAATTTTTGCAGAATGAATAATAAGAAGAATGAATGAAGAATATTAAAAGAAAATATTTATTAAAATGTATTTGCTCTACCTATGTGATCATGGACATCAAGCACATCACACAGGGAAACTGCTTTTTTTTTTATTCAAATCAAAGTGTTTCGGAGACTGTTTTGTGTCCTCCCTGATGCTGTGCTGGATATGCAGGAAGGCATGTGAGGTAGGAAAAGGAAGTCTGATGATTTTTTTTAAATATTTCTTTAGATAATGTTTCACAAACGTTTCATAAAAATGTTTGCGTAATTGAAATACATACTCTATTTAAATTTGACAGCGTAATCCATATACAAAAGTGCAGTAACTCATTGCAGTTTATATGAGTTGAAGACAATCAAGCAAGGTTACGCCCTTTTACACACAATTTACACACACTCAGGAGCATGAGTAGGATACAAATGTTTTTTCCAAACTTATGGGATTTTCATGAATACCAAATGTCTTGTGTAAAATCTCCTATAAATGATTTACTAATAAATGTGTTTGTATCCAACTTAATAAATGAGACCCAATATGTCTATGATGTACAGAACCCTTTCTATTGTCAAATATATTGCAAAATTGGGAGAGGGAAAGGGGGATTATGGAGTGGATAATGTGCGTACATCAAAAATTAGTGTGAAATACTTGTTTCCCCATACAAAGGCTGAGGAAGTACCCCAATTTTTGAGCTAGTTTCAATTTTGTGTAGTTTTTGAGGTATTTGTGCTGGACATTTTGCTAAAACCTGCTAACTCTGGTTATTACCTGTGACACAGTTGATGATGTGTCTGAAACCACTCAAAATGAGCTGCTAGACTGTAGTCTGTTGATTCTCAACTGCATATTACAGGGTTACTCTAAAAATTCACTACATAGTTGCCTATAGCATAAGTCAAGTGTGATAGCCTCTTGACTTACATTTGTTTGAGACTATGTCGTTATTAATGTCGGAGTGCCCCACCAAAATCTATGGTCATGAGCTGCTGTTGAAAGTTCATGCCATCAAACCTCTGAAGACCACCTGGACAAATAGCTAAAACAGCTCCAAAGTATCAGTGATTCACCACCATATTTGACAGTGGGTATGGGGGCTTTCTATGTATGTGACTGTAGCAGGTGAGGGTGTGGTTTAGTGTGGGTCTTCAGTGGGAGGGAGGTGTCTCCAGACTAGCTAGAGGGGTACTGAATAATGTAGCACACTGGAGCCCTGTTGGCCCATGAATGTTTGTCAACTCTCTTATGTGAGTATTTATATCGTGTATTTATTTTATGTAAGCAGTGACCTTTGTGTGTGTGTGGGTGTGGCCATGAGTAGAGCAAAGCAGAAAGCAACAAGCAAGCTGTACAGTTGCAAAGTTTTTTGTTTTGGGGAAAAAAAGGTCTATGATACTGACTGATTACCAAGCCTTAATAAAAAGCTCATGTGTTCTCTGCGCAGCATACGGCTGTCATTGGTACAGCTGTGCCCAGTTTGCACCAGTCATGTTGATGGTTTGAATGTCTGATTGCTAAGCTAGGCATGCCTAGTCCTGTTTTAGTGAGACCATTGGAAATAATACTTCGAGTCTTCNAGCTCATGTGTTCTCTGCGCAGCATACGGCTGTCATTGGTACAGCTGTGCCCAGTTTGCACCAGTCATGTTGATGGTGTACATGCCAAAAAAGTTTGGTTTTTGTTTAATTTAACCACAATACACCAACAAATTTCAATTGTAGTTTTAATGATGTTTGGGAACAGTGCAAATGCCTTGTAACAGTCAAAAATGCATTTTATGAGTTGCTCTTAGGAAATGCTTCTTCCCTGCAGCCATTACAAACAGCTTGTTATGGTGGTGGGATCTAAAGCATCAAATCCATTTCTGTTAAGTTGGCTGCTATAGTGTTGTGAAGACATCTTGAATGTCTGATTGCTAAGCTAGGCATGCCTAGTCCTGTTTTAGTGAGACCATTGGAAATAATACTTCGAGTCTTCAATAGTCAATTTTATTGTCCTCCCATCTGTACACATGTATGCAGCTCATAGAAATCTTGTACTTTCAGGACCATATAAAGGTTCTGTAGATTTATACAATTCAGATAGTGCAGCCAACGTAATTTCCATTCGATCTTTTAGTTTCAGCTGAGTCCATCATTGGGGAATATCTGAGTGTTACCCATATTGGCATTTACATTCCACAGCAACGCTGTTCTTCAGTGCTCTTTAATGCTAAATCACTGTATACCAATGAATAAAAGAGAGTACACAAATAATCTTTGTCATTTCAGGTCTCCAACATGTTCCCCGACTCTTCTGGCCTATCTGATGACTCGCAGTCTGGAGCCAGTCACATGTGGCCCACTATGATCCCTCCACGCTATTCTCCTCCTTATTATCCACCTGATGATAAACCTCCGCCATACAGTCCTTAAGGGACACTACAAAGAATCACTACAAAGGTAGCATTGACAATATGCCCTAGGAGTTGAAGGGTAAATGGGCAAACATACCTTAAAAACAATTCCTGCTGCTGTGGAGGGTCACTGCACAGGCAGTCCTGCTATGATGTGATGTCTGTTGAATGGAAGCAGATCGCAGTTGCAGTACAGAACCAGGATGTTCAACTCTACAGAGCAGATCTACAGTGAGATTTCTGCAGTTGTCCAGTTTAGGAACACTAGGCAGCCTCACGACTCCATGCTATAACTTACATCAAGACTGTTCACAAATATGCCTTAAAAGTGTCATTATGCTCCTGTCATGAGTCTTGTCTGTGAGCTGTTTGGACACAGTGACTCTGCCACCATGCGTCTCCCTCGCTGAATGTTTCTAAAGTGGCACAGGGTGTGCTGATTTTGTCTCGCCTCAGCCAAAGAGGAACGAGGAGTCTTGTATGTATGTATTGTCTTGTTCATTTGCACTTTATTGTACCTGAATATAACTGTAAAACATCAAGCTATATAATCCTTGTCAGTTCGGGCAGCTAAAAATAAGCTTGTGAAGCCCAAAGCATACTTTTAATATTCTGTCTAAGCAGGATGCAACATGTAAAACATGGTCATTTTATTCAGCACCTCAACCAGGTACAAATAATATGAATTGTGCACACAATCATGTTATCTTTACACCTTCAGTGTAAATATCCTTTTCCTGATTTGTGAATAATCCTATTACAATGACTAAACAGCGGAAACAACTTGTAACTGGGACATGCAGATAGATCCTTATATCACCTCTGACAATTGTCCCAGGTTTGTAAATATGAAACTGCATCACTCACAGAAAAGTGAAGACACATGAAATATTTCAGAACATTAAGTTTAAACATGACATGCAGATTTCATGGGAGGTCATTAAAACCAACAAAAAAAAACAGGTTTGTTACTGCAGTGACTATATAAACTACACATAATCTGTACACTTAAGCTGTTCATGTATGACCTAGTATTACATGTTTGGAGTACAGGAACAGTTCATACTGCCTTCTCTTAGTGTACACTTAATCATATCCTAAAAGGTGTTTATTCACTGTGATTAGTGATGAGTCTATAGCTTTAGATGTACTTGATGTTTTTTTTTATTATTATTTTAAGCAAATGTACAAATCTGTAAGCAAAAATCTGCAAATGGCAGAAAAAAAAATTAGCAGGAATCACATACAGTCCATTTTGTGTCTGTTTAAAATATATTTTATGTGTATAAATATTACCTTTGTACTGCAGAGTTGGATTTGGTGGTTTCAAACAAAAAACAGACCCAACAATGTAGAGCACCACATTCTGTATACTAAATTATCAGACTTGCTATATTATTAAACTAAGTCAGAAATTCAAAGCTAGACACCATCATGAAGAATGAATGAATGCTGGAGAAAAATGTTCATGTATTTGACAGCAATGAGAAAATAAGTACTCTAAAATTTTATTTCACATTGTACAGCACTAAGACCTAATAAATATTGTTGAACAAAATAGAAACAATTAAAATGGTCTTTAGTAGTACAAATATTTGTTAATATGTAAGATTAACAAATGTTAGAGCGTTCACCTTCTGACTGTGGCAATATTGAGTCACATGATCATCCTAATGTCCAAACCATTACCTACTAACTAGAATACAATGGAATACATACATGTATATGTAAGAAGGAAATATAGAAAAGCACATGGAAAAAAAAGAAAAACAGCAGAAAGTCATCTATTACTCCTCTGCTTACACTTAGATAATGGCCTGATGAGTAGAGGCTCATCCATTTTACTTCATTAATTCACAATAATTCATGATTACACTCTTGGTGGAAATGACCACAGCCTTATATGGCCAGCATATAAATAAAAATGTACAATTTTACAAGTGCAATCTGCTAAATAATGGACATATTACTAACATTCACAAATGTCTTCCCTCCTCCTCTGCACTTAAATCATAAATACAAAGGTTGTTCCTTTATGCTAGATAAGAAAACCAAGAGAATCAAATAAAATGAATGGTCTCTGTAATGGAACAAGTGCATTATTTTTTTTTATAATCTATTGAGACGATCATTAAGAAAGACCCAAAACACTAAAACAACGGTGTCTATAGAAGGTTTCAATATGTCCAGTACTGAATTGTAATTAATCTTCTGCACATTTGTCCGTGTTTTCTGTGCTGGCATTGTACTACATGGTCACCTGTAGACTTTGTATAAATGGTGTGCTCTCAGACTCATCATTAAGTTACTCACTCTAAACATCATCAAGGTTCCTCCAAGCTAGCAAAACTGCAACATTGTTGAACATGTTTAACGTGTAAAATGGAACTGACAATTCTAACTATGCCATAATTCAAACAGAACTAAAGTGAACATATGTATTCATTCCCCTACCTCATACCATTCATCATTTTTTCCTGGCAATTCAACACTTCTTTCACAGATTGAAGGTACTTGTACTTCACAAAACTAACAAAGGAACTGCAGTAAATCAAGACTGTAGGACATCTTGTGTACCGACTGAGTATACCTTTATAATAAATGTCCACAGTCTAATTACTCTGGAAAGAAAACAGCATCCCTCACTCACCATTGTCTTGAAACTAATGTTTGTTTTGTTTGTGTTTTCATCAAGCCCACCCTGTACCTTTACAGTAAAAGTTAAAAGAAATCTGTTGTATGAGAAGTACTGCCAAGATTTAAAGCATTAGACAAATGTAATTAACAACCACAGAACAATTTCAAACACACGATTCTGACAAAACCCCTGAACCCCATCTTGAATGACAGACATATTTTATGTGTTCAATTAACTTACTAACTTTTCCAGTTGACTGAATTCAAGAACATATTTCTTTGAAACCTGGAACATTAAAAGGCACCATAGCACTCAGAATTGTGAACATACCAGCTCAGTATGTTTCCGGTATGACAAATTCAAACTCTGTTGTGTTCTCTACATTCATTTGGTTTGCGGGTCGAGGAGGGGGTCCGGGTCGTGCATGAGCCCCTGGTCGAGTGTGTGCATCAGGCTCGATGAAGATATCATCCCAGTTCAACATTTTGCTCTGGCTGGACTGGAGTTCCTGGTTTGTGAATTGTGACCTGCCAGGGTTAACGTGATGCACAATCCCATCTTCATTAATGATCGGAATTCCCCCGGTCTCACTCGAGACGAAAGAGTACGGCTTGAACTGCAGCGTTTTACATGGAAGTAAGCGGTACAAGTTATTGTCCGTGTCGTCCTTCTCCTTCCTTCCTGAGGGATCTTGGTTGTGCATTTGTTTGCAGTGTGATGACAACAATTGGTAGTTGAGGAACATTTCATTACACAGTAAACACTGATACCTTCTCTCCCCCGTGTGAGTGATCTCATGTTTGGTTCTGTATTCAGCCAGAGCAAAAACTTTGTCGCAGTAACGACACGGGTACTTCCTCTCCCATGAGTGTGTGTTAAAGTGCCGTCTAAGGCTTGTCAGGCACACATAGGGGCGCTTGCACACAACGCACACATAAAAGGTCTTTCCGTCCATAATAAGTTCATAATGATCCTCTTGATCCGCTTTAGCTTTTTTCTTACCTCGAGGCGAGCTGGTGGTCAGATTGCTTGCACCGTGCACGGAGGTCTGTGATTTTCGTCCAGGGGCAGGTCGAGTTTCCCCCTCACCTGAGTACTCTTTCACAGGAACAATGTCATAGGTATTCTCCCCTATGTTGGCATACACCTTGCATCCTGATGATAGCGAATCAATTTCTGAGGCTTTGTCCAATGTAATTGTCTTCTTGGTCAGAGCAGCATCTAGCCTAGTTCCATTATTAGTGCTGAAGGTTGGCCTCACATCTGACAGTCTGATTTTGCCCGGCTGATCTGGTGACTGCTCCAACAAAACCTTCTTCTTCTGAACTCCAAGCACTTCATTGGGTTCCAGAGGCAGAGTGGTATTTAGAGAGTCAGGGGTAAGACTGTTCACATGAGCTGGGGTAGAGGGTGCGCTCTGTGAGCTCTGTGAGCTCTGTGCGCTCTGTGATCTTGCATCAGAGACCATAACAGTATCACTGGTGTTTGGGGACATCGTGACAGCTGCAGGGATTGCATGGGCTTGTGGGTTGTCTTGGAATTTCTCTGGCACTTCACCTTCTGAAGGGAGCTTGCTTTCCTCATATTGAGCTTTTCCCCTTTCAGGATCCAGGTCTTCCTCATTTGTGCCTTTTTGTCTTTTAGGCTCTGGTCCTTCCTCCACATCCAAATCTATAACCTGAGATTGCTTCGTCTTCTGAGCTTTCGGCGCTTCCACCTCTGAGACAAAAAGAACATCATCGTTGTCTGGATCATCTCTGTCAACACTGCCACTTACCATTTTGAATTCCTCGGCCGATAAAGAGAATGATTCGGTGATGATTGGCATATTCTCCACTCCGGTTTCATTTTTCTCAGTGGCATTAACGTTGCTGGGATCTCCTTCTTTCGACAAGCCCGGTAACCCCTTGACTTGTGAAAGTGGGGTCGCGAGATTGGCAATGAACTTGACTCCTAAGATCTGGCCTGCGCTGATAAGATCTTCAAGCTTGTCAGACCGAATTCGGTGTATTTTTGAGGTGTATATGTAATTCAGGACTTCTTCAAATATTTCTGCCTTGATAAAATTTAGCTCAATCACTTGTCCTGCGACTGAAAAAAGCTGCCGAAAGTAAGTGCTGGATGCCGATAGCATTGTCTTGTGTGCCCTGAACTTGCGGTCCTGTACAATTATGGTCACATCACAGAATAATCCGTTGTTTCGCTGCTCACTGATGGCGTCCAGCAATGACACAGGAAACTGTGTGTCAGTTACAGATATCAGCTTTAATTTCGACATCCCTGAGAAGACAGAGGTGGAAGCTTGGTCAGGACAGTGAAGTCAATCTTCCGTAATGATTCCCTAATAAATGATTTATTACAGGTAATATAAGGATATTTTAGTGTAATTAAAATATATATATATATTTTTTTTTTTTTATTATATATAAACTTCACCAGAGGCAGTATAAAACCTGTCGCTGGTGGTCTCTGTAGCCTGAATAAACACTGTTTTTAATCAAAGACGCAGGTGATGCTATTAGTGGATTATAAAACAATGTAATGTCGGTTCAAAAAGAGAAGAAAATGCTACTGTAAACTCTGAAAAACACCTTTATTATTCTACTCGTATTAACGGACACCCGCAGGGTCTAAACACGGCTAATGTAGAGCTTTTAGCAAACAAGCTAAACTGGTGTGAAAGCACCAAAAAGGGACAAAAGTAATAAATTACGTGCAATGCAAGATTCAAGTCCAGTCGCTACGCGTTCAGGAAGTGCAGCATTAACACGCGGATATTTTCTACGCGTGGTGCAAATACGTCCGCGAAAGTATAAAATCACCAACTAATGCTGAAAGGAGCAAAAACAAAAATGAATTGGCTAGGTAGCTCCTGAATGCTCAATTCCTCTCTCCTGGTGCGGCGCCAGGTTGCGGCCTAGGACGCTAACATAGCTAACCTAGCTAGCAGGGTGTGAAATGCCAAGCTAGCTAGGTTGACTTAGCTGCTACGGTTATTAATGGAAGAAAACATCACAGGTGTGTAAAATATTTATCTTTAGCGATGCTTAATTGTGTACCTGCAGTGCGAAGCGTTTGTATCCAGGCTTCTGTTTTTGAAGTGATACAAAAAACAATGCCGGTTTGTGGCAGCAGACAACAAAAAGTCTGTTGTTGGAGATGAAGGAAGGCTGCGACTCTCTGTATAACCAACAGGAGTCGCAAAACATCTCCCATCTGCCTGCTAAATCAACCTGCATGGAGTGAATAATGATGATCAGTGATGATGTACACATCTCACCCATATCTGTCATGGTTATAACGCGTTAAGTACCCAGTGCGTTTGATAAAAAGTTACTTTGCCCGTGTTTTATCTACCTGAATGTGACTGTGCAACCCATTACTAGCCGTTAATCCACGTGACTAAATATTCGCATCAGCTTCTCTGAAAACTATTGCACCAGTATAATTTACCTTTAATGTACCTCACTGTAAAACCTTTCAGTCCCATAGCGTGTTATGACACCCTCTTGACGCAACCGCCCGCGTGCTTTTGTTTTCGATGAGGGTTGCCAGATCTGCGCGTAAAAGGCAACCCAAAACCACTGCAGCAATGCACAGAGCCTCCAGAAAGACTTCATGTCTTAATGGTGGTAGGATCATCATGCTTAAGGGTTGCTTTTCTCATCCTCCTCGATAGGTTGTCCTGTCACTCGGTTTCGTGTCCCGTCTCTGAATTGTTTTAAACAAATTTTTTTTTTCAAAACAAGGTCTGACTTGAAACCAACTGACAATCTGTGGCTTGACCTGAAAAGTGCTGGACAAGTGGACAAGATTTGCATTCAGGAATGGGAGAAAATGGCAAAATCAAAATTTGCAACACTCCTAGAGACACATCTAAAAAAAACCTAACATCTGTAATTGCTGCAGATCATTCACACTGAGGGGTGAATATTAATCAGCTAAGCAGTAGATTTTGTTTTTCAAATATTCTGAGGACATCTAAATACTTTATATAATTTTATTATTTCTGTAGAAAGTCATTTTAAAAGGAGCAGGAAAAATCCCATTCTGATATGCCTAAATATTGTTGCAAGAGGTACAATCATTGGGGACAAATACAGTACTTTCTGGAGGCACTGTATATATTTTTCATAAAAGACCTAAAATGGTATCATATTACTAGGCTACATACTGTGGATATAAAAAGTCTAAATAAAATGGGGTACCACGATGACAAATGGTTCTTGTCCTACGTGGTGGTTTTAAATATTTTCCTGTTCTGTCTTTGAATGGTTCTCTGTTTTACACAATACATCTGATGAAACCAATTCCAAAAGGTATGTCTGGCACCAAAAATTGCACATCACCAAAAGAACACCATACCCACAGTGAAACATGGTGGTGGCAGCATCATGCATTAGGGCTGCTTTTCTTCAGCCAGAACTGCGTCTTTTATCAAGGTTTAGGGAATCATGAAGAGCTACAAATAGCAGTCAATTTTAGTGCAAAACATTCAGGCGTTTGCTAGTAAGCTGAAGATGAAAAGGAATTTCAGCATGAAAATGACCCAAACCATACATCCAAATCAACAAAGAAATGGCTTAACCAAAAGATCAGTGTTTTTGAATGGCCTAGTCAGAGCCCAGGCCTGAATAAAAATCTGTGTGGAGACCTGAAACGGGCTGTGCACAGGAAATGCCCTCACAGTTTGACAGATCTAGAATGTTTTTGCAAGAAAGTGTTGCCAAATATCGCCAAGTCTAGATGTGCCACGCTGTTAGACTCATAAAAACTGGGTGGTGTAATAAAATAACATTGAAAAAAAACCCAAACCAAACAAATAAAAAAACGCTGACTCAAAATCAGTATTTTAAAGGCTAGCATGACCATCACTGCAAAATATGTTGTAATATTCAAATGTAACATGGGACAGTTATTCTTAGTAGCATTTATTGTCTGGCCTGATGAGTGAAAGTCAGAGGTTTTGTTACTAAGCCCTTGCTGTGGAAATGCTTGATAGGAATAAAATGACTTAATTCATGTGATATCATCTAACTTCATCAAACATGAAGTTGACCCCAAAAATCTTGAGGCAGGAAAAATGACAGACTTTTTTCCCCTTAAAGTTATAAAATTCTGATAATTTATTCCACATATTTATGATTTATATATACATAAATTATGCTACTGTAACAAAATAAGCATAAAGTTAGTTCGCATCATGTACAGATTTTTGTATTCTAATAATTATTAAGATATCCCAAATTACAAAACATGGTTTGGTTATTTAGGACAGCATGGCTCAGATTAATTGGGTCTTAAAATGATACTGAAAAATGAACTGATGCATGAACCGATACCTGAAATACCCCACAACTATGGTTAAATGATACAGTGAATTTTATGTGAATTAAACTGTTTTTTGTGAAACATCTTAATAAACAGGAGAATAATGTAGACTAGGAAATACAGAATTTTACTTAGGCCTTCTGCTGGGTATGCTAAGATTTTAACTAAGTGTACTGTGTTCAAATTAGTTTAGAGTAACAAATCATAAAATGTTACCTACTGTTTGTGTTTTTTGTTGTGTTTTTTCTATTGTGAGATTTACTTCTTCTGTTCATGCTGATTAAGTTTCTAAAAAGATTGGTTATGAATTTGCAAAATACTGAAGATTTTCTAAACCCTGTTACTGCTGTAAGAAATGAACTATCTTATATGAAATATCTTGTACTCAAATGTACTTAGTCTTCTCTCTTCAAACAGTATTTGATCATAGTGAAGATGAATTTTGAGAAGTAAATAACATGTAATTGAGCCTGAAAGCCTTAACCAATGAAAATTCAAAATTATCATTAAAATGCCCTTCATGCGGTTGTGACAAAAAGATGAGCAATACTGCAAAATGAGCTTTTTTCCCTAACACATTCAGCAGTCAACACTTTAAATACTCCTGAAATGTACTGTATCATTGGTATTTTGTTTTAATAATAGCAATAAAGTTTAGACAATGTTGAATTTCAAAAACTGTCCAAATATACCTGAATTCATTGAGAAAATGTTTTTAACGAAGTAGTACAACCGCCATTTTCTTGAATAGATATTTCGCCAAGGTGCTAAAGCTGACTCATATTATTAGATATTGTTGTAAATATATGATTGCTTTGAGAATGAGAAGACCAATTCACAGACAAACCAACAGTACAGTATATGATGGAATACAAAACCAGGAAGATGTTCACATACAGTATTGCTTCCGTTTAAAACACACCAGAGCTCTTAGTATGAAACATGCTTACGGCTAAAGTTAGCTACTTTAATGTTAGTGTCTCCTAACTACTCGTTCCGTACTATGCAAGACAATGCTAGATTCAGTGTCAAAAACTTTACCCTGATTCAGACTGCAACCACTGTTGTGTTTTTAGTGAAAGCTCCTTCCGGCAGAAAAAAAACCAGGGGAGGTAAAGTGAAATAAAGTATTACCCATTTCCGCCGGAAGGACGCGCACCTAGCGACGCGCTGTAGGGGGAGCCATTACACACTCACCACAACTCACGACATGGCGACGTAAATAACAGGTAGACCATATTTTTTTTGTTCGAAAAGCGTGTATTTTAGATACACGGATTAGTGATTTGTTTTTTCACGGCTGCGACAGAGTGTGTTAACGCAGTCTGAAGTGTACATGACGGCTGAAGTCCATATTCGGTCGCTGTGAGGATCTAAAGCAAAGGCTAGTTCCGCTGAGGTATGGGGTTTACTGCTTCAGCGCACGCAGTAATGTAAATAAGGAGGAATTGTCTGTCTCAGAAAGCAGCACGTAAAGTGTGTACCTTAAAGGAAGCGACCGTTTAAACGCAGTTTAAAACAGCTGTTTAAGAGCTTAACAATGCCCGAGCTCAGCGGTAAATACTCGGAGGCCAGTAGCCCGAGAAAGCGCCGCCGGAGCCGCTCGAGCAGCGGAAGTGCGCGGAGTCGCTCGCGGGAGCGTGGCTCCAGTCCTGCGGCCGATAACCACAGACACAACGGGACAGATGAGCGGAAGTGGTCCGAAAGCAAAGAGAGGAGTCGGAACCGCTTCCGGGTTGGCGGCTCGCGCAGTCGGTCCAGATCGAGAGAACGCGAGAAGTTGGCCTGGGCTGATGAGCGGGACCGGGGACACTATGCGGGGTCGCGATCCGATTACTACGACAAGAGAGACGATATCCAAAGGCAAAGACAAGAGGCCTTCATTGCTAGGTAATATCTCACAGTCTTGGTACACATTCTGTCTTAGTAGTCAGACTTATACAATCAATAAATGGAGTTGTACTGATGAGAAAAGTCCTGTTGAACACGTGATCGTATTTCAATTTTATTCAGGCGCTTGCAAGAGCGAGAGAGAATCGGTGAGCTGGGATGTCCTGAGGTCTGGGGCTATTCACCATCTCAGGCTCTGGGGCTCATTCATACTCACTTTCAAACCTACACTTTATACGGTGGTCGTCTGACACACACTCTACAATGCGCTTAATTCAGTGGTGTTTTCCTCCCAACAGCTCAGATGAGCACACTCCAGTTGAAGAGGATGTGAAGAACAGCAGCTCTGAGACAAGTTCAGAAGGTGTAGTGATTTACATTTTACATTTCAGTGTAAGATCAGTGCGATTGTTAAAGCTGTAGATTTTTTTTTTTTTTTGCTAGTTTTACAACATATGATGGTCTGGAGTGTCACCCTGGGTTTGAAATATGCCTTTGAAAAATCTCAGTATGTCATAGACTGGCTCTGATGCACCCTACATCATCAAACCGAAAAAATAAAAAAAAAATAAAGTGTGCCTATGGTGTCTCGACGACCGTAGTATTGTACCTCCTCGGAAAGGGGAAGTTGTTGAAAGAGAAAAATAACCAATCGAGTCAGTCAGTCTTACAGACAGCGTCACTCCGCAGACCTGCACAAGCACGGATCCTAAAAGAAATCTTAAACTGCTCCATGGTGATGGCTGAAGTAAACCGATTTAAAGAGTACTGTTGTTGACTCCTCAATTTCTTATTTACAGAGGAAAAGAAGAAAAAGAAAAAGAAACGAAAATCGAAAAAAAAGAAAACCCGCAAGCATTCAGAGGACACAGAATCAGAAAGTGACTCAGAAGGTTGGTCTCTTTTGCTTTATTCAAGAATTAATCTGAATTTTTTTTTTCTACTCCCGGTATACTGTACTACATACAGTATGGCTAATAGTTGGACACTCGTACAAGCGTGCATAAATCAGTGGAGGGTCTCTCAACTCTAGTCATGCAAAGTTGAAGAATATCCTAACCCCAACATGCCATTACCAACGCTTGTAGGATAGTTGTTAATTATCAGCTGGTGAGCTAGATGAGGTGTGTTGGGAAACTTGTAAATGTTTTTGGAGCTGAGTGATTCTGTTCTAGTGTATTACATGTCAAATTGGGAGCCATTTTTGACTGAGCCTCTGTTTTAATCAGGTCAGTCATTATCTATAAAGTTTTTGTTGTTGTTCTTGTTTACAGAAGAGGTCAAGAAGAAGAAGAAAAAGAAGAAAAGTAAAAAGTCAGTAAGAATGTCTTATTAATGTGTGTTTTTATTGTATAATTTACCTCTTCTAAGACATCAAATCAGCTATTTACCAAAACCTTTATAAGATTAATCAGGTGTGTTGAAGAAGGTAAATTGCTACAGCAGTGCTGTGACCCTCTGGACATCCTTTGCTCTAAGTAATGACAATAATCCTCTTCTAATGTATATTTCTTACCTCAGGAAGAAATCAAAGAAGAAGAAGGCTAAAAAGAGCCGCAAAGAGTCAAGCAGTTCTAGCAGTGATCAGTCTGCAGAGGAAGAAGATGATCTCGGAGAAATGTGGGTGGAGAAAACTCGTCTTGAGGATAACGTGGTTGGACCTGAGGCTCCTCTCACTCACATGGCCCAGGATGATAAACCATTAGAGTGAGTATCTGCATTTGTATGTTATTACTGATTAGGTTATTGATGTACAGTACACTGCAGTTGAATATCATTACTGCCTGGAGTTTAATAAAGTTTTCCTCCCTCTCTCTGCTTTTATAGTTTTGGCCATGCTCTGTTACCCGGTGAAGGTGCTGCCATGGCGGAGTACGTTAAAGCAGGCAAGCGTATTCCAAGGAGAGGTGAAATTGGCCTTACCAGTGATGAGATTGCTGACTTTGAGAAATCAGGCTATGTGATGAGTGGAAGCAGGTATGTGTTTTTGATTTTTATCAACAAAAGACTAACAATACACACACACAAAGTAATACACCTAGGCTACATTCACACAGCAGGCAGAAGTGGCCCAAATCCAGTTTTATTTTGTTAGGCTGTTCACACTTTGTTTTCAGCGTCGCCTAATTCTGACATTAGTCTGAACAGATCACGCTCCTAAACTGACCCGTATGTGCGAAGGAACACACAGTACAACGTAAGTTCAAACAACATTTTTCCCGTACAATAAGCCGGTACCGGTGTAGAAACCAAGTACAGGACCGTTTCTTTCAATTTTGCTTTTAAACTTTTAACTTTCTTTTTGGTTCTCCTGTGGCCATGTTCGGCCATTTCTTTTGAGATATCTTCAAACACGGAGTAGTTGCGATATATGCCTTTATAATTTTGCTTGTACAGCAACATGACCCCAGATGTTGATGAGGTCCATTACCTCACTATCCCACCACTGAAATCTCCTTCACTGTTATCCTCCATCTTTCCTTCCTGGTAGCGCAAAATTATGACAAATATCGAGTTGGATTGATGTAAAAGTCACATAAATTCCGATCTGCCTGTTCAGACAGAGGTAACATTGCCATGTATTCGATACATATCGGATTTCAGTACCACATGAAGGAGGTCCAAATCGGAATTGAATATATATCAGATTTAGTGTGTTTTGCTGTTCCCAGAGCCCTGCAAGTAACAAATCTGTGTCACGTTTGAAGAAAAAGACTGGATTTGGGCCACTTTTACCTGCTATGTTAATGTAGCCCTAGATGCAGAGCTGATGCATAAATACACATAACAGTGCATAAAGCCAGGGCCACCTGTACCATGTGTCCTAAATAGGCAGCCGCTTAGGTGGCACTTTCTTCCATTGTGTGCCTGCTGTCTCACCCCCATATAATCCTGTGCAATATTTACTGCCCCTGATAGTATCTGTGACATACACATCCTGACTCTTTCTATAAAGCTGACGTTCTTAACTGATTTGCACAAAAAGCCATGTTAGATTTATCTTTGCAGTTAATGGATTAAGATGCATTGTTTAGGGCTTGTTCTGTTTAATGACTCCTCATGCTCGATATCCCCACAGACATCGGCGTATGGAGGCTGTGCGTCTGAGAAAGGAAAACCAGATCTACAGTGCTGATGAAAAGAGAGCCCTTGCCTCTTTCAACCAGGAAGAAAGAAGAAAGAGGGAAAGTAAAATCCTTTCCAGTTTCAGAGAAATGGTGTATAGAAAGACAAAAGGAAAAGAAGAGAAGTAAAATGTTAAACGCAGTGCCAGAATGCCAGCCCTGGGTTTCAGTGTATTATAATTTAGTAGGAATAGTAGGAAGTCCATGCTTATGTCTTGTATTAGTTCTTACTGTGCATTTTTTTGTGGTGAGGAATTCATCTATCAACTGTTTGCTGTTTTATTTTTTTCCTCTCAAATAAAAAAAGCTTTGATTCTGAAGATTATCAAGTGTATTAACATTCATAGAGCCATGTAAACATTATACAGCCAGATAAGTCAAACAAGAATGTTCTGCTTTATGCTGGTCGGGGTTACAGTGGAGACGGAGCCTATGCCAGGAAGAGTGGGGACAAAGAAATTACACCAAATGCCCCCATTACCTTTTTTTTTGTCAGTTCTGTGCTTTTCCATTATTATTTGCATAATTAACATAAGAGGTGACATTGATCAAGGATGTAGATTAATGTTGTTGAGCTACTCTAGGCATGTTGTTTGTATTTTTTTTGTTTTGTTTTTTTTTCTAGGAAGGATACATTTAATGTACATTATATGGCCAAAGGTTTGTGGACACCCATATGGGATTTTATTTTTTTAATTTTTTTTTTTAAACATTTCAGATTTAGTCCCCCTCTACTGTTATAATTATCTCGACTCTTCATGGGAAAGCTTTCCAGTAGATTTTTGCACGTGGCTGTGGGGATTTGTCCATTCAGCCACAAGAGCATTAGTGAGGTCAGACACTTGTCAGGTGAGGAGACCTGGGGTGCAGTCAGTGTTCCAATTCATCCAGTACAAAGGTGTTCAGTGGGGTTGAGGTCAGGGCTCTGTGCTCCGGAGAGCTCAAGAAGTTGTGGTTACAACCGTTTGGTACAGAAGTACCTAGAACGAAACACGGGTCCCCATAACGTATACTGGAACAGGTTTGGGCTTGACCCCTTCAGTGAAGCTAAACTGTAATCCTACAGCACTCAAATACATTCAACTTTGTGGCAACAATTTGGAGAAGACAGGTGTGGGTGTTTATTGGTCCAGTGTCCACAAATGTTGGCCATATAGTGAAACTTTAACATAATACATTTTTGCTCTGTAAATGGCACCATAGTTTACTTTTCCATCATGATCTGGAAGATTAAAGTTGGATGTACATGAATAAGCTTTGATTGTGTGATTGTATACAGTATGTCTACTGCTGATAGATAAATCAAGTGTTTTGGCTCACAAAATATGAATCCACAGACACAAAACAGATAATTAATATATATAAATTATTTTAATAGATGGCTGGTCAAAATGCACATTGCAAAACCTTTGGACAGGGGCAGGGGTATGGCATGATCTTCATTTAATGTTTTCAAGTCCCTGTGAAAACAAGAAAACATTTCAGAAATCTCTTCAGTAAAGCCACACACTAATATAAATAGACATACAAATCTGTTGACAACAAAATACAAAATGTAAAGCATAAAATGAATAAGTTTAATAAAGGAAATTAACCTTTGACTGGTAATATAGTCCAGACCCTGACACCCGCTTGTCTCTCTCCATCAAGTACCATTGGTAAGGAACTCTTGCGATTCTTTTCTCCTAAATGCAAAATTAGATTAAGTCTCAAAAAATGTCAAGAATGAAACCTTNAAAAGCATAAACTTCACGTTTCATGTCTGATTGGCTCAGTGAGGTTTGTGGGTTATGCATGTTGATCAGTAGAGAGACTGAGGAAAAGGTGAAAGCAAGCAATGATCTTAAACTTATGTCCATAATGATATATGTGACATTTAATGGTGGCAACATTTATACATTTACACTTCACTCCCATACCAATTAGAGCAATTTTAGTAAATGTTGGCAAATAGTTTGCCTTAAGTACAATTTAAAAACTTAGTTTTTAAGCCAGTTAATGTATAGAGGTGACTGTTTGTAGTATATGCAGTGCTCAGAAACAGAACGAAAAACTTTTTGACTTCAAACAAGCTTTCAAAGGAATGTGGAAAAGAGTTAGACACATTACTGAGCAAATTACCAACTTGAGCAAATATGCAGATGAATATGAGAGAACTTATGAAGAGTCTCCTCTTTTTTTGGTTGTAATTTCAAGTGAACAGCACAGTGAACTGGCATCAGCACAGATGTTCGTTGCACTTAATATGAGAAGTAGCTGGACTTTCCATTAATCATGTAAAATAATAAAAGCCTGTGGTTTTTCTAAAATTTCATCAAATCAAAAGATGCAGAGACAATGTCCCTTTTTGCACTGTAACACATTATTATCCATTGCCTATCTAATTACAAAAGGGGCAGATGACCACTAAATGCATTGCAATGTCTGATTTTAGGCTAAGATTTTAATTGTCATTAGGTTACCTTTTACAAAAACAAAAACATAAACATAATCATACATATTAAGGGCAGTTGTAGCTCAAGTTTAAGGTCTGAGGTAGATTAGAAAACTGAGTTAAAATCCCAGGACTGAGTCACTGAACCCTAGAGCAAGCTCTTTAACCCTCCACTGCTGTCCTGTAAGTTTGAACTGTAAGCTCCATCAGACATGCATGGCTGCTAACCTAAATGTAAACAAGACTCAGACTGGATAGCTCTAAGCACTCACCTTTCCACCGTTAGTCAGTTTCTGTATGTGAGTAGTGATCACCCCAGGAGCGATCAAACAAGCCGTCATTAAAGCAAACCCAGGCAGTATTTCATACCACATGATGAAGGAAAGATGTGATTAGCTGCAGTTTAACAAGGACCTTGTCTTGCTGCGCTAATAAAGAGAGAAATTTACAAGTCCTCCCCAATTTTGCCCAAAATGTCTGCTGAGTTGACGGTCACGCACCGACTTCCGCTAGACGATCCCTCACTTCCTGTATGCAAACGGCGCCATAATTCTTCAGCTCCCTCTTGTGGTACGTTCATGATATCTACATATAGTATATATATAAAAAAACATCTAAGACGCCATGAAGTGTAAACAATGACGTAAATCTAAAAATAATTGCGTGAAACAATAAGAATACATTTTAGCTAAACAGAAGCAGCGCTGTTGGTAGGCCAGAGACCAGGCAGCCAATCAGAAGCGTCCGTCTGTGTTAGCGAGAAAGTTGGGTGAAGTACGCCTCAACTCCTCACAGCTTCACAGCTTCCTGAGCACATACTGTTGCTGCATTTTCAGACATGAAAGAAGACAAGGAAAATACGCGGCCCAAAGAGAAGAAAGTGGAGATTAAATGTGAAGAGCATGAAAAAAACGAGAAGCCGAATAAAGAGAAGAAGGAGGCCATGACAAAGGTAGCTAGTTTGCCTATAGCTGCCTAACGAGCAGTTAGCTTCTTAGCTTCGTCTCAGATTGAGCTGTACAGCAAAATAGTTACACCATTCTTAGCACCAACGCAATTTTGAACTTTTTGTTAGCTGTTTAAACAAGCAGCCAGTTACAGATATGAGTTCGTTCAGTACTTTGGTGTAAGTTAGTCACTGCTGAGTGCATCATTTGAAATGTTTTCAGTTGTAGCTAATCTGGTGGAACAGTTAGCAAAAACTAATTAACAACGCTATGCTCTACAGCCTTAACGAGTGTCGAGGAATGAAAGGTATATAGCTTCTTATTCCACAAGAACATTAGCAAACAAACAGATAAATCAAAAACAACAACAACGCACACATTGCTTTTCCTCAGAGTTAAAACAGTTAGATAACTTAGTGTTTTGATGGCAGTGATAAAGCGTGAGACGCATGCAGAGCTCCTGGTGAAGTGAAGTGACTTTGTGGCCAAGTACGGATTAAATGACTGGATTGTCATGAACGCGTTGTTTGATGATGATTTGATTTGTGTTTGAATCAGATTGTGATCCGACGCCTCCCTCCCAGTCTGACTAAAGAGGAGCTGGAGGAGCAGTTACAGCCTCTACCAGACGTGGATTATCTCGAGTTCTTCTCCAGTGACACCAGGTGTGTGTGTGTGTGTGTGTGTGTGTGTGTGTGTGTGTGTGTGTGTGTGAAATGACAGTTATCCCAGCCAAAACATCCTCTCATGGAAGCTGATCACATGTTCTGTTTCCTTCCAGCCTCTACCCTCATCTCTTTGCAAGAGCATATCTAAATTTCAAGAACCAGGAGGACATTGTTCTTTTCAGAGACCGCTTTGATGGTTATGTGTTCATTGATAATCGAGGTTTGTATATTTTCATAATATTTGTCACTGTCAGATTTTATCCGCCCTCCCTTTTTTTTAATTCTTGAGCCATTTATAAGATGGCATTTATAGGATATTTATGTCGTATTATTGTGATATAGTGTGTAATAATGATTGTTATTTTGATATAAAGGACAAGAATACCCTGCAATAGTTGAGTTTGCACCATTCCAGAAGATTGCTAAAAAGAGGAGCAAGAAAAAGGATTCCAAAAGTGGAACAATTGAAGAAGGTAAGAAATCAGACCACAAAAAACACAACTCTGAGATTTCCATGATGTGACCAATTGCTAATATGACTGTGCTTTCCATAGATAGTGATTATAAGAAGTTTTTGGAGATCTACAATGGTGATGAAGAGAAGTTTACTTCAACCACTGAGACATTATTAGAAGAAATAGAGGCCAAGACAAAGGAACTAGTTGGTAAGTTGATTGTAGGCCTGCATAGCAAAATATTCCTGAATTATATTTACTCGAAATTATTTCCAGGATAAAAACTTTTTTTTCCCTTTTTTTTTTTTTTTTTTTTACTTAGCCAAGAAAACAACTCCTCTCTTGGACTTCCTTAAGAATAAGCAGGTAAACATCCAGTCTAAATTTATGTCCCTGGTTGATGCCAAGAAAACACAAGTGCCAGACTTTATGCTTTTTTTTAATGACATTTGTTAACTTTGAATTATCCAGGACATGATTTTCATTTGACTCCAACCCTGTTGAGTGTGTACTGATTATTACTGTTGTAAATACATCAACCTGCATTCTAAATAGAGCCCAGAGCCTAAATTCTTCACAGCAAATCATGAGATGTTCTGCTAAATTCAGTGTAGGCTAACGTCTTTGCTGGCTAATCTGCTTCTCATCAGGCACCATACTTGTATGCTATTGGGCAGCTTTGTATTGTGAATGATTAGAAATATTAATTCACACTCACTTTCCAGAGATTAAGAGAGGAAAATAAAGAGGAAAGGAGGAGGAGAGAACTGGAGCGCAAACGCTTGCGTGATGAAGAGCGGAGGAAGTGGAGAGAAGAGGACCGAAGGAAGCGCAAAGAAGCTGAGAAATTAAAGAAAGCAGAAAATGCACCTGGAAAGGACAAGGACCAACCTAAAGAGGAGCAGCCAAAAATCAAGGTACAGCGAATAGCCAGCGTTATCGCTTAGTTGGTCTACGTTATATACCACACTGTGTGCACAGTATGTTACTTAAATAAAAAAAAAACACACACACACTTTAAAAATGCATTTGATAGGAAAGTTAAAGCAGATAAAACAGAATGACCAGATTGTGGGAATACATTAGACTCGAGTGTTGGCCCCATGACGCAAATGATGTGAGAAATAATTTTACTTGTAATCATTTATGTCTGACCAACATGAGAAACAGTGGAACTCAATGTCCCGAGTTGAACAGTAGGTATGGTGTTGAGCTGTCCTTCAATATCAGGTTGTCCGACTGTTTCGTAAAGTTATGTTTGTCATTTATCATGTTTCTAGCCTTGTCAGAAAACATGATCTTGTGTTATGTTGAAAAGTTAAAAAGTCTGTAGTTACAATACAATGCATGCCAAGCCAAACTCGTTTACAAGGTTTCTTTCATGTGATTTATTCATAATTAACTTTGTATGATTAATAATGTATTTATGAGTATCAGAATATGCATTATGCAGTACTGTCATCACAAGTAGCAAAGCTGTTTGAACCAATTAACCATTCATAAAACATGGGAAGCAAAATTAATTTGGCATCTGAGTGGTTCTGTTACCAAGACAGCCAACAGATATTGGTTTTTATTTCTAATTTTATTGGTTGGATTTGGTTAAATCAAACTGGCTATGTCCTTTGGGTGGGAGTGATAGCAGTCCATCACAGCTACACCAGCCAGTCATGGGTATGTGAGCTCATGTATTTCAGCTGAGCGTGTTCTGCCGAGTATGTTACACACAGAGACAGAGTTGTAATGTTTGAATAGCCAAAAGAACTCACCAGAATTTCTGAATAGATGCAATGCTTGTGTTTACTGTTAAGTAAAGTGGCATGAAATGCCTAATTTACTGTTCACATTTTTAGGACTCTTGAATAAGCAAGTATTCAGAAATATTGACTTGTTTTGTCTTGTCTATTAACATTTGTTTACTGCCCCAGCTCCTGAAGAAACTAGAGAAGCAAGAGAATAGTGACAATGAAAAGCCAAAAGAGAAACCCAAGAAGCCAGAGCGAGAGAAACTGAAGGATGACCGAGCTCCAGGAGGAGCAGATGCAAAAAAACGTCAGAATGGTGAACACCGAGAGGACAAGCCAAGAAAGTATGTGTTGAGAGCATCTTTGACTTTTCTTTTTTGGGTTAAGAAAAAAAAATGGCAGCTGTGGTCTGCGAAACATACCACTGAGTGCTATTTTGTTCTAGTTTCATCTTTTAACTTGGATCTCATACAAAGGTGCAGTTGGATTAGTGCTTTTTCTCAACTCACTGCAGATATGAGGAAGATGGTCGCAGGGAGCATCGGGATCGTGAAGTGGACAGAGAGAGAGACCGTGAACGGGATCGGGAGCGACGGCAGAAAGAGAAGGAGCGACTCAAGAGGCAGGACGAGGAGCGGCGAAAGAGGAGGGAGCGTCACGATGGAGAAAACGCCTACAAAAAGAGAGAGGAGGAGAGCAAAAAGGAAAAGGAGTACGTATGGGAAAAGAGAAAGAATGAGAATACTGGCAATCACGCGGACAAATCTGAGAAGTCTTCTAAAGATGCTAAAAAGGAAGAAAATGTGAAAAAGGATCGTTTAAGGAACAAGGTACATTGTTTTTCACAATATATTACTGCATACGTGTCTAAATATACAAGAAATAGATATGAGAATGTTAAAAAGAGTAATTTGTCATTCTGTAAACCACTGGTAAGTTACTAAAATAGTAGATATGTTAGATATTTATTTTTAGTAAAATACTTATCTGAAAGTGTCTTAACAGCTACTCATCTCTTTTTGGTGACAAGAAAATGCTAAATATTTCCTTGCTACCGTTGTCTTGCATGTGGTAATCATTTCGCGGTCAAGTATCACAAGATTTTGTGAATGATTTTTTTTTTTCTTGAACTCAAAACCTCCTGATTCAACTTCACAGTTACTAAAGCCTTCAGAGGCACCAAAACAAAACACTTCTGGTCTATGAGCTGAGCGTAGTAATGTTAGACACGCTTGTAGATGGGCACTTACTAAAGCACCACTTAAACATATCTTCCTCTCTGACACCATGGATGCAGTGTCCTTGGTGTCTACCAGTAAGTGAGCTTGCCTCATTAATGTTCATTCCTTCTGCATAATTAGTGCTTTTCACTCTGCCTCAGGATCGCCCTGCCATTCAGCTGTACCAGCCAGGAGCAAGGAGCCGCAACAAAGGAGCTACAGGAGATGGTCAGGCTGGGGATAAGAAGGCCGAGAGGGATGCCAAAAATACACAAGAGAAAGGGGAAGAGTGAAGGAAGACCACCACATGGTGATGCGATAGAATTCTGGCCAAATCAAGGCAATTTAGCAGTGCTGCTAAAGCAAGAGGTTCCTGTCCCTCACAAGCTCCCAGTGAGAGACACAGGAGTAAACGTTGCCACCTTACAGTGCCTAAATAAAGCCCCCTTTACTTTCTGTTTGCTTTTAATAGAGCTGAGCAGCGGGGCAGAGTGATAGAAGCCAAAGGTTTTGGGCCATGAGCACTCCAAGTGACCTTACTCTTGGTACACAATCAAACACATTGTACTTCAGATATTCTGCTTTTTTGGTATTAAAGATTACCAATTCAATCTGTTTCCTGTTCCACACCTCCAAAATAATTAAAGTTTTATTTCACTGAAATGTTTTCATTTTAAAGCAGTTAGAACTGTGCTTCACAAGACACTCAGCATGTTACGACACATATGCAGACTTTTGATTTGAAGAGAATATTTTTGGAATATGAGATGCAGAGAGGGTGGCGTTTAGTTATAACAGGCTTTTGCCACTGTCAGGTTTTTTTTTTTTTTTTTTTTTTTTATAATTAGGAAACTTTTGACAACATGTCTTTTTGAATTCACTGAGTGGCCTTCCCTACTTTTGAAATAAAGCTTTACCTCATGAAGAATCAAAAAATGCATCAAATATTTTTATATCTTGTTATGAATACTTTAAACTGGGCACTAACAACATGACACTAAATAAAAGCTAATTTAGCTCTTTCTGAGGTTATTAGTAATTTGACTCCTGGAAATTGGGGTGCTTTGTTATGTTAATTTGCTATTTACCATTGAGTGAATAAAAGTGATCAGTTAATGGAAAATGCTCTTGAGAACAATAAACCCAGCATCTTATTAGACCAATTATATATTTAAGCTGGACTATGTATTTTACTCATACAGAGCTTTTAGAGATACACAGCCCTTATATGCTATGATGACCAAGAGGGGCCAACTTGTTGCAAGTATGTAAAATGTGCAAATGCAGAAAATGGATGCAATAAACTGGTAACACACACACGGTGCAGACAGGGGCCAACACGCTGCAAATATAAAAAACATGCAAAATCAGAAAACACGCAAATGCAGAAAGGACATGCAAGATCAGAAATGCTACAATAAGCCGAAAACACAACGGAAATCGATTACAACAAAATGGAAATGTTTCCAAGGGGCGCATGATGGATTCACCTGGTGGACATCTCAAAAAAGAAACATGGCTGGTTGTTTTAAAATTGAGGTTAAGCCAGCTGATTATCTTGAAGCCATGGTTAATCTAGCCGCATGTAAAATTTAAAGGCATGGCTTTTAGACAATTTTTTTTGTCTTTTCTTGGGGTAATGGTGCCGAAAGCAGGAACCAAGTGTTTATGAGCTGCAACACAACCAGCAATTAAACAAAATGGTATATTTGAATAACAAAACTATCACACAACAATTCAAAATATTTATTTGTACCCAGGCTAAATACGCAAAAATATTTTACTGTTAAGTTTTTTGTGGCTAGATTAACCATGTTGTTGGGAAGAGCAGCTGGCTTAACCACAAGCTGGTGTTCAGCTGGTTTTAGCTGGTGGGTTTGCTGCTCTCCCAGCCTGGCCAAGCTGGAGTTCATCTTACCTATTTACTAATTAATCAGCTAGTTCCATCTACTGACATGGGTAATTACAAGGGTAGTTTATCATCATAGTCAGGCAGGCTGGGAACTATAGCTTAACTACTTACTCTAGTTCTTAATAGTCTAAAATATATCTGAAAATTCTACAACAAAATTATTTAACTGGTTGCACAGATTTATTTATAACATAAAATCTGTAGCATGCCCTGAATCATACCAGATTAAAATATTGTCTGAACAAATACATTCACCATAGGTTGTGTGACCAAATATAGTCAAATTTTTGTTTTGAAATTTTCAGTATTCAATAGACTTGTACACAAATTGCAAGTGAAACAAACATAGACTGTATATAATGATAAATAACTTTAGTATTATACCTCTCCTTTTCTTCCCTTTCTGTTTAATGTGACAAACAAACAAAAAAACTGTACAATATATTAAATAGACACAACATACATGATGCTTCAGACTATTGGAAATGTAATAAATTGTAATTTAAATTGTAACTTGTGTAGCCCCCTTAAACTTTTCATTTTATATCTCTTTTTCAGCCCTGTAATCCTATACACATAAGTTTATTTTTCTTTAAGTCCCATTCAATTTTAGAGATACATATATGAAAACTGCTGGACTGATTGAGACTTGGACATTTATTGTGTAAAGTATACCATTTTGATTGTCTTCTTTAACACTTATTGCTATTGGGTTTACATATACCTTAGTTATTCCCTAGGGCACATTCCCTTAAAACTATAAACACAAGCACCAAAGATACAAACTCAATTGTGTTGTCTCTTGCAGAGCAGAGCAATCTCTTTCATCTTCTTCTGAAAATGATATGATGTTCTGTATTTCCCCCTGACATCCGTTTGTTTGTCTAATGCAACACTCCCTTCTTCTCTTGTGTATCAGTACTGTTTCTGGCACTTGTCTCTCTGCTGAGATGAAAACATTTATCTCCTCGCCTGTTAATTGCTTGGTTGTGCCACTATCTAAGACTGTGGCCAACTCAGACATTTCTGCACTGTAGGATGCTCACTGCATTCTCTGCAGAAGTTTAAAACACCATCACTGATCAAATGTTTTGTTGCAGGCTACGGCTTTATGCAGCAGAAACTTGTTAATGATCTGAACAGCAACACATTTAGTTCCATGAACCAACTTTAACAGGCTGCCTTTTGCACTTTCAAAAACAAAAACAGAGTGTTCCCCTGCTTTGTTGAATTCCTCATAGGTGACAGACTCCTGTAAAAGGAGAAAGACAGCTGAAACCAGTTGACTGAGATGTTTCAAGCACCGAGAGTCGAGCACACCCTCAAGACATGGTAGACAATAAAAAAGCAGCCAAGCTCTCCATTCTGATGACTTTGAATATCTGAACTCTTCAAGTGGCCTATGTATGTGGGTAATGGATGTTTCTGGTGCGATTTTCTGTTACCCGTAATGTGTATGGTCTACTAATGTAATATGGCTGGTCACTACTCTGAAGTAAAAACTGTGATCTGTTTGGTTACACCAAGAAGGACAGCATGTATATAATCAGGTACAAAGCCCCATACAATATCAAACTATGGAATGTTCATAAGTTATGATGGACTTTTAACTCCTCTGACAAGCCTACCCTCAGCTGCCTTCATGTCTCATATCATAGACATTGAGTCTCTGTTATCATGTCCTGGGGCTAACACAGTGTACTTAACCTGTCTTTCAACTAAAACACCAGGAGATGAAGACGGAAGCCACAACCATAATACCCATTAAACTGAGTGGTGCTCTGCATTGCAGGTCTTGCTGTGTGGACCACAGTTTCATTTCCAGACCATAGACCAGCAAGGATTACATGCTTAGATCTCATTTTGGGGAGCAGTTTATTCAATTGAGAATCAGGCCATAAAGAGAATTTTGAAAATTTGTATACAGGGGACCCATCAGAATTAAAATTATATGAAACATTTTTGGATTTGAAAGAATTCCACCAGGTTGTAACAGTTTTTCATCATAGATGAAACTCCATCATAGATAACATGTCACACTGTGGCCTGTCAAATCTATAGCTAAGGTGCTCTTATTGAAGTCGAATTTCTGGATTTCTGGACTTTCCAGAAGGTTCTGAATCTGTGGTGCAATTGGCATATTGATAAAGCAGCTACCATTATTTAAAGAACTGATTACAACTGGTCCATTACAGGATGGAGACTGTATAATGTTCTGGTCAGTAACTTGTTTTTGTGTTCCAATGTGAGGTTTGCAGCCTTTACAGTAAAGATGAAACTCAACTATTTCTGAGCTGTTTTTTGAATACCGTATATTAAACATATGGTTGGACCTTAGGACTACATCATTACCAAAAAGGAAATTAATGAGCTTCAGCAAGTCATCCAGTTGACAGCCAGTAACAGCAGGAAGACGCATTATCAACAGCAGAGCCTCTGCCTTTGTGATTGAGCCTGTTGATTTGAGAACTGTGTCCAACCTTGTACCAATTTTGTGAAGTGGATCATCTGTCGGAGTTTGAACCTCACTTTCACTATCCATGCAGATCTTGTATCTTCAGAAGACATGCTGAAAGAATCCTCATTCAATTTATCCAGTCCAAACAAATCTGATACAGCCTCACCCTAAAGAATTATGAAAAGACACTTAGGCACAGGACAAATAACAATGTTTTAATACTTAGTGAATGTTCATTTAATGTTTATTAAATTACCGTTATTAGTCTAGTAAACAATCTTAAATCTAA
Organism: Pangasius macronema; assembly: GCA_037577455.1. Classification (NCBI taxonomy): domain Eukaryota; kingdom Metazoa; phylum Chordata; class Actinopteri; order Siluriformes; family Pangasiidae; genus Pangasius; species Pangasius macronema. Next base: position 13,253,727 of record CM074951.1, read on the forward strand.
GTCCAATCAAGGAGTACTATGTCGTTTACAAAGTGCACGTTAGCAAGAGCAAAAATGTCAAATCATTTTGGAAGAATATTTCACTCAAATTTAGTGTGACTACTATTTTAAGTTACACTTGTACAGTAGGAAGGCAACCAAAATGTGAATCTAGTCTGCAAAATCACCGCCAGGTGATGCAAAGAGTTGCATCTGTGAAGATTTTGCTTTTATTAAACCACAATTGGAGGTGTACGTCAATGGATGTGTATCAGCGCATGTGTTTACATTTTTGTTCTGTGATTTTGAATGTTTAGAATGTTATAACTGATGTCCTACTTCTTTTTCGAACAGTCCACAGGATGTTTCCCGTGTTATAAATGTGTTATAAACAATTTCTGTTGTGTTTTTGGCTTACTGGAGCTTTTCCGCATTTGCAAGCACAACAGAAATTGTTTACAGCATGGGAAACGCCCGGTGGAACATTTGTTTCTGCATTTGCATGTGTTTTCTGCATTTAGTAGGCACCCTTTAGTGATTGTATCTTCTTCTTCTTCTGTATTTGCTTATGTGCTCATGTCTGATTTTACATGTATTTTCTGATTTTGCAGGTTTTTTGTATTTGCATGTGTTTTCTGTGTTTGCTTATGTTTTCTGATTTTTTCTGTATTTTGTATTTGAATGTTTTCTGCATTTGCATGTGTTTCTGTATTTGCAGTGCCATGGACCCTGTCGGCCACCGTAAATAGCACACCAAAACGATGACCAAAGAATATGAGTGATGCGAAATGAGCCTGGTGTTTCAGTGATGGGGTGTTTCAGTGATGGGGTGTTCGCGGCTGAGGGCGTTGCCGTGCCTCTCCGCTCGGGGTCGCTGTGTCTCTGTGCGGTCGTGTAGCTCCGCCCCTTAAACTCGGAAATACAACACGGCCGTTTGCCGAAGTTCCTCCTCTTCAGCCACCGCCATTGTGGGGCAAGGATTGTGTGTCTAGAATGGTGAGAAATAATCAATAAACATCCTAACGGATTTAAATATTTTGTTGTAAATTTAATTGCCCTTTTGTGCTAACGATTGTTCCATGTCTATGTATCTCAAAATTTCAGTGATTGATCCCTTCTAGAGAGTTTAAATAGTCAGAATTAGCCCGGAGTGGGTCCCTCAGGGTAACTTTACTGCGAGCGGCTTTAGGCCCAGAAATAATGTGATTAATTATTGGTCCCCGTGTAACGAAACTCGTCTGGTTAAAGTTCCAGACCGTGTTCTTTGTTATAAAACATTAAATGTGTCTTTAGTATTGGGTAAGATATGAATTCGTACGTGTAGCCGGGTTGCTAACAGCTAACACCGTCCTGCTAATGCACATCTGATCACCGTTTCAGGCGTCACACAAGACTTTCAGGATTAAACGCTTCTTGGCCAAGAAGCAGAAGCAGAACCGACCAATCCCTCAGTGGATCCGCATGAAAACCGGCAACAAGATCAGGTGAGGAAAAGCCTGGGGTTTGCACTAACATTAACAGTCACTTCTCTCGGTGAGCTAAAGCAACAGCACAGTTAGCTTTAGTGCTAAGGATAAGGTCCATGCACCTTTAGGCTCATGTGTCGTGATACTGGAGGGGAGAGAAATATTGTGTACTCCTTCAAATGAATGAAAGCAGGATGCAATTACAGTGCTTCATTGTGTGGAAGGACTGCCATTACCCTGCTGAGAGCAACATCCTGCTTCAGAGTAACAGCTTCTCACCTGTGTGGGATATATACTCTCTGTAGCAGGAACAACTGTTCTGATAAGTTTCAAATGTACATTACATGATTAGAGTTTTTTCCCCCTCTCTCCACTCCTCAAGCCTCCTTATCGTCTGAATGATTCTGCTTTTTCCTAGACATGTACCATAACCTACATGTACACCTTGCAAGCATCACCTCATTCAGCATGGTCTTAATATGTGTATTGAAGTAAAACTGCATGTATTGTTGTTAATTTATTTTTTGTGTGTGTCGTTTAATCATTTGCCCATATACGCTAAACTACTGCTGTTCAGCTAATCTCTAAGCTTCGTCTCTGAAAGACAGAAAACACTACATTTAAGAGATGTGCTTCGTTTATTCTGTACATATCCAATAAGTTTGTTTTAAACCTGTACAGTGATGTTTAATGTGTGTAATCATGAACAGACAGTCATACAGGCTTCACTGCTGATGGGGAAGCCTCTGGAGTATTGGTCCGAGCACAGTAATTTTAAAAAATACAATTAAGACAAATCCTGATTTTGCTTGCAATTTGCTCAAAAATTGTAACTCCTCATGTAGTTTTAAATTTGGCTTGTATTTCTTGCCTCAGTGCTTGATTCAGTGCTAGGAGTGCAGTTTGAGCTTCTGAAATGAGCTCTGAAGCTTTGACTTCATGTGTGTTTTATTAAAGGACAACATGGCAACTGGAATCTGCTATGGTGTATATTTTGACAGGTTTGGGTACTGTTAAATCACAAGTTGAGTAGGCAAATTGAGACTTAGCTTCTGAAATCCTAATTGTGTTTACATGTAATAAAACGTAGGCTAGCTGTAAATTAGCTACCGTGTGCTTGCTGTTCATTTGTTCATTCCTGGATTTTAGTGAACAGACGGCACTTCTCCAGAGTCTGAGGTTCACGCATGCAGAGTTAGTTCCCTGCTGTGGCCTCTTTCCTTTTTGTGATGCATATTTATGGTCCTTTGCTTCATTTGTGTAGGTGTAGAGATGTTCCCATGTGATTTTTCTTTAGTATCTTTGGGTATGACAAATCAATTTATTAAATGTCTATATGTAAACTTAAAAATCAATGTTCAGAGTTGCTTTAATATGACTTGTTTTTGCCTGCAGGTACAACTCCAAGCGCAGACACTGGAGAAGGACAAAGCTCGGCTTGTAAGCTCAGTACTCGCCTCTTCAGCTTTGGCTACATCTGCACCCTGCAAGCATCACCACCTCTGCCCAGATGTTTGGAGAGATCATCTGTTATGTGGTTCAGAAATCTCTTTTGTACAGATACTCTGAAAATGCCCTTGGTAAACAATAAATGATTACACCATGAATGAATGCCTCTTGCCCTTTCTTTCTGAATGTTCCTTTATTTGAGGGAAGCATTATGTGGGTGACGGTACTTAGGTCTGTGGTATTGGCCTGTTTTCAAGTGCTATAATATACATATCAAATAACAACTGATATACTGAGTGACAGTGGGTTGATATTCATATTCCAGCTTCAAGCACAATATATGCTGTTACTGGTATTTTACATAAACAGGCTTGCAGGGAATGGTGAATATACACAAACTGACCATTTAATACACATTTACACTGCTTTTATTAGCTAGCAGTTGAATATAAAAGCATAAAATTATAAGAGGTGCTGATGACCAGAAAACTTGTGTATATGCTTGAATATATGAATACAAGCATATTGGCAGTACCTTTCTAGTATTTCCAGTAATATCTGATGCATAATTAGCCTATTTCTGATGTCCTTTAGTTCTTACCTCCAAAGAAAAATGGAGAGAGTAACTTTCTAAATGAACCAAAGCGCCATAGCCCATTTCTAGTGAGTGTGTCTTTGCTGTTTGTGTCCGTTTGGCAGTCCTCTATAGGAGCTACTTCAGTACAGCTTGCATTATTGTTATTAGCATTTAGCTGCCAACCAGAGTGTTCATCATCCCATGCACCAAGGAGCTCCTTCATCTCTGCTGGTGCACTTTCCTTGAGATATTGCCATGCCCTTTTTCCATTGTAGTCCATGGCATCTACACTGGCACTAAATGCACCGACTAAGATCTTTATGACCATGTACTGGCTGTGCATAGCAGCAACGTGAAGAGGTGTAAGACCCCCACTGCCCTTTAAGTTCACGTTCACTGGGTGCCCTTTCCTCTCAGCGTCTTTTAGAAGCTTTAGTAAGGTCTCGTGTTTCCCCTTCTTGGCTAACCAGTGGAGAATTGTGTAACCGCTCACAAAGTCCTTCCTAGTCAATAAATTAGGATCATCCAAGAGAAACTCTGCTATAGTATCATAATTTCCATCCACAGCCGACAGCATCCATGCGTGTTCAGTGGGATCCAGTGCCCAGCATGCATTGCTCTCGTCCGCACCCTGCGACGTCCCATCCACACAATCCCTCGACGACCTGCTCGCGCTTTTAAGCGATAAGATCGTTGACAGGCCACTATGCGAATTATAGTTCAAAAATAAGTCCTTCAGGTATTTTTTGCGCATGGCAGGCGTGATGGAGCCTTTCTCCTGGACCTCGGCCGATGTTTTTGCTTCAGAAGCTTCCAGCTGTTTCTGAAATCTGGACCTGCGCGCAGCAGCGCTGAGTGTGAGCGACGCCGCGCGCGCGCCAACTTTAGCCGCGCGCTCCTCGGGGCTCGGTTCCGCTGAGAAGCCGGAACCGGATTCATTCCAGTTGTTCATTTGGATTTTAGCTGCATGTTTTTGTCCGTGTAATAGCGCCTCGGATTCCCCCATCTGAGAATCCGGGGGAGTTTCGGATTTGATGGCTTCGCTTTGTGACAGCTCGCAGCTGCCCGCGCTGTCACACATGTTTATATGAGCGGGTTCGGCTTCCCTTGTTTACATACGCGCTGAAGAAGTTTACATATCCGGAAACTGTCCTCTTAGATATCTCCCATTCTGTGCGTTCTCTGTTCCAGAAGACAAACATTACAGCTAGATATAGGAAGTTCCTCATTTAAACTCTTTATTGTTCCTCTTTTTAAGCCCCACTTGAAACTAATAATGTAATAGAATTAGATTTCCCAACTGTTATAAGCCCAGATAGCCTGGTTTCACTTTTACTCATCTACGCCATGACAGTGAATCAAATTCATCTCTCTCACCTGTTCAAAGGTTCATGTCATCCGCGCTCATGAGCACTACGCAGGACTCTTACACACTTGAACATCTCTGCGTGAATATGAATCCATAATCTAGAAGATACATGACCAAATGTGAAACCTCTGAACTTAAGTGTAGTTTCTTTCCAAAGGAAGCACCAGTTTGAGTACTGAAAAACCTGAAAACTGAAGTGTTGCTTGACACAAAGGTCAGCTATAATGTCTCTGACAACTCAACAGTCAGACACCCGGATCACGTGACCATTCAAGTTGACCGTAATCAGTTACTTATTACAACTGAAAGAATTACAATGGCGTACTGTGGGCCACATTCACACACTACTGTTGACCTTCTAAAATCTCAGCAGTAGGCGAACTTTATCATTCAACATCATTAATAGTAGGATTATTTTAATTTGTAGGTAGGTAGGACAGTTAGGTTTCTAAAATACAGATAAATAGCAGAGTTGATATTGGCCTACAGTTTGAAAATTCAAATTTAATATGGGAGAAATTCAGTTTCTATGGGAGATGTTTATTTTATGAGAGTTTAGATTTTTTAAGCTAGCTTTTGAATTTGCTAAGATTACTGTAACATAAGCATCTTATTTAATAATTTATTTTATGTAAAGCTTTATTTAGAGGGCCAGTATATAGCTAACTGCCAACTAGCTATTTAGCTATTAATGTCAAGCTACTCCAGTGACAACACAACACTGACAAGTTGTCAGATTTTAGGTCCACAAGCTACATTACCCTTAGCCCAAATTACACATTACCCAACAGCACAAATGCATAAAATAAAAAAGCAGATTTAGGTCAAGCGCTTCATTTAATGTTCACATCAAACATGAAAACTGAAAAAAAGGGATCTCAAATTTTACCCAGAATGGTGCAAAAAAACAAAAACAAAAACAAAAAAACATCCAGTGAGCAGCAGTTCTGCTTACCAATGGCCAAAAGTACCCCTGACTCCTGACCATCACACCCATATGTGGAACTTCCCCAAAGTGTTGCCACAAATAATTGTCTAGAATGTCTTTGAATGCTGTAGCTATAATATTTTCCTTCACTGGAATTAAAGGAGCCTAACCCAACCTGTCCCAGCATGACAATGCCCCTGTGTACAAAGTGGGGTCCATGAAGACATGGTTTGCCAAAGTTGGTGTGGAAGAAAATGACCCATACCCAAGCACATATGGATATGATGGTCAGGTGTTCACATATTTTTGTTTTGTGGAAGGTGTTTGTGATGAAAAAAAAATTAAACCAAGATGAACTTTTCCACCCTCAATGTGAAATTACAATGTATAAAAATTAAGTGAAAAACAACCAGAAATATTTTAAGGAAAAACAGGAAAAATAATAAAAAGTTACAATAACCTGGTTGCATAAGTGTGCACACCCTTTTATAATTGGTGATGTGACTGATGTGAACCAGTCACATTCAATCTCATGTTCAAAAGTAATTATCATACTGCTGTCATCAATTAATCATTCTGATTAACCCCAAATAAAGACCAGCTTTTTCAGTAGGAATTTCTTGACATCTTCTTGGTTTCATCTGACCACTGAAGCCGCAAAGAGCTTACAAAGCCTGTCCTGTATCTCACTTGTCAAAAGATATCAATCAGTAGAGGGGTTTAAAATAATTTCCAAAACATTAGATGTACCATGGAACACTGTGAAGGCCATCATCAGTAAGTGGAGATAATGGGGTTACCATACTGACATTACCAAGAACAGGACGCCCCTCCAAAATGTACAAAAGGACAAGACAAAAACTTACCAGGGAGGCTGCCATAGACCTACGGCAACACTAAAATAGGTGCAGGAATATCTGACAAGTACTGATTACTGTCTGCATGTGACAACAGTCTCTTGTATTCTTCACTTATCTGGGCCATGGGGTAGAGTGTCTAGACAGAAGTCCCTTCGCACAAAAAAGCCCACCCAAAAGCCCATCCAAGCCCACCTAAATCACCCCAAACCATGTGGCAAAATGTGTAATTGTCTGATGAGACAAATTCCAAAGGATATAATAATTTCATAATTCCAAAAGGTATGTTTGGCACCAAAAAATTGCACATCACCAAAGGAACAACATACCCACTGTGAAACATGGTGGTGGAAGATTCATGCTTTAGGGCTTGCCCAGTCTAGATGTGCCATGCTAATAGACACTAGTTTAGGGGTGTGCACACTTATGCAACCAGGTTATTGTAAGTTTTTTATTTTTCTTTTTTTCCCTAAAAAAAAGTTTCTGATTGATTTTCACTTTATTTGTATACTTTGCAATTTCACACTGAATGTGGGAAATTATGTTACAAGGTTTAACTTAGTGTCATCCTTTTACTTCACAAAACCCTGCCATTTTAACAAGGGTGTGTAGCTTTTTTATATCCACTGTGTATATACTGTATATACACACTATATGGCCAAAAGTATGTGGACACCTGAGTATTGAACATTCTAAAACCATGGGCATTAATATTGAATTGTTTCCCCTTTGCTGCTATAACAGCCTCTATATTTTGGAATGGGGATTTGTGCTCATTCAGCCACCAGAGCACAAGAGGTTGGTCACTGATGTTGGGCACTGTCTGGTGTGCAGCCATCATTCCATTTCATCCTAAAGGTGTTCAGTGGGGTTGAGGTCAGGGTTTTGTGCAGGCCACTCGAGTTCTTCCACACCAACCTTGACAAACCATGTCTTAATGAATCTCAGTTTGTGTACAGGGGCATTTTCATGCTGGAGCAGGTTTGGGCCCCGTAGTTCCTGTGAAAGGTAATTAAAATGCTACAGCATATAAAGACATTCTAGACAATTGTATGCTTCCAATTTTGTGCCAACAGCTTGGAGAAGACCTTTATGGGTGTCACTTAGAGCCCAACCCACATGGTGTCCCAGGAGCACCTTGCTGTTTATTTGGGCCTTGGGTGCATGATTTAATATATGTATGGCTCTGATGAGGCCTCTGTTGCATGTTTATGGCTCTGATGTTGGATAGCTGATATTTCCCTTGGTAACCTATTGGTGCTATGTAGCTAATATACATTGTTCTGTTGGCATCACTAAATTATGAACCCTTAACACTCCTCTCTAGGGCATCTTGGACCACAGGCTCAAAAGAGCAGCCCAGGTATGCAGGGCAGGCATCACAGGTTCACTTTGCATGCTTCCAGCAGTGTGAACTTTGTCAGCCACGGTTGGTGCTGCATAAAACCAAATTTGTGGAGACCTTACCAATCTCCTAGGCCATGTGCGCTGCTGTCTAAAATGAGGCTTTGATCAACTTCATAGTGTAGATATCGACTTCAACCGAATGGAGCAGCTGCTCCAATGCTAAGGTAAAAAATGGTAATATCATAAACTTTTGTCAGCAAATTATCAGTATGTCTGCACTTGGCAATGGTACCTTTCTGTGTTATACTGTACCTGGTAAAAATTACCAGCAATGCAACACAGGGGACGACAAGAGTGGATGTCACGAATGATCGAGAACTTGTCAGCTCTGTCTGGGTGCTGGCTGGAGGCTGATCCTGACTCCACCCTAGTTGCTTTTTACCCCAGAGTCGAGCAACACAGCTAGGCTGCCAGTTCATCTACCTGGACATATTCTCCTGAACATGGAGATATACAACAGATATACTCTTCTCATCCTCCTCAGTAGAGCAAAAGGGTTTTCAGGAGGTGTAATCTGTATCTTCAACCTTTAAATTCCTCAAAGCATTTCTTAGGTTTTTGTTCAGAATGTTGGCTGTTGGTGGGCCTGAACATTTTCAAATAGCAGCCTGATTAGTTTGATACTAAGGCAGTAGTCACACAGCTGGTGGTCCTCAGACATCATGAGATTCTGGCACTGCTTGCATGAGTGTAAGTCCATAATAGTTTGGGCTGAATGCAGTGAAGTCGACTGGAATCAGTAGCTGCTGGTCCATTAGCCGAGGGTGGCAGGCAAGCCATTTCTGAGTTGGTCCACCAAGGTTTCTGTGGTACGAGACCTAATGTGGGGGAAACACATGCTCAGTCTCTGTGAGTGCCAACAGCACTTTTGTGCAGCACGCTCCAGTATGCTAGCAGCTGTGCTACTGCAGCTGCTATGAGCTTGTAGGATTCCAGATAGCCATAAGCCCGCAAGGTGAGGGTGGAGGGAAAGTGGTTTCTGAATTGGTACACGGCTGGCCCGAGAGCGAATGGAGGGACAGACATTCTCTGCTCACCAGTAAGGGTCTGTGATAAACGGTTGGTGCTGAGTTAAAACTTGGAGCAGATGGCAGCACAATGGCAACAGAGAAAGCTGATAGCTCCAGTGAGTGTGAGGGAAACAAAGGTACATACGTCCTCCTATCCCATAACCGGAGCAACCGAGTGAAGAGGTATGAGGTTGGCAGCACAAGGTTGATAGAAAGACATGTAAACTCCATCCCTGTTAATACCTGTAGCTCCGGGGGATAAGGGAGTAACAGAGAGATGCTCATTTACCATGTGCACAGGAGCAACATGTGAGAGTGACATACCATGAAGGTCTTCTTCTTCTTCTTCTTCTTCTTCTTCTTTTGGCTTTTTCCCTTCAGGGGTCGCCACAGCGAATCATCACTGTCTACCTATCCCTATCTTCTGCATTCTCAACACTTGCACCCACTAGCTTTATATCCTCATTTATTACCTCCATATACCTCCTCTTTGGCCTTCCTCTTCGCCTC
>CM074951.1:13265181-13278403 GCA_037577455.1 Pangasius macronema
TGTCTAAAGTCCTCACAACATTCCTCCTTTTTCAGCTTCCACCACTTGGTTTTCTTCTCTATCTCTATCTTTGACCATCAAAATCATCCTACACACCACCATCCTATGCTGTCTGGCTACACTCCCACTACCACTTTACAGTCACTAATCTCTTTCTACCTGTGTGCTCCTACCTCCACTCTTGTAAGTCACTCTATGCTCCTCCCACTTCTGAAAATAAGTGTTAAACACAGCCATGTCCATCTGTCCTTCAAGGTTCCTTTCCTTAACTCCAAACTTGCCCATCACCTCCTCATCACCTGTGTTCCCCTCACCAACATGTCCATTAAAATCTGCTCCTATCACCACTCTCTCACCCATGGGAATATTCTCTATGACATACCATGAAGGTATTCATAGCAAACTCTACATCTTTGTGACTTTGTTGAAGGTCTTTTTGTTGAAGGTCTCAGTGACACTGTTTAGACACTGGAGGTTTGAAGGGTGAAATAGAACCCAATACCATAAATTCCTAATAGCTATATTCAAGCAAGATTAAGAGTACTGAAATTAAATAAAATACATAAATATTGTATTTGCATTAGGTTTTGTGAAGAGAATCTCTGACTGCGTAAGATGCTCTAATCTGGGATTTTTAGAAACCTAATACATGAGTGCTTCGGATTACCTGACTTCATCTTAATATTCTACCCGTTATGACTACGTTAAACTTTCCTCAATTCGTTTCATAGAGAATGAACCATTGTCAAGAGTGTGTGGGGGCATTTTGTACAGGACAAGCTTTTTTGTAGAAATAAGTCGTTTTCTGGGTTTATTCTACTATTAAACTTTGAAATATGTACTCAACCTTGTGTGTATGTGTGATTTTATATGTAAGAATATGTGCACACACGTCTTTGTATTGTACGGTATAGTAACTTGTTCCCTCGCGTGGAAATTGCCTCAAAGGTTTCGCTGTGTGTGTGTGTGTGTGTGTGTGTGTGTGCGCGCGCGCGCTGTACCGTTTCCTGTGGAGGCTCTTTATTCAGAGACGGATTATGGCGGCCACTGAGATAGCCCGACAAGCGGTGAGTGAGATTTTAGCTTCGGGATGATGCTTTTCTTTTCTACATGTGTAGCAAAAACTCAGCGCCGAAATGAACATTGGCTGAACATTTGGTTTATTTAAAGGGAACCGTTAAATTCTTGTTTTCTTACAAATGTAGTGGTGCAGCACAATAAATAGCTCGTAGCTCCTAGCGGAGTATGTGCAGGAAACACACAGTGGTTGAAAATGTAACGGAGGCCTATAATTGTTACGTAATTCGACTACAGTTTTGTTGAATTAGCTCTGCATACATTTATTTTTATTTGTTTGTTGAAGTTGTTTTTCGGGTTGACCTCGCTCTCTCGTGTTGGTGGCTTTCTATGTCGGTGTAGCTGCACACCAGCTCGAACAGACACGCACAGCATTTGCAGCTCCTGGTGTGGTGAAGACCGAGAGCTCTGGGTCTGTGTGCATTCTCACATATACAGCACATCATCGATTCTTTAATGGCGTCCGTTAGCCGGCTGTAAAGGAAGAACAGCCGGCCATGTCCTGCGTCCCCGGTACCGTTATTTTATTTCCCCATCCTCATCCTGTCCTGTTGGTTCAGTGGGCGTTGTCTAATGCTGAGCAGATGATGTGAAGAGTGATTCGACGAAAAAAAGAGACAATTTTATTTTACGAGTAATATTCAATACCATGAGCTTTGGTTCTCTAACTGATCACTGCTTTAACTACAGGCAGCAGGAGAGGCTGCTCTAGTTTCCCATTTATATCTGTGTAAATTCACTCAGTGTTACACTACAATACACTATGGCATTATATATAGTGTAGAATCATCATGTCATGAGTATGTGTGTGTTCTGTCTATAGTTTGTTGCAGTCTAGTTTAATGACTTATCACTAGCTCACATATCAATCTAAAGCCAACTATAATCTGTAATATATTGACATTAACCCATAACTGCTGATTTAATTTTTTTAGTGACCTTAAGTATCAGATCCTCTGAAGAAGATAGCGTTATTATAACAATTCACACCAAGAACACAATGATCTTTTATTCTAACAGTTTGACTTGTATTTTAACTCAATTTGACTTTTTTAAAGTCTCGCCCTGATTCAGAATTGTGACTGTATGGGACTGAATGCTTTCAGTGTTCTACACGTAAAACACGGTTCCTTGTACAGTGCAATAACACTAATAAATTGGATACGATATCGTCAGGCTTCTTAGATATAACATAAAACACCTTCACTGTCGCCGTTTTGTCAGACATCATGTCTGCGTGGTGAGCACAAGTACAGCATTTCCTGTTAGTGTCTGTAGGCCAGGTGCAGACCTGCTGATATGCAAAAAAAAAACAGCCAACCCAAAAGCAAACCTGTATGAATACAATAGTATTGAGCAGATGGCTCCACAGACTAGTTAATTCTAGTTGTATGTATAATAAGTTTAATATAAAAAGGCTTTGATTCATAGGTGAATCAGCCTTGCTAGTTTCTTGAGAGTATTAACTCTGCTATGCAGTAGACTGGGTGATCTTTTAGATGTGGTTTTAAACCGTTGCTGTTAGACAGGAAAGAGGAAGTGAACGGTTCCCTACCTGATCTGCACTCCCTAAGCATTTTATCAAGAATGAACCTATAAGGAAAGAATAATCTAGTCGTGTTTTTTTTTTTTTTTTTTTTTCCTGTTGTAGAGATTTCCTGCAATAAGACATACTGTACATTTGGACAGGAGATGCACATGCGCATATACAGCCTTGGACCTTTTATTAGATGAATGGATTTTCTTTTTATATTTGATCTTTTGGGATTTGGAGAATGATCACAGTCTTTGCTTTCAAATGATTGCATATACACTTCTGAGTGGGTGTTTACTAGCAGTAAGATACTAATATAGTGTACTGTGCGCATTTGTAATGAAAATTGACCTGGTTTTCTTTTTAGGGAGAGGGAGCACGTGCCGTGCCACTCTCTGGCCATGTTGGCTTTGACAGCATGCCGGACCAGCTGGTCAACAAGTCTGTTAACCATGGCTTCTGCTTCAACATCCTCTGCGTTGGTAAGTGTGTCATGGTGAATTCTTTCCATTTATAGCCATCAGTCCCCTTTTTTGATGCAGTTACAGATACAGCTGTAGTTCCTGCTAGGTAGTTGTTTAAATTTCAGCTAAAACTGGCTCAAAAATGTTCCTCATATTACATCTGGATACCGCAGTTCTGCTGTTTTGCATTGGATACTGACTTCTTCCTGAAATCTGACGAATGACATTGTGTCTACTAATGAGAGATACATGATGGGCCAAACGTATATGATGTGAACAAAATAATATATTGAGATTATATTTCTGCATATTAGAAATGCAGTAGGTTTTACAATACCATTAGAAACACATTGGTGAACACTTGCTGTGATATGGTTGAATTATTATAGTGGACAGTGGTGGCTCAGTGGATGAGGCATTGGGCTACTGATTGGAAGGTCGTAAGTTCAAATACAAGAGGGTTCAATACAGAACAATCATCTGGACTGTTTAAGATTGGTCACGATGCTCAAGAGGTTTGATTCGTAAGAGAGCTTATTTTGCATGCTACATGCTTCTGTGATCTCAGTGTGTTGTGATCTGGTTAACATATGATCTGTTTTGCAGGCCTATTCAACATCATGAGTTGATGCACAATTTACATTCCAGAGTTCCAGCCATATGACTATAAAACTAAAAACTACAAGCAGATGTCAAAAAATAACTGCTGTGTTTTGGAATCCTAAATTCAACAATTCCACATAATAATTATTTCACCACAACCTTCTATCATAATCTTGTCTTTTTAATTTATTATGGAAGAGTTATCCACGTCTAGCTCAATGCTGCTCTGGTCTGTAAATTTCCTGAGGGTTGGTTTAATGGTCCTCTGAAAAGAGTGTATGAACATTCCAACCATGCGATGGGTAGATGGGGTGTATTTTTAAGGTGATTTTTAAAACTGTATATTGTTTTTCTTATAGTGCAAAAGGTTATTGAATACTGCACCAAAAATAGTCTGTGTCAGTGTTATGGGTCAGATATAGTATAATAATGGTGCTTCTAAAGTTAAGGTTCAAGATTAGGCATATGCTGGTGTTAAATTTTCAGATTTTCTTGAAAGATGCCTACACTGAACATACATTTTACTTTCCTTGGTCTTACACAAGAAGTATTGGAACAAACAGAGGAAGATTAAAACAACATATTTTAAACAGAAAAAAAACTATCCTGAGTTTTCCCCAGCTGTGGGATGTTATCCCCAGATCTGTTCGGACTAGGCAAAGGCAATGAAGTCTTCTTTTATTATGTATTATTGTTGCTATACAGTGCATACGAATTATTTTAAGAGATATCTTTTATTTTAATGTGGGTAGCTGATCTTGGAATGCCAATTTCAGAGAAAGAATGGGAGAATATTTTGAAGAATTTGCTTAGTCTGCAAAGAACTCTTGGATGTGTTTAGCTCAAGATCCCTAGCTGACTTTAACACACCCCTTCTAAGCTACATAAGTTGAAGGTGAGTGATATTTCTGTAGGCTGGTGTTGCAACTGGGGCAAAGGCATGCTGTGCACGATTTAGAGATACAGGCCCAAATACAGATCGTTTACCTTGAAAAACCAGTAATGAGAAAAATTTTGATTCACCATAACATTTGTAGCTCAGCCATTTGTAATCCTTACGTTCTCTGTAGTTTACTCTGTGGCTTGATGCTGAATGGGTCAGGCTACAAAGTTGTAATTAGAAGCATGTAATTAGAAGACTTGATCTTTAATTATTTATTGTTAAAGATTATTATTTTTTATTAAATGTTCTCCCAAATATTCTTTGACATTTGTTATGGTACGTTTAGTTTTTTAATTGGGCTGTCTCCTTATCTAACATTAGCTCGTGTAATTATACAAGCTGAATATTCTATTATACGAGAAATTACAATTAAGTGAGGATAATTTTTAATATAACAAGTATAAGGAAGCTTGGACACCCTCAAAAATTTCTCCATTATTTGTTTTTAATCTTCATAGTTAAGCAGTTCTTTTGTATTTTGTTCATTATTTATCACATTGGCAGTGGGAATCATTTTGTGATTTTGTGTATCGTTCAGAGGATTGTGTGAAAACACTCAACACAAATTCTATAGATAGGGAGCACCCTACTCCCTACTTCACTTCATTTGGCATATATACCATGAATTCCACCATGAATTCCACATCTTTAACCACAAAGCCTTTTAATTATGATGTTGAAGAGGCTGAACAGCTTATGGTATGTTAATTTAGAGGTTTGAAGAATGTGCACAGCAAGTGGAAAAGGCTGAAAGTCTATTTTAAAGTCTGGTACTATTACCATGATTAATCATGGCAGACCTGGAATCTGTAATTTTGGATAATGTGTAAGGGAGATTTAATACTTGCTATAACTGTTATAGACAGATTTGTGGAATTTTGTCAAAAAAAAAAAAGCAAGTCACATCTTCCTTTTTTTTTTGCTGAACGTTTATGCATCATACACACACTATTCTGTGTGACCATAAGTATATATGTATTATGGATAGAAGAGTAAATGCATGTGACTCAGTGAACAATCAGATCCTGCTTCATGGGTTAGTCAGAATGGGTCGGATGATCAATGAGTCAGGCCTCTGCCGCCATTTTCTAATCGCTCAGCTGGTGATTTAATCCCATCACTGAGTGTTCAGGCTGTAGTTCAATCTTTGCTCAGCATCAGTAAGATATTCCAGTTTATTACAGCAGATTTAAAATGGTATGTTCCTATATTATTCTATGCAAAAACACTTCCCTCATGCAGGCCGGAGGGTGACCCATGGGAAAGTACATTGCAAGTTAAATATAAGTAGTGGCAGATGAGAGCTAATTAACATTCTGGTGGTGTAGTATGATTAGCCTTTTTATTGCTTTTATAGAGAGCAGGAATGAGAGCCATAAGCAGCCAATACGATGAAAGTGGAAATAATTTGACTTTATGAATTTATTCACATAGAAAGCTAGTGTCTGCTTAATGAAATATCGATAACTGATTGTCAGTAAGTAAATAATATCATAAGATAAAGAATGTATAAGAGAATATGTGACTATTTGCATTTGAATCACTTGAATAAGGGTTGTATGTATTTTACTGCTGCCCACTTGGACTCCGATACACACATCCAAGAGCTAAAGATTACACCGACTTAGTGCAGCTATTTTATGATTTTAGGGGAGACAGGTCTGGGAAAGTCTACTCTCATGGACACCCTGTTCAACACCAAGTTTGAGGGCGAGCCGACTCAGCACAACCAGCCTGGAGTGCAGCTGAAGTCCAACACGTACGAGCTGCAGGAGAGCAACGTGCGCCTTAAACTTACCATCGTTAACACGGTTGGCTTTGGAGACCAGATCAACAAAGAGGACAGGTGCGAATGGGTTTGGCTTAGTAATGAGAATATCTGGTATAGAACCATATGGATTCTGTTTTATTTCCCAATTTACGTTTTTAATGTTTTCCATTTACATATTTTTCATTCTGTGTGTCCTTGAATCTCCAGTCTAAAGTGTTTAGAGGCATTACATAAGAATTGTGTGTTGTCATGATGTTATTCCTTAGGTGCTGGGTTTCTGCCTGGTCCTGAATCAGACAGAGAGTGATGTGTTTTCTGTTTTCTGTTCTAACTAAGTTAAAATCTGTTTGATATGACTTTTCCAGCAAGATGTCATGCTACCTATGAAGTATTTGAGAAAGGCTTTGACCAAGAATTATGGCAAAAATTCAAGTGACCTTGATTATGGCATTATAATAATAATAATAATAATAATAATAATAATAATAATAATAATAATATAGTCCTGGCAAACATCAGCCCCGCTGGCCTGTTCCTCACAATGTACATAGAACAATAGAGAGCCCATAAATTAACATACTTACAACTTAAATTTTGTGACACTAGCTCAGTGCTACTTGATTGAAATGCCTGCTGAAAGCTGATTGACTGATTCAGTGGTGATTAAAAATCCAGTCACAGATTAGCACATTGATGTAGCACGCCAAATTTCAGCACAGTCTGACTTATATTGACTTGAGTATACAACATTTCATATCACCTCAGAGTCCTTTGCCATACATGCGTTTGGGTTTTGTGTAATTCTGTGTAGGCATTCATGAAGTATGAAGTGTTTGAGTAAACCAGCTCCACCCCACTTGGGTTATAAAATTTAAATGGGTAGAGCCAAGCAATCAGCTGTACCAAGAAATTTCACTGTGGCTCTTATTTTTCAAGAGATATGCTTGTTTTTGTAAGTAAAAACATGAATAGCTCCCCACCCCAACCCCTGGTGGCCACTTTGAGTGAAATTGCATCAGATATTAGTGGGTTCACACTCGAACGTATCATTCAAGGTTCAAGAGCTCTTGGAGTAAATTATGCTCTGCCTCATTAGAATTGATTGACATGTGACAGCCATATTGTTAACAAATGTTACAAATATTACAAAAATTAGTGGGCGGGGTCTGGCTGAATTCAGCAGAAGCCAAGGAATAAGAGATAAAGAGTGTACAACTTGCAGTTCTTGAGATATAGGACAAAAATAAATGCTCCCACTATAGCGCCACCATCAAGGTGATGCTTGTCCCTTTTCTTCGCTGAGTAGCAGTGGGAATTCTACTGCTGTGAACAGATCTGCAGAGATTGGTCACTGAGGTCAAACTGTTTCCTTTTAAATTGATTCTGTTCAAATAGAGAGAGTCATTTGTTGTCCATGACTCATGCAATTCCTCACAGTCTTAATTTTTTTTAGATTTATTACTTTATTATGCATTTAGATTGAATCTCATTACTTGTACTCTACATTTGTTCTCATTTGCAGCTACAAACCTATTGTGGAGTTCATCGACACTCAGTTCGAGGCCTATCTTCAAGAAGAGCTGAAGATCAAGCGCACACTGCACAGTTACCACGACTCGCGCATCCATGCCTGTCTGTACTTCATCTCACCCACTGGACACTCCTTAAAATCTCTGGATCTGGTGACCATGAAGAAGCTGGACAGCAAGGTCAGTGCTGTTTAAAGCCTTGCTAATGGCGCTGTTTGGGCTTTAAGTTTATGGGTCATTAAATTGTAATACATCCTTTTGTTTCATTTTGTTAATGGGATTGTGTTGAGATCATTGTTCCCTCTGGTCATAAGGTCAAAATCATTAACCACTCATGATTGCATTTGCATGTACTGCCTTAAATACACCTCTTCCTCTCTGCTGTGGTAGCAATAACCATCAGGCTCATCAAAGAGTTCAACTATACATGACCACGTATATAAACTAAAACACTAATTAGGACAAGGACATTTTTGGTGGCTATTGTGTATTTATACACACTGATACATGTCTAGGTGGGCGAAGTGGGCAGTACATGTAGATATATGGATAATAAAAGCAATAAACACTATAAGAAGAGGAAAAAAACAAAAACAAACAAAAAAGATGACNAAAAGATGACTATAGAATAGAGCTACAAAAATACATTCTTATGATAAATTCTTTAAGAACCTGAGAGAAACCTTCCTTTTTAAATAAACAGTGTAACACACTACAAATATAGTTTTTTTTTTTTTGTATTATGTTACTAATACAAATACCGATTGTACACACACACGCATATAACCCTAATGTGATAACCATTGAGTTTATCCTGCTACTCCTACGTGTATTATGCTCACAATAAAAACTTTACTGGCAGGAAGTACTGCAAGTCAGTGTGTGTGTGTGTGTGTGTGTGTGAAATAGCTCCATTGAGCAGTGTAGGTGGTCGATTATTTTATTTATTTATTTTTTTGTGTGTGTGAAAGAACTGAGCAGTATTTAAGTGCTCAGTGTGTGAGCCAAGAATGGAGGCTGAATGTTGAGTTAACCCCTGTTAATTCTGTTGTATACCATTCTAGATATTTTAATGGAAACCCTTGTGCTATTAATCTGCTATGCAGTTACAATTCTGCTGTGTAACTGATTTAATCTTGGTCTTGAGGCAAAAGGCAAATCAGCAATTTTGTTGAAAACGTATGATGGTCACCCAAAAGTTGTACATTACACCTCTCTTAATGACTCTCCACTGGCCACCTGTAGGAGATAAGATGCACAGTCACATCTTTCTTTCTCTCTCTCTCTCTCTCTCTCTCTCTCTCTCTCTCTCTCTCTCTGAGTGTCTGTGTATATGTCTGTCTAGATGTGTTCTGTGAGTGTTCTAGGTGTGAGGAACACAGGTTATCTGTCACCTCAAAAAGTAACGATAAATGCTGTACTATGTTTCAAACTGTACATAAGAACTGTATATTGTAAGTTAACCTGCTGCTTTGAGACCTTCTCCAACCCTCATACAGCTAAACATGTACACCAATTTAGCAATTGTTAATCATTCCTTTAATTTTTTTTTTGTCATGAAAAGGTCAGGTTCTGTATTTGGGGCAGTTAATTTTCCTCTGGGATGATTAAAATAGTTTCCTGAGATGATTCTGGGACAGTCATGGAATGCTAATTTTGAGCCCTATCTGTGTGGTGTCAACCTTGACTGAGCTTTTTTCATAAGTGATTTTCACCAAGTTGTTGCTGTTTGATAGATATTTTATAGAAGCTACATTTATATTTGAATTTAGCATTATATGCATCACTGTAAAGGCTTATGTGCTAATATTTTCCACATATAGTTAGGAATTTGTCTGCTTCTGTTAGACCTGTCGTTTAACCAAACAGGAAAAAGCTACAGGAATGAATTTCTGCATGTTCTTTTATCTGCTTCTGATGACTGCGTATTGTTTATCACCAATAATGCAGGTGAATATCATCCCCGTCATTGCTAAGTCAGATGCCATCTCAAAGAGTGAACTGGCCAAGTTCAAGATTAAGATTACCAGTGAGCTCGTCAGCAACGGAGTGCAGATTTACCAGTTCCCCACTGATGATGAGACTGTGGCAGAGATCAACTCCACCATGAACGTAAGTCACTCCAGCATTGAGAACACTGCAGTCACACTCGACCAAAAGAACAGTCCGAGACTGAGCAAGGTGGTCTTTGTACAGTTCCAGTCGAACTCTAGTGTGGTTCAATTGTGGAGAGAAAGTGATTCAGTCTTAAATAGACCAAAATACGGGATGTGAACCAAACATGCTGTTTATTTTGGGTTGCTGACAAACATTTTTCTGTAGATCTGAGCTGCTAAACTAAACAAACTGAGCCAAAGGATAGAGCTAAGTGCTGTGGAAATGTGATGTGATCTGGAGATTTGGACTGATGAACAAAAAGAGAAAATAAATGATGGATGCAATACACAAAATCTAGTCATTTCTATAATTATCTTGTAATACATCATATGACCAAAAGTATGTGGACACCTGACCATCACAGCCATATGAAGTGAAGTGACTTGTGGCCAAGTATGGTGACCCATACTCGGAATTTGTGCTCTGCATTTAACCCATCCAAGTGCCCACACACAGTAGTTAACACACACACACACACACACACACCCGGAGCAGTGGGCAGCCTTCTTTTTTTTTTTTTTTTTTTTTTTTTTTTGCTGTGGCACCCGGGGAGCAGTTGGGGGTACGGTGCCTTGCTCAAGGGTCTCACCTCAGTCGTGGTATTTATATATTGGTATTTATGTGGTATTTATATTTCTCAAACTGTTTCCACAAAGTTGTAAGAACACCATTGCTTAGAATGTGCCAAGAATTTTCCTTCTCTGGAACTAAAGGGCCCAGACCTGTTTTATCATGACAATGCCCCTGTGCACAAAGAGAGATTCAGAAAGACGTGGTTTGCCAAGGCTGGTGCGGAAGAGCTCGACGGGCCTGTACAGAGCCCTGAACTCGACCCCACTGTACACCTTTACGATGAACCTGAACGTGGACTGTGCACCAGGCCTTCTCACTGGACATTAGTGGCTGACCTCACTAAAGTTCTTGTGGCTGAATGGAAACAAATCCTCACATCCATGCTCCAAAATCCAGTGTAAAACCTTCCCAGAAGAGTGGAGGCTGTTATTACAGCAAAGGGGGAACCAAGTCTGTGTTACTGCCCATGATTTTGAAATGGGCACATATGGGTGTGATGGTCAGGTGTCCCCATACAGTACTTTTGTCCATGTGTATATAGTGTCCATGTGTATATAGATCCATGTTTTCTGGGCTCAAGTGAGTTTTGTTATTTCTACTTGGCAAAAGTTTGTTTACTTTTTTTGTTAGCTTTTTATGAGTTATGTCCACATGTTTTCAGCCCTACACACCCCTCAGCTGATGTTTTTGCATTTTGTTTAGTTTAATTACATGCAGTGAGAAAACAAACCAAACCAAATAACAAACAAACCAAAAGTATAAAGTTTCGCCCTGATTCAGACTCGGCAACTGGACTTTTAGGTGTGAAAGTGCCCTATGCAATATGCAATAATAACAATATTCACTGAAAGGCAAGTATAGCCCTAAAAATGATATTAGCCAAATTCAAGTATCATAAGTAAATATTGTAATTATCTTTGGGGAGAAAAATGATAAAAAAAATTTAAATTGTTGAGTCAGAAAGATTACTTGAACCAGAAATTCTGAGTGTTGAGATATTTCCATTTCCATGAGAAATCTTTATTAGCAGTAGTCAAATATAGGCTGTTTGAATCTAGTAGCTGATCAGTGTGAGTTGTTTGTCGGCTGTGTTGCAGCTTGTGTAATATTTTTTTCTGATTATAAAATTTGAATATTGTATCATAATATACAGTATATGTAGTGTGACCTTAAAAATGTAATCACAAAAATTTGTCATCATATTTGTTTATGTGCATTATATGTTGAGGACCCATTACTGTGTTTAATATTTCTGTGCAGATTATTTCACTTTGCATTTTATATGACAGGAGAAACAGCCCATCTGGTGTACAGCTTGCCATCCTTGTCTTTCTGACAGGAAATGGCACAGAAGGACAGGAATGTATAATCAGCATGCTGTCACTACAGGAAGTGTGGGAAAGACACACACACCACCCACAGAACAAAGACTTCTGTGTGAGCCAGTAAATAAATGTAGACACTGAGTGTAGTTCAGCAGACACTTGCCATTTATGGTCTAGAGGTCTCAGTGCATTAATTTTCACACAGGGTGCAGACCTAGAATCCCTCTTTCTTTCATACATTCAGAGAATGTATGTTAAGTGCTCTCACTGCTCATGCAGATTCATGTCTAGCTCTCTACTGCTGTATATGGCTTTCCTGAGAGTAAATATTGCCATAATTAGGTGGTGGCACTTTGTTTGCTTTATAGACTGCTATCATTTAACAGCCTTCACTCTAAAGTATTCTATTCCAGTAGGAGTGAGAACATGGTGACCTTCCTTCCCCAGATGGTTTGCTTTGGTCTTCCACTGTGATCGATAATAGTTCATGATTATCGGGCATACTGATTTGTCTGCATACCCATTTGTTTCCTGATTGCACCTTCCTTTGTGTCAAATAATGCATCTTCCTTTAAATAATTCTGTATTTACAACATAGAAGAATGTATGTAAAAATTCTGGTTGCAAGAACAACACTGATTTCTGATTTGCATGTCCTTTTTGGGCTGTGTAGGGCCATTTACCGTTTGCAGTAGTGGGAAGTACTGAGGAAGTGAAGATTGGGAACAAGATGGTGAAAGCACGGCAGTACCCATGGGGAACTGTTCAGGGTAAGCTCTAGTCACGTCTTACAGAGGAAATAATACTGAGATCCACTCTCAGAATCAGGGCTGTTAATTCAGACCCAGGCTCTTACTCACATAGCTGCACCACATTAACCACAGTTTTATTGTTTTAGTTTTTGGCTGCTTTCTGTATAAGGAGGCAAACAGTCACAGTAGCACTTCACTTGATGCATGACACTCACATAATCAGTTGACACTCACCATGGCACAATAAACCACAAACCAGCTGTTTCTGGCATTGTGCTGCTGTTCTCCCTTCCCCCTCATATATGTGTGTGTGTGTGTGTGTGTGTGTGTGTGTGTGTGTGTGTGTGTGTATATATATATATATATATATATGTGTGTATGTGTATGTAAACTCAAAAAACAAAAAACAGAGATTGACAATTTATTGAAAACTGCATTTAAACTCAAACAGGCTGGTCATCAGCTGATCAAAAGTTTAAGACCATAGCCCAAAA
>CM074951.1:13278503-13291462 GCA_037577455.1 Pangasius macronema
TACAACCTGGTTATGATCCACCAGTGCGAAGTGTGAATACTTGTAATATTTTTCCTGGTCTTAAGATTTTGTTCAGGTGTGTGTGTGTCTATATATATATATATATATATATATATATATATATATATATATATATAAGCAAAAATATTTACGCTAATTCTAATTGTATGAATATCTGCTTCCATGTGTATTGTGTGCTAAACTAATGCAATATGATAATACCTAAAAATGTAATATGATCACTCTCTTGTCTTAGTGTCATTGAGTGAGTTATAAGCATCGTCTGAATATGAACAAAGGTAATCTGTAAAGTGTTTTGATCTCAGGTGATCTAAGACTAAGAAAAAAAGAAAGAAAATGTACAGGTATATTGTGATTGAAAATGGCTGGTGTTCTGAAGCTGTTCAGTTGTCCAGAAGAATATGTTTTATAGACATATTTCTGATTTATAGACATATTTCTGAACATTGTATATACTGTAAGTTTTGTATAAATTTTTGTATGTACTGTATGTATGGTTGGAAAGCATGTACATATTAACTTACCACTTTTGATGCCTTCAGTGTGGCTTTTGGAGCACCATCTGCTGGACAAAATCTATTCGAACCTTTTAAAACTGGCATCAAATTTAAATTCAGCCTGGACAACATCAGCATGTTTTGTGAGCACTTGAAGGGCCATAAACTAAGGCGAAGAATTTTTTGAATGCATTATTATCCATTTTTATCAATTAACACCAATAACCTAGGCTCCTGAAGTGAAATAAGTGGAATTTTCATTTTCAATGAAAAATAAGGGCTTACAAACAAATTAACTGTACATACTATGTAAATAAAATTCAATATTTCATGAAAAGGATTTTTTTTAATGGATGATGTTCAAATAACAGTTGGAATAAGCAGTTGGCAAGGCTTTGTTTCCCTGCTGTTCATAAAGAATTCACTGTTTTCAGTGGAAAATGAGAACCACTGTGACTTTGTGAAGCTGAGAGAGATGCTGATCCGAGTGAACATGGAGGATCTGAGGGAGCAGACCCACACACGCCACTATGAGCTCTACCGCCGCTGCAAACTGGAGGAGATGGGCTTTAAAGACACAGATCCTGACAGCAAACCTTTCAGGTGAGGAGAGATAAGGTTATACCAAAGTTTTATAAATTCTTATGTTGGTTATCTTAATTGAGAATTAAAGGAAATAATTAAGAATTGTTGTAAATCATGACTACATTCACTTTCCTTACAGTCTACAAGAGACTTATGAGGCCAAGAGGAATGAGTTCATGGGTGAGCTGCAGAAGAAGGAAGAAGAGATGAGGCAGATGTTTGTTCAGAGAGTGAAAGAGAAAGAGGCTGAGCTGAAGGAGGCAGAGAAGGAGGTTTGCTTACTTTTAACTGACTTGTACAAAATGGTTATTATTATTATGGTTATTCAAACTGAAAAGGAATTGCAGAGGGGCGTGGGTGAGGGTTGAGATGGAAAATACCAAAAAGGAAATATTACAAGAATATCAGAACTTTTACATATTGCGCTTAAATTTTAACATTCCAGTACACTAGAATGTGTTTTTGCTCACAAATACTCCAAAAGATCAGTCTTCTTTTTGTGTTAATAAAAAGGGCAGATGAGCCAATCGACAAGTGAATCTGGAATGATTGACAGTCCTGCCACCTTCCAGTCAGTGTACACATGTTCAAACAGTTTCTACACAGGACATTAGACAAGTCATTTTTAAAAGGATTATATCAAAAATGGACTGTTATTTCCCCCTTCCCCCAGAGAACATGGACTAAGTTTGAATATATATGCCCTCAAGTATTTTGTGTCTACTCATCTGATACAGAGGTCTTGAAATTTCTTTGGTAGAAACAAAATGGAGTCAGTGAAGTAACTACAAGGTAATTGAGCGGTGTAATGAAATGGTGCCATGTCATTCCTTCACCTCACTAAGGAAGCCATTTGACCATTGACCATGTGGTCCTCATATTTAGCTGCATGAAAAGTTTGACCGTCTGAAGAAGTTGCACCAGGATGAGAAGAAGAAGCTAGAGGATAAAAAGAAGGCCCTTGATGACGAGCTGAACATTTTCAAGCAGAAGAAAACGGCAGCTGAGCTCCTGCAGTCCCAGGCCCAGCAAGCAGGCAGCTCAACCACACTCAAGAGGGACAAAGAGAGGAAAAAGTAAGTATCGACCTCTATCCATCTTTAACCTTATAATTTTCCACGCAAAACATTGACCTGTTGACCTTAGAACAACTGATATCCTTGTGTTCTCTTTAATGATGTGGTTGACTCTCATTGTCTAATTAAAGATTGGGGCAGTGGTAGCTCAGTGGTTAAGACGTTGGACTACTGATTGGAAGTCATGAGTTCAATCCGCAGCACCACCAAGCTGCCACTGCTGGGCCCATGAGCAAGGCCCTTAACTGCTCAGTTGTATAAAATGAGATAAATGTAAGTTGCTCTGGACAAGGGTGTCTGCCAAGTGCCATAAATGTAAATGAGAGTGGAGCCAATATAAATACACAAACCTGTGTTTTCATTGGATGAGTTGGTGCAAGTAATAACAGTTTACCTTGTAAATATAATGCTTTTTATTGTCCTGATTGCCTATTGTTAAATTTGTGATCAGTAACATTTTACTCCAGGCTACTTTTAATCCAAATTGTGGAGAAACTATTTCTAATTAAATATAATAAATCTGAGCTGTTAACAATATCAGCTATTTTCAGATATACTGTAAGTAAATACACATAGAAATATTGATTGTCTGTACTAGCTTAGAATTTTCTGTCTCCATGCACATTATTAATTATAACTATTATTGGGTAATTTAGAATAACTATGAATTTTTGTATTTAACAATTAACAATATTTTTAGTAATTCTGTTATTGACTGCTCAGTTGCTTTTTTGTTAGCACTGTTCATAGGACTATGCATACTAAAGCTTAAAAGAAAAATCCACCCTGACTGACTTAACAATATTGCATAACAATAATCACTGTGATCTTCAGTAGTGCAAAAGATGTATTTTAAAATTCAATTCTGAGTTTACTTGTTTTAAACTTTTTTCATTAACAAACTGCCCTTTATTCACTTTGGTAAAGTTTCCTACATTACCCACAATGCAGCTTGACAATCTGCTCATAATGGCACCAGTGGGAGGTAGCTTTCGCTTCATCTTTACCCAAAACGTCAGGTGCAGCGATGCTTTAGTCCCATAGTGAGTACAGCTTGCTCACCCATCCCACCACTAACAAGCCCAGCCAAGTCTTTGCCGTGATTCAGAGCAGCTGTGTCAACTACTAATTCCTCACGGGAATAACGAACACACAGCATCAGCTGACTAATGTGCACCTGAATTATTAAGCACATCACAGATATTTCAATACAAACATATTTAATGTGCTTCAGGGTGGAGTTTTTCTTTAAATCACGGCATTATAGTGTACATTTGACATGCGGTATTCTTGTTATTGCATCAACACTGACTGGATACATTTGTTAAGCCATTCCCCAACAAGAGTGATAGAAACATAAACTGCAGTCAAAGTGACCACTGCTCCTAACATGTTGGTAATCACTCATGGTTGTGTATTCAAGCTGATTGGCCACTTCCCCAGACCATTATAAAGGAGGAAGACACTTGCACTGAGAAGGTTTACAATTTTTCCTTTCTCATTTTTCTCACTGGCTTTTTTTTTTTCTCTCCTTGAGCGAATCAAAGGCTGCCCACTGTTCTTATACACTTCAGTTCATTTCATATTCACCTGTTACTGAGGAAACACTGTTTATTCTCCAGGATGTGTGTATGACAGTTTTAGAAGTGTACAGTTCTCCTCAGTAACTAAGCAGGGCATGGCATGTATGATGGAATATTGTTGTGCTCTCTTCATCTTGTGTGGTCAAGTTTCTGCATGTTAAATCCATACTTTCTTCCAGTTAATTCCTCATCTGCTTGCTGCATGCTGCATGAGACATCTTAAGCTGGTAAGGCTTTTAAACATTAAGGCACAGCTTAATCCATATCTTAGGGAAACTATTGTAGCAAAGTCATTGTGGTTAGTAAAAGTGAATTAGAGATTTTAATACACATCAGTGGATCTAGAGAAATACTCTCAGAAATACATTAAGCAAGTTTAACAGTGTGTAGGCAAGTGCAACATTTGCACTGACTTTTTTACCCACCATTCAAGCGTGCAACACGGGTGCACCTTGCCTGATTAACAAAAAAAAAAAAAAAAAGTTTTGCATATGTCTCCTGCCATCAAACAAACCAGCAGACCTGGATTATTTTACTTTAATATTTGTTATGTGGATTTTAGAATCTCACACATCCTGAATGTTTACGGGACATACTTTCTGTTTTTGAACACTCGGTCATTTTTGGCTGGTAGAACTAACAGAATGTGAGTTGTGTCTATCACACATTTGGAAATTAACATGTTGAAAATGTTTATTTTCATTCCCATGTCTTCGCTATTCATTCACTGTGTGTGATTCTGAACCTCAAAGATCCAGCTAGTGCATTAGGTAAGGCTGATTGACGTTCCAGCAGCAGAGTCCACAGTATGCTGAAAAGAATCTGACAAGAATCAGAAAGCAAAAGCTTTTGCAGTGCAAGGATTCCATGACTATTTTTTGACATTGTTTTTCTATTTCTTCCAATTAGTGAATAATAATAATAATAATAATAATAATAATAATTCTTGGCTGATAAAAATGTGCCTTTGGTCATCACTAGTAAATTTATGTGCACGTGTCTGGCCATTGATGTAATCCCTGAGCCATAACTACTGTAGGCATGTTGAAAGTATACGTTTTTCATGAGCATTATTGCGTTTGCAGACAGTAATTGCCACCTAATATTTTGTGGTTTGATAGGGAATCTCCTCTAATGCAGTAATCTCATTATAAGCTCAAAAAGTGTCTTTAGTAAATTGTGACAGGGAAAGAGGGTTTACAAATACATAGTAAATCTCTCTCTTTGATTCGTAAAAGTTAACTATAATCATCATTAGCCTAAACTCGGGCAGAGCTGTGGTAGAGGCAGTGTTTATCCTGGCACTATTAGCAGGCTCTTAGTATATTAATCCTTTTGTTGTGACGTAGCTTGTCTCATGATTCCCCGAAAGTGACTGTTTCTCTGCTGCACAGCACAACTGAATCATACTGGTGCAGCACTTGGCCCTAAAATAACACTATTCTTGGGCAGGCTGTGAAGTTAAGTCCTCTGCTCTGCCATACACCCATTTTTGCATAATGATTACCTGGATCAGGGTGTAGGTGTAGTTATTTAGAATGATCAGCTTGTTTGAGGAACAGTAGACATTGTGGTCATTATATGAGACAGCAGTGATTCTGAGCCAGGGAGCTCTTTTAGTCGTCCAGACTTCTGACCACTGGACTTCAGTTACCTGTTGTACTGAAGTTCAAGTTCGTACAATTGAAACATCCCGTCGGTTGTTTGGGAAAACATAAAATGGCAAAAGTTACATTTTCAAGAACGTTCCACCTTACACTTTTCCCATAACCCTTTTCAACATCTCTAACGCATTGCATTAACCTTTAAGATTTGTGTATGAGTGAACATAGTATGAATGTAACCGATAGAGAAAATAATCCTCATTCTCTCTCATTTGCAGTTCAGGGTTCCTGTAGAAAGTGCTCTCCCAGCCAGCTGTGAATGAGTTCTTCCCCCTCAGTGCTACTGAGCCATGCTGCTCCGCTCCCCCTCCCCTCTTTCCCCTCCTCTCCCAAGCCTCACACATAACCACGCTGAAGAGGGATCATTAATGTGAATGGAATTGTTGACTTAAATGCATTGTTTCCTTATTTTTATTTTTTTATTTCATTTTAAGAGCCACTGTTTCTCTTCTTATAATGACTTGTTGTGGTTGATCTGTAATGCATGCCCAGGTCTGCTATTAACGCTAATGAGTGTGACTACTGTTGTGTTAATAGTAGGGTAAAATGAGGCTGACATCAGCTGGGCATGGTTTGCTGTTCATCAACAGTTACAACTGTAATGGCTTTGTTGGTTGGGCTCCAGTGCTTCAATCAAGAAGATCTTCTGTGTACTACTTATACTAAAGGTGTGCATCACTCAGGTATATTTGCTCATTAAGCTTATACTTGAAATAGGTGGAAATGATTTTACCTTATTTCATTTAATCATTGCAGTAATGTACACCTTTAGGATCTCAGTAGTACTGAGTTTGGCATGTGGTGTTTTGTTTCCTGTTGCATGTTATCCAAATGTTGTTTTTTTTTAATACATGCCATGAGCACGCTTATAGGGAGTGTTTTAAGGCAAGCTTTTGCTGTGCAACGTTTTAAGTACCAGCACCTGCTTATATTTGCTTCTTTAACTAGTTTGTGACACATTATTATAAAAAGAACATTTTGTACTTCGAGATTTTTAACAAGTATTGCCAAGGGATCAGTATCGCACTTGTCAGTGTACAAAATAGTCTTCTAAAACAAATAATAAAGGGCCGTTTTGACCAAACATTGAAACTGTGGGCAAACTCCTTGTGTACAAGTATCATGCCATAAATTCTGCATTGTAAATGTTTTAAAAATATAATACCACCAAAAAACCTTCTCAGGATTTAGATAAAAATGGATCTTCAATTCATCACTCCTTTTTGGGCAACATACTTTGCTTCACTCAAATGCCTTCATAAGAGCAGAAAAAAAACCCTCCAAATTTGTTTTGCAGAAATTTTCCACTAAAGCTCTTTATACAGTCAGTGGTCACTTTATTCCTTATATGAGATGAGTATTTTATCAAGCACACATGACGTATGTCACTTTGTAGGTGGTTACTGACTGCAGCTATGTATAATTTGTTAGCCCTCTATACCATCCTTCAGTGGAAATGGACCAGTGCTGGTCAGAACCTGACACTGATTAAGGGTTAGAGGACAAACATTGCTTAAATATTTTTGAACACGGTAGGTGTATAATGCAGTGACCAGTAGCAATGTACAGCAACGCTGTCTGTGTCTAATTGTGTTGGACTACTTTCTAGCACAACAACCACTAAGATACCACTGTCGGGGTCACTGCTGTGCTGAGATTGAAACACCACCCTAATAATGTCTTTCCACTGTTGTAGAGGCTGACAAATTGTGTACAGCAGCAGATGGGCTACAGTCAGTAATGATATATTTTTTAAATGTAAGTGCTCATAAAAAAAATGTAGGTGTACTTATTAAACAGGAAATTAAGTGTACATTGTCATGTGTAAAATGAATGAAGATTTTCTTCACAAACTGCTGTTTCCGGTTTTAACTGGATCCTATACTGTTCAGATGTGACACGTCAAATTTCTTGATTCTACTTTCCATCATTAACGTAAATATACTAACTTTAATAGGAACACCTGTAGACCTGATTATTTATGCAGTTAATCAGCCCATCATGTGGCAGCAGCCCGATGCATAAAATCATGCAGATACAGGTCAAGAGCTTCAGTTAATGTTCACATCAAACATCAGAATGAGGAAAAGTGTGATCTCTGTGACTTTAACCGTGATATGGTTGTTGCTACCAGATGGGCTGGTTTGAGTATTTCAGAGTTTACACAGAATGGTGCTAAAAACAGAAATGCAATGACCATAATCAATGAAAAGAATCACCAGACTGGTTTGAGCTGCCAGGAAGTCTATAGTAGCTCAAATAATCACTCTTTACAACCATAGTGAGCAGAAAAGCATCTCAGAATGCATAACACAAACTGGACAGCTGTAAAATAAATAAATAAACTGGGGAGGGGGAACCAGGACTGTGATTTATTTATTTATTTATTTCTAATCTTCAACTGTCCAGTTTGGGTGAGTCTTTGCTCATGATAGCCTCAGATTCCAGTTCTTGGCTGATAGGAGTGGAACCCACTGTGCTCGTGTGTTGTTGTAGCCCATC
Organism: Pangasius macronema; assembly: GCA_037577455.1. NCBI lineage: Eukaryota > Metazoa > Chordata > Actinopteri > Siluriformes > Pangasiidae > Pangasius > Pangasius macronema. Next base: position 13,286,432 of record CM074951.1, read on the forward strand.
CACCTCATGGTTTAATGTTTTGTGCATGTTGAGATGGTTTTCTGCTCACAACGGTTGTAAAGAGAGATTGTATGAGTTACTAAATCTTTCCTCTGACCTCTCTTATCAACAAGGCATCTTCCACCCACAGAACTGTCGCTCACTCAGTGTTTTTTGTTTTTTGCACCATTCTGTGTAAAATTCTGTGTGAAAATCCCAGGAGATCGGCAGTTTATGACATATTCAAACCAGCCCATCTGGTAGCAAGAAACATGCCACGGTTAAAGTCACAGAGATCACACTTTTTCCTCATTCTGATGTTTGATGTGAACGTTAACTGAAGCTCTTGACCTGTATCTGCAGGATTTTATGAATTGTGCTGCTGCCACATGATTGGCTGATTGCATAACTGCATAAATGAGCAGGTGTCCAGGTGATCCTATGAAAGTAGATGGTGACTGTATATTAAGTATATTTTTAAAAGTCTATCAAATTGTTTTTAAATTAAGACCATTAAAATGGATGAGCATACTGGTGGAAACAGGATGTTGTATTTTGATGAATGGCACTCAGCAGGTGGGATGGGTGTGAGCAGACTTGAAGTATCGTTCTTTAATTTGAGGCATCGTATGTTCTCTGGTGGGTCGTATGTTGAAGCTGAGTACACTTTCCTTGCTCACTGCTTTGTGTGTGTGTGTGTTTTTTATTTACTTTCCTTTGCAGTAATCCCTGGCTCTGCACTGAGTAGTATCTTCGCCCGCACAGCTTTGCTAATGGACCTGACCATGAGTTTTTGGTTATTTGCTACTCTAAGGCCATAGGAAGACATTGTGGATGCCAGCTCTTGGGGATCTCTAATAGAACGGCTTCCTTGTCTATAAAAGGCCTTTTTTTTTTTGGGTTACAGCAACTTTTGCAAAGAATGCTTTGTGTGCTACTAAATCTAATCACTTGCCTAAGGCTGTGCTTACTTTGCTTGAAGTCTACTATATGCAGTGCTGTGTGACTAGTGTGCTTACCATGTTTAGTCCCTTCAGGGAGGTCCCGAAAATGCACTGAGAATATATTTCAGGCTAATTAATACATGTATGTACATACATGTATATACAGTATGTATCAGTTCTATCACAAACTCTAGTTTATGACATTTATGAATATAAACAATATACAAATTTTCAGTGGATTTTAATTAAGGTGTGAATTTGATTTTTATTCACATTTTTATTTTATTTTAAACAAACAGCCCACACCCATCCTTGAGGATCACTCTGATTTTAACAGGTTTACAATTGTTATTCCACAGCTTAAAGACGTTAACAAGTGGTACTACGCTTGAGTTCACGTTTGTAAACACAATACTGAATATTGGGATATGTGCAGATACACTCAAAATATTTAGTGCTTTTGGCTGTCAAAAATTGTGAAAGAACTTCAGATGAATTTGTGTAAAACTTGTCCTCCCATGGTTAGCTATTTCTCTTTCCGGCTGCTTGACTCTTTCTCTAACCTGCATTTCTGTCCCTTTCTTCTAGCTTCTTTTAAATCTCTCGCGGCCACCTGTCAGAAGAGGGGATCGCGGCTTCCTCAAGAACTAAGCACCCATTTCCTCTTCCTGCCTTTCACTCTGTCAGCCTTTTTTTTGTTGTTGTTGTTGTTGTTTTAAATTTTTTGGAAACTTGTCTGCTCAGTTAAACATGGTCATATGTGGGCTTCACATGGTATTTTCCACAAGAAGTATTCGATTTTTTCTATTTAGGCACACAACAGTCCCACACTAATATTTTTATAGACTTTGTGAAGATACTGGAACCAAAGTTCTGGTAGTAAAATGAAGAGCATGAAGGGAAAATAAATTATTTATTGTAAAAACATCAGTTTTTATAAATTAAAATATATATTGCTTTTGCATACATAACTTTCATTTACGCCCCAATCTTTTGCATTTACACATCTGGATGTGTTTTGTGTGTTGACTCTGACTGTGAGATAGAAAGACCCAAAGAAATATTGCATATTACCTACTTAATTTATTAGATCCTTAATAATGAAACCATTGAATAAATCTAAAAGTTGCATGTAGTGCACAATTATTTAAGTCGGGCTGATTTTAAGTTTGATGAGTTCCAGCAATGCAGCACTGGTTTCTAATTTCTAACTTTCTTTTAATTTGTTGAATTTTAAAGGTCATGGTTTAAAGAAGCCCTTCTGAATACCATGTAGGTCACATTCAGAGCCCCTTTTTTTCATTTCATGCTTTGCCTTATCTAATCAGCCTTTGCATGTTTTATATGCTTCTACAGTGTAAACGCTTTCTCTGTTGGCCTTTTTTCCTCATAGGTAGTTATTACAGGTCCATGGGCAATTGCACATTTCTGCAGATTTCTATCAAAAACCATGTCCTGGAAAGCTACACATTTAGATACATTGTTTTGGCAGTTACACAGTGGCAGACACAGATAGCCGTCCATATTTATATATAATTTATAAGGATCTATTTTGTGTATTGAAGTAGAAATGTGTTGATGATCAATCACACTGTTGGTAGGTGGTCATTCTGGTTGTCAGACTGCATCGTAATCCTAGCATCTTTCATCAGTTACCCTCGGCGCCTGTCCTAACACAAAGTTGTCAAATATTTCATTGTGGTAAGATCGGTGTACATTTTCAATAAAAAAATCTATCAAAAACTTGTTTAGTGATTTAATTACCTGTTGTTTTTATAAAGAGCCACTGGGTGAACTAACTAACTAACTAAATAAATAAATAAATAAATAAAGTAATGGGTCTTAGCATGCATTGGATTTTGGCAAGTCTCACGTGTTGCTTAAATCCAGTTATAAAAAATAATAGTTGAAAAGAAAGAATGTCTGTTTTCTGATGTCAACAATCACACAGGAAAGCCAAAAATGGTGAAATATTTTGATCATTAAAACTGTAAATTTGTGCACAAATTTGGATGAAAATTTAATCAGCAAAGGCCTGATGAATTCTAAAAAAAAATCTAATTATTCATTATAAATTATATATCCTCTGGATATTACTTACTGTCTATTGGATGCTACAGAGGAAAAAAAAACTTGACAATGAGGTATGATATTGGCTTTCATGAAATACTATGCACATGAACAAGCATAGCACTGTAGCCCATTATGTTTAAAAAAAACTATGTATGTTTATATATTATATATATTATTTTGATCATTCATTAAAATCAGTTAAGTAGCTCTAACATTTTAGGGCCAATTGCTGCAAATACCTTCATACTGCTGCTACACTACTTGAGATGATTTGATTGATTTGCAGTTGCTATGGTGGGTCTTTATTTTTAGGAGAACATGTCATACTTCCTGCCATGCTAAATTAATAATAGGCTGATGCATTAATAGCAAACAAATGAAGTAATATTCCATAAGCACAACCTTTATGGCGTCCAGTACTCTCCATCACTGGGGCACAGCTGAGGAAAGGTGCATCATAAAAACAAACATAAAAATTACTTCCTTGTAGTAGATAAATGAAAAATTCATTTCAGCTTAGATGGGCTGCCTCAGCTATAGTTATTTGTCACAATTATAGTAACATGCTCGTGAGGGTTGCTTTGGTACAAATGCATCAACACAGCAGTGCTGCTGTTTTTTAAGTGTCATTGCTGAGTTCTAAATAATGAAGAACTAGAGGTTAACACACAACACCAACTGTTCATGGATAACGATGCACTAATAGTTTTTAACTGTACTTAAGGTTGATGAGGTAGGTACATACAGCAAGTAAACAATCAATTCTTGAAGTTGATTTGTTGGAAGCAGGAAAAATGGGAAAAATTTACATCATGTGGACGGCCATGTGCGTATACATCACTTACCTGGTGAAGAGATGGCAGCAGGATGCACTATGGAAAGAAGGCAAGCAGGTGGAGGCAGTGTGATGCTCTGGGCAATGTTCTGCTGGGAAACCTTGGGTCCTGGCATTCATGAGGATGTTACTTTTACCCGTACCACCTACCTAAATATTGTTGCAGACCAAGTACACCCCTTCATGGGAACAGTATTCCCTAATGGCAGTGGCCTCTTTCAGCAGGTTAATACGCCCTGCCACACTGCAAAAATTGTTCATGCTTGGTTTGAGGAACATAACTAAGAGTTCCATGTGCTGACTTGGCCTCCAGATTCCTCAGATCTCAATCCAATCGAGCATCTGTGGGATGTGCTGGACAAACAAGTCTGACCCATGGAGGCCCCACCTCACAACTTACAGGACTTTCGTGGCCTAATGGTTAGAGAGTTGGACTTGCAACCCAAAGGTGAATCTGAAGGTTGCGGGTTTGAGTCTCGGGCCGGCAGGAATTGTAGGTGGGGGGAGTGAATGACCAGTGCTCTCTTCCACCCTCAATACCACGACTGAGGTGAGACTCTTGAGCAAGGCACCGATCCCCCAACTGCTCCGCAGCAAAAAAGGCTGCTCACTGCTCTGGGTGTGTGTGTTCAATGTGTGTGCACTTGCATGGGTTAAATGCAAAGCACAAATTCTGAGTATGGGTCACCATACTTGGGCACACTTCACTTCACTCTTTAAGGATCTGCTGCTAATGTCTTGGTGCCAGATACCACAGCACACCTTCAGAGGTCTTGTGGAGTCCATGCCTCGATGGGTTTTGGCAGCACAAGAGGGACCTACACAATATTAGGCAGATGGTTTTAATGTTATGGCTGATTGGTGTATGTGCTTTTTAAACATCCCATTCCATATTTAGTTCCCCTTTGCTGTTACAATAACCTCCACTCTTCTAGATTTTGGAGCGTGGCTGTGGGGATTTGCTCATTCGGCCACAAGAGCATTAGTGAGATCAGGCACCAATGTCAGGTGAGGAGACCTGGGATGCAGTCAGTGTTCCAGTTCATCCCAAAGGTGTTCAGTGGGGTTGAGGTCAGGGCTCTGTGTAGGCCACTCGAGTTGTTCCACTCCATCCTTGGTAAACTACACTATATTACCAAAAGTATTCGGTCACCTGCCTTGACTCACATATGAACTTAAGTGCCATCCCATTCCTAGCCC
>CM074951.1:13291562-13309062 GCA_037577455.1 Pangasius macronema
TTCTTTCACAAATGTTTGTAAAAACAGTCTGCATGCCTAAGTGCTTGATTTTATACACCTGTGGCCAGGCCAAGTGAGTAGGACACCTGATTCTGATCATTTGGATGGGTGACCGAATACTTTTGGTAATATAGTGTATGTCTTCATGGACCTTACTTTGTGCAAAGGGGCATTGTCATGCTGGAACAGGTTGAGCCTATTAGTTTCAGTGAAGGGAACTTTTAATGCTACAGCATTAGATATTTGTGTGCTTGCAACTTTGTGGCAACAGTTTGGGAAAGACACACGTGTGTGATGGTCAGGTGTCCACAAACATTTGTCTATATAGTGAACATTTAATGGACCCAATGTGGATGTTTATTTAAATCCACTGAAACAAGTAGCAGTTTTGTGCGTTAAAAATGTTCAAAAGAGCACATGTATTTTAATCCTTGGTCACTATGCGGCGTTAAAGCACAGAAAACACACAAAAAAGCTGGCTAACAGGCTCCTGCTGGTGGAGTGTACAGTGTCCTTCGCCTGCACACTGAATCACGTCTTGCATAGCCGCTGTCTGTTTTGTTTGATAAATATGTCTACTACCACCGGCGGCGGAGAGTTCGGCAATCCCCTGCGAAAGTTCAAGCTCGTCTTTTTGGGCGAGCAGAGCGGTGAGTGGCCTCTGACACCAAATATTCCCCGATGAAATGCAGAGACGGTTATTAGACAGGCCGAGTGAGAGGATGCTCCTCCAGCTGACAGCCGGGGCTAGATTAGCGCTTCAGCTAGCTAGAGGCCTCATAGTGGTAAAATATAGAGAAATATTTGCGTCTGAACAGTTAGAAACACCTTACGCCACTACAAAGAATTAATACAACTCATGAACAATAATAAGCCCCTGTTATAATGTGGGATCACTTGCACTGTATTTACTAATTCATTGCCTGTTGTGTTTCATTTAGATTAGCTTTAACCCTGCCCACATAAACTCGATATTTTCTTTAGCATTAAAGCGTTGACGTGGATATATTAACCGGTTTATATGACTTCTCACTGTATTTTAGAGTATATAACGAACATGTGTTACATATTTGCGTTTACACGCAGTGTATCCAAAATCGAAGTCTTATTTCAGTTAGCTGACAGAGGTGGCTAGTTAGCTGAACGCCGTCGCTAGCTTGCTACATTCCCACACAACGCAGATAGCTAACGCTAGTTAGCTAAATATCAGTGACTGGTACTGCTAACACAATGTAGCTAGCTGATTTTCTGTATGTCAGAAATGGTAGTATTTGTGTACCAAATATGTCCTAAGCAAAATAACTTTTTAAATATGTGCATTTGATAGGAATGGTTGTTTATATGTAGCTAAATTTAATACAAGCATAGCTAGCTGGCTACAGGTGCTAGCTGAACCGTTAGCAGTGTAATTTCTATCAACGCCAGTTTGTGACTAGCATGATTAGCTATCTCGTTTCATCAGCGATGTGTTCGGTGTATGATTCATTTCCCATTACACGCCATCTCCATTTTGCTTTCATGATTTCGAAGCAACGTGTCAATATTTAAATCGCTTAAACGGAGCTAGCATGTCTTTTTTTTCTTTTTTTTTCCTGAATAAAAGGATCCTTAGCTAGGAACTGACACCACCCATGTTGCCAACTCAGCGACTGGAGTTCATAGTGTTCCACTGATCACAGAGTACATGCTGTTATGTTACATGATGATGTGTACACGGATGTATGAACAACATCTGATACAACTGGGAAAAAAAATAAATAAATTTTCTTGTTTCTGCAGTTGGCAAGACTTCTCTGATCACCAGGTTTATGTATGACAGCTTTGATAACACCTACCAGGTACAACAGAAAGCCACATCCATCACTATAAACAGTAACTGAGTAGACAAAAGCATCCTCTGTTTTTCTTTAAAGCATGATTTTATGAAGAGCTTGTGAAAAGAATAGCTTGAATACTTGAATACTCATGATTAACAATATTTTTATGATCTTGTATTTAAAATTTTGATAAAACTTCACTAGGCAGAGTGGTCTTCTGCCATTTCCCCCCCCATTATTTTCTGGGATTGCTTTCTCAGACTTGATGCATCCTTCAGATTTGACAAAAAATTTTGAAGATAGTCTGTATGATGCCTTTCAGATGTGACAGATTTACCTACCTAGGTAACCTGTAGTAACAGTATTTTGATGTGTCCATGAAAATAGTACTAAGTATTTTGAATAATACAGTACATAACAGCACTGCAATATTAAACAGCACATCTATGAGTAATTTTACCAAGTTTGTCAATAATTATTTCTTATTTTAGGCAACCATTGGCATTGACTTTCTATCAAAAACCATGTACCTAGAAGATCGTACGGTAAGCAGCTCTTATCCTTGAGAACTTTCATACCTGTCAACATGTAGATGTTGTTTTGGATGACACAGATGTTGATTTCGTCTGCCTCCCCTGAAACCCACACTGACTTCTTTAAGCGTTGACTATTTTCCAGAGGCTGCCCACCCTGTAATGTTTCAATGTGTTATAAATAGCATGTTGCAGCTTAATTTTCCATATCCATCAACCTAGACTACTTTATTTAATTCTGTACAACACAGCAGAGGCATTTCTGTTTTCATTTGGTTTAGATGTGCACGCATGTACCTTATTACAGCCATTGTGTCCTGCCTTTTTGTTTTAGTCTTTCATTTTGGTTTGGTTGTGTCTTTGTCCACTCATGGCTGTTTGCCCAATGGGGTTCTTGTCACTCGTGTTGCACGGATGCTGATAGATTCGGCTACAGTTGTGGGACACGGCAGGGCAGGAGCGCTTCCGTAGCCTCATCCCCAGCTACATTCGTGACTCAGCAGCCGCTGTGGTGGTCTATGATATAGCAAGTAGGTAGTAGGGGCTCCTGCTTCACCCCATCGTGCTGCCTGGAGCACATGGTGGAGTAGATTTGGGAGCTGGCTGGGGTCAAGGGCACTCGCGTAGCTTTGAGTATGTTGGACAACTCAGAATGTCTCCCTGAGCGACACTGGATAAATGTTTGGATATTTACTGCAAACTGGTTGTAAACTAATTGAATTCAGTGTCCAACAGACTAGCCACAGGGAAAAGGTCATTTATTTAGGAAAAACAAAAAACATTAAATGCATTTCACAGCAAAAACCACACACCCAGATGGTGTTCATGCATGACAGAGCAGAGTGTCCAGCATTACTTCAGCACAGAGAGTGCCGTTTCTAAATCGCCTTGCCAGGAGCAGGAATGAAGAAATTCATCACTGAAATCATAACTGCTTGTTTGCATGGAATGATTCCTTTTAACATCTTGAAATCTTCTAGATTCACTGAACTGTGCATCTGTCTCAATTTTAAAGATTTGTTTTCTCTGGTGTCTGATTTATTTTTTTCCCCTCCTCTTTTAACCAAGCTTTCTTCCAGTCTGTTCTGTTTACTGAATTCTCATTTATTTCGCTGCTACTATTCTCTGTTGCATGCTGTTGACTGGGTTCTCAGGTTCGGCTGCAGCTGTGGGACACTGCAGGGCAGGAGCGCTTTCGTAGTCTCATCCCCAGCTACATCCGTGACTCCACTATCGCTGTAGTGGTGTATGACATTACCAGTGAGTCAGAGCCACTCATTTGCACAGCAGAGCTCTGTATCCCTAAGCTAGCATAGTCTAGCAGCTAGTGTCCAAATTAGTGTGGTGTTAATATTAAATGCATCATCACATGTAATACACTACATAAACTACAGATTTGAGTTTTCAGCTTGTCAGGATTTCATGCTTCAACTAAACTGCTTTTCACTGTTTGCTCAACTTTTATACTAATAGTCTACGTACTCTGTTTCCTCTGAGAGCTTTCTTTAGTATGTCGTCTCTTTATGCAGTGATTGATCAAAGCTGAAATAAATGACACATTCACCACAGCTGAACTGAAAGTATTATTTCTCTCCTGCAGATCTTAACTCCTTCCAGCAAACTTCAAAATGGATAGATGATGTCAGAACAGAGAGGGGAAGTGATGTCATTATCATGCTGGTTGGCAATAAAACAGACTTGGCTGATAAAAGGTACCGCATTGATTTAAAAAAAAAAAGTGATCTAACTATTTAAACAGTTGTACTATTTTGTAATAGATCTTCTCACTCATGAGAAAACCCCTCTGTCAGCCTCCAGCTACAAAGACTTCTTTCCTTTTCAAGCTTTGTTACATGTATTGAGTGTCTCATTTCATTTTAATTGCTCCTTTTGCTCTTTATGATTTTGATGCGGCTCCTTTCCATCACCAACTTTGGAGTCATGTTGATCTTTTTTTTTTTTTTTAATCGTTATTAATTTTTCTTTAATATGACCTTTTGATTTGATTTATTTTGATTCCCTTTTATCACTTTTGTCTTTCCATTCTCCATTATGATTTGAACCATTTCCTCACCCACTCCCTTTACACTGGACTATGGCAGGCAAGTTTCAGTAGAAGCTGCAGAGAAAAAAGCACGGGAGCTCAATGTGATGTACATAGAGACCAGCGCCAAGGCTGGCTATAACGTCAAGCAGGTGGGTCTTACAGCACAGGTGTGTAGACAGGAGCTGATCATGTCCAACACCTTCCCATAAGATCTTAATTTCCGTTGTGGATTTGACCACACTTCATGACTCTTTTTCTGTATGAATGTTGTAATAAGTGTTTTACTTTATTGACCATTTGATATTGTCTCTTGCCGCACGGCTGTTTCTTTTTATTCTCGGCTTTTAAAAGCATATTATAGGAAAACTAATCTTTCCTTTTTTCCTCTTACTAATCTAAAGTTGAGTTTTTCTCTTTCTCTCTCTTCTCCTTCTTCTTGTTGGCATCTTCCCCTTTTCTTTCTATGTTCCACCCTCCCTGCTCGGACTTGAGCAGACAGATCACCACGGAGGAGGGCGAGCAGAGGGCTAAGGAACTGAATGTCATGTTCATTGAAACCAGTGCAAAAACTGGCTACAATGTCAAACAGGTATAGACTCAAAAAAAAAAAAAGAGAACAGCCCAGCCCATCAGCCAACCCTTTCTACAACTACCTCTCACTCGCTTTTGTTTTGCTGTCCCTTTCAGCCTCACCCAGTGCTTTTAGACACTTTCTCTACAGTTCATATGCAAAAGGACTGTGCTAAGGGCTGCATCTTGGTCCGCTTTGCTGTTGCTTGTAGGTTTCGGTTTGCTTGCTTGCTTGCTATGAGGGTCTTCTGCATGTTAGTACACCATGCTTTCATTTGGATGACTTGATTTACCCAGTAAAACACACTGAAACTCTAAGCATTTGGAGTTCATAATCAGTTTGATCCCATTAGGGATGTGCCTTCTTTCTAATTTTATTATTCAAATATTTACAAGAGATAAGGAAAGGATATTGGGTTAAGACCTACGAGATGGGAAAATGTCTTTAACATTGTGAAATCAAGCATCTTCCTGTGTGTGTGTGTGTGTGGGGGGGATGCACATGTTTGAAAAAGAAATAATGAATAGAAATAGTAAACACAGCAAAAGTTTACTAAATGATTTTACCGTATGTTCAGTCTGTAGCGCACCCTGACATCTATAAAATTCCAACTTGCTGAAAGTACTAACTGCCACATAATTTGGGAGCGAAAATCTGATTGTAGTAATGGTCATTGGCAGTACTTGTTTCTAATAACTGATGGTCAGTATAGACTTTTACATGTTATACTTGATACAACAGTGCATGAAACATAAAAGCTTTAAGACTTCTAATGAAGTTGTACTTAACATTATTGGAAATTCTGACTTGTCTTGTGCACTATGAAAGTGCTGCTCTTTGCATTAAAATATTGCCCAAGGAAGTAGTAGTAACTCCTAGTGATATGTACAGTATATGTAACTTAGCCTGGCTATGCTTCTGTTTAATAACTTTGTATGATAAAATGGTGAATTTCACTCTTCTTACAGCTTTTTAGACGTGTTGCTGCAGCCTTGCCTGGGATGGATAGCGCTCCAGAGAAAAGCAAGGAGGACAGTATCCTTTAAAATGCATATTATATATGCTCTCATCAGATACCCTGTGTGTTATCTGTGCTGATGGTGTCAGCATTTCTGATTTAAAACAAAAAAAAAAAAATCATTTTGCCCTACAAATTAGGGAGACTACTGACTTAATTTTGGTCAGTGTGAAGCCTGTTTTGTTGATATTTTATATCTGTTTTTAGAAAATCCGTCGAGTTGCTCTTTGTGAATGTGTATGATGTAGCCATCCTTAACTGTGTCCTCTCAGTGATTGATATCAAACTGGAGAAATCTCCGGAACTGCCGGTGACTGAGAGCAGCTGCTCATGCTAGTAACTGCTCCAGACTCGGACCAGCTCAGCCTCCTCCCACCAACAGCTTGTCTCTCAGTGGCCCTGTGCCATTAGTCAGAGCCTTTTATTTCCCCTTGACTCAGTGACTTTTCGGAGTAACCGTGTGGATGTGCTATTACTCTGTATTAAAACAGATTATCAAAAATATATATGTTAAAGGAAACACAGTAAAGAAATTTAAGCATAGGTTATACCCTCATTGGATTCATATCTATCCTGACTGCATGGCATTGTGTATGATTGCAGATTGACACGGCTCAATTGCTCTTGCACTTTTTTTTGAGCATCAGTGCCGTCACGCTCGTTATCATCATCTTCATCGTCATTTGTTTCAGATTTCCTAACTCACTTATGTTGGACCTAGATCCTCATCTCATAATGCCTTGCTATTTCATTTCAGTGAACAGAAAGGCAAAGGCAAAGTAAATAGCATTGTTTATTGATGAATTGTAAGCGTGTGTTACTGATGATTTTTTTACGATTATAGTTTTGACAATTTTGTTTTTCATATGACAGCTGAAGGGCCAGTTCTAACATGGATGTTGAGGGACCTCTTCAAGCTCTAGATGATTGTGAGGGTAAAAAGTCTCACAATGTGTTTAAAAAAAATTTAATTGATTGTTAATGAATTTGGTGTTAGGGATCAGTACAATTAGAGTCTTTTGTTTCAGGGTATAGGTGTTGGCCAAAGACGACTTGATATAAATAGGATCATTTTAGACACACCTCTGTATTCTGGTCAGACTCTTTATCTCTTTCTCACCCTTTTTACACACTTCATTGGTAAATTGCATGTAATTTAAATGCACTTAGCTGGGGGTGAAAAGCTGTGGATATACATTCAGAAGATATTCTAGATACTCGGGTTCTTTAAACATGCACCCTGTATTATAATTATCTGTAAACTGTAATTATGAAACCTCATTAACTGTAATTAATGAATACCTAGATGATAATACCTGGATGGTTCTTGGAAGCAAGAGAATGAATTACGCACTAGTGGGTGTACTGAATTTCAGCAGCTGCATCTTGTGTCTCTGTGCTCGCTGCGCTCTTTTCACCTTGTGTTCAGTAAACCATTGCAGGACCAGCATGCTATCTAAGGGTGCTTTAAACAGAAAAAGCGCCAGATCACATCATTGTGGTTTAGAGAGGGTTGCTGATTTGCATAAAGCTGCAGAGGTTTCTGTTGAATATATGGAGTTTTTTCCCCCTAATGCACAGCTATTGCTTAGTGTAGAGAAACGTCTTGAAGAGTTTAACCATGTGTTGCTAATGCTCGTTTTAAGACTGGTTTTATATGTTAATTTATTTATCTCACTAAGAACTGAAAATGTGTTGTGTGCTTGGCCTAAATGCCAGTTATTAAACACTTGGGAAACAGTCAGTTGATTTATGGCTTGCATTTCTGCTTTGGCTACTGTATCACAGAGACCTGGTTGTGTAATTTTCTCCTCACTATGCTCATTTTCTCTCGGTTGTATGCTCTGTGTGTAGTTTTAAGGATCTGGCCAGACTGGATCTATAGTTGTGTACATGCACTTAAATGTACATTCTTTGACAGCACCACTACACAGCAAGCTTGTTTTGAAATATTAGCATTTGACATTGTTTCGATATGTAAGTATTTAATTACAAGAAACATCTCTCCTGAACAGCTGTACACTTATTGTCACTGATTGAATACTCCGCTGTGTGCTATTCTGAAGTGTGTTTGTCTGTTTGAAATATGCTGTCTTACTAGTGTTTAGCAAAATTTATGTGGGAAAAAAAATGCATTATCTGCTGTAAAAAAATAAATAAAAAAAAGTTAAAGAAACACTGAAGTGTATCACATGAAATAAAGATATTTCATCAAGCGTTAATCTTGCTCAAGGATTGTGTTTATTTTTAGGGATTTTGATGTAACATGATTTTCACCGTTGTGTGCGCATGCGTGTTAAGACACAGAAAGGGGAATTGGAGGCTAATAGTACAGTGCCTAGCGAAACTGAATGCTGCAGTGTATTAGGTATACACAAGCCTGAAGTGCAGTATCTATAAAATGTTCAGGCCTGGATGCTAATCCTCAGACATCAGTAAAGTGAATGAAATGAAACTTAAAGTGCCACTGTTGGGTAATGCTGTGTTAAATAGGCTGCAACCGAGCCATCACATTCCCTTATCAGCACAGCTGAACGCCTCTCTCAGGCAGTTTCAGTTAATGAATAGTGCAGATCACAGCCCGTAAGAGTCAAGTCATACATTATTTGTTGACTTCCGGCCCATAAACACTGAAGCTAATTAATATATGCCAGTATCACTGACTACACCCACTGACGACCAAAACTCGGCAGACACGCCTAAAACAAGGAGGAAGTGAGAGGGGGTAGCAGTCGACCTATAAAAGCGATGAGTTAGGCAACAGACTCTTTGTTAAGTCGTTTAAAGTCATGAGAAGGTACAGTGCTAAACACGCTCCGGTGAGTTATAGCCAGTAGAAGGTGGCTAACAGGTTACACCTGTACTAACTCCGGAAGTCGCGTTAAGCGCACACACGGACTCCTACAGCAGGAATATTCACACTGACGCTGTTGCCCCGTGCCAAGGGTTGGTGGTGTTTTTTGTTTTTTTTGGTTCTGCTTGAAACTGGGATTAAAAGAGGAATCGCAGATCATTTCCTGCTGTTGGACATTTCAGGTGACCTATAGCCATGTCTCTGGGCTCAGACTTTATCCCAGGTGAGGCGCTTTTCTCTGACTTCAGGAGACAGTGTTTGGCGACGGAGAACTGGCTGAATAAGTACAATAAGAACGGAATGGAGGTGTGGGTCGAGGTGCCCCCTTTATCCAACTCGCCCCAAAGGAACAAGAACAGCTACTCCAAAGTGCACAAAATCAAGGTGAGTAGTGACCTCGCACAGATCCCTAGGTGTAGGAAAGTTTAGATTAAACCCAAGACTAATTTCTATCTACTTTTTGCAACTTTAGAACAAGTGGGAGATATTTGTTAGGACACTTAAAGAATTTCTCCTACTGTCAAGTTATGTGAGTTTGCTGTCAGTGTTGGCAAATCCTCATAGTGTCAGTGTTATTTCTGTTCATTTATTTACACAGAAAAAAAGGTTCTTGACACATAAGGTACAAAAATCTATTTTAACGAGCATCAGTGGAGGCAGTGAGAGTTATAAAAGTCTTGAGGATACTTGTGATTATGTATACTTGCCACACTAGGGCTATAAAATCGTCCTAACTTTGTATTAGTACACCAGCTGCACCTTGAAAAGGTTGCCTTAAATATGATTTATATAATATAAAATATATTAATGAGAATTTGTTAAATGTTTGTTTACTTTCACCTGCTGTGTCCACTTGTGCTAGTTCTCTCTCTCTCTCTCTCTCTCTCACACACACACACACACACACGTATAAAAAAGAGAGAGAGATGTCATGGTTTAAGGATTGTTTTTCTTCCACACAGTGTAAAATTGCCATAAATGATGTGTCTGCTGCTACAATGTACGATGTTCTTCATGACAACAAATATCGAAAAACGTGGGACCCTGCAATGCTCGAGAGCTTTGAAATTGCCCGTCTTGCTCCCAATGCTGATGTAGGCTACTATTCATGTGAGTCTTATAATATATAACCTCTTACAATTTCTTTATGCTTTGGGATCTTTCAGGTCCTTATAGTCACGTAATCACTCTCATGATCATATATGTCCCTTCGACTGTTACCTCTTTTAATAAACTTGTATGCTTTGTATGTATGGATACTAGTGCAGGGGTTCACAAACTTTTTTAGCCAGTGACCCCATTTTACAGGCTCAAAATTCTCACTCCAGTAAACATGTCTAATGAGAGGACTGGGCTTGTGCGTTGCACTGCAGCTTATAAATAAATAAAATCTCAAAATAACATTTCAAGTATTATAAACATGTCTTAGCACTGTATATGATCTCTGAAATATTGTAATGTGTTGTTTCAATTAAGGGCAAACACTGCACATATAGCATAAATGTTGAATTTTGCAGTGTTTCTAGTTGGTGCCTTTTGAAGAAAAAAAAAAGCACTTATTTTTACTTTAAATAGTCTGTGTGCTGTCCGTGTCCTGAGTAAAGGCCACTTCGATTAAGGGTAATGTTATTAGTTCTGTTTGTCTTGAGCTCATTTAACCCCTGCCTAGCATTAGGAGTTAAAAACTGTAGCCCGTATTCTTAAAAAGGTTTGAGTATTTCACATTTGCTCCACAGGGGTCTGCCCTAAACCACTGAAAAACCGAGATGTGGTTACCGTCCGCTCTTGGCATAATTCTGAAGACGAATATATAATTCTCAACTACTCTGTCAAGCATCCGGTATGTTGGCCAATACATACAAGTCTTTATCCTCTCTGTGCACACTACAAACTATAATGTTGTCATTATATTAGTGCAACGTTTAAAAGCATGAGCTGGACAGTAGTTGTAATTGTTTCATTAAAATTCTGTATACTGAACGTAATGTTAGTGTTTTTCCAGATGGGTGCTTCATGTTGGTTCTTGTTTATTACAGAAATACCCTCCACGTAAAGACTTGGTCAGAGCCGTCTCTATTCTGACGGGTTACATGATGAAACCCACAGGGCCAAACAGCTGCACTTTCTTTTATCTCTCACAAGCAGATCCTAAAGGTAGGATAAGAGCTCCAGTCCTGTCCAAACATCTCATGTTCTGCTTGCCAATATAAAGAGGACTGAGCATTGTGTAGTGGTTTTAAGATAGATCGGAATGTAGTGTATTGTGATAATTAAAGTGGTTATATGTAATGTCATATGTAACATCACCACAAAATGTTACTTCTATCACAGCAAGGTAGCCATTTGAACAAAGAACAATCAAAGGAGAAGGTACATTGTGAGAAAATGGTATTTGACAAATTGTCCTATTGATAATCTCTTCCAATAGGTTCTCTTCCTAAGTGGGCAGTAAATAAGGCAACTCAGGTCCTAGCGCCCAGAGTAAGTACATTTATATTTGTTTTAATTTGACCTTTTTAGTCTGGTGGGACCATTCTGAAAGTTGTGGTATTTTGCTTTGCAGTTTTAGTCTAGCGCTAGCTGCTGTCAGATCTTGGCTTTTTAAAAAGAATGGTGTAGAGGAAGAACCATTGTGTGATTAGATGAGGCTCATGAATAGTCTGATCCTTAATTCTGATCATAATGAACCAAAAGTTTTGTTTTCAAATGCCATATTTGCAATTCCCACTTGAGAAATCAGCCCTTTTCTCATTTGCCTGCTGAGCTTGGCTCTGAACTCATCAGCTAAATATCACTAAACAATGGCATGTCAGTGTAACTAGTGATGGATCTGACTGTAACCATGCTATACTTTGTAGTGTAGAGACATTTCATGATATCCTAGAATGAATGACTTATTGGGACTTTAGAACACACATAGAATCACCTAGAAACCTGGCATTCCAACTTCTGATGAGTGCTTAGAGATTGCACAGAGACCCATATCATGTTCTTGTCCGGTATGTTTCTAAAACTTCTGTAGAATCAAGCTGAACCTGCCTGTCTGCTTTCTAGGATGACTAACTGCGTTGCTACTGATATCCAAAACTATGTAGACTAAAGCACATATTTTGCTTTTGGCCAAACTGAGATTATGAAAATATTAGTTCTTAGACTGAAGTTCAGTCTTGGTTGACAGTCATATTAAAAGACAACAAATTAACTTATGAAATTATGGCTACTATGGATATCACCGTTTATATATAGTTTTGTATTTTTGTTTATGCTTTTGGCTGCACCACAACTAGCCTCTAATCGTGGCTTATATTTAATGAGAATTAAAATATTACTCAATTAAAATTTTAGTCAACCTGCCCCAAAAAAACAAACAAACAAAAAAAAATGATACTAAAGAAAAAAAATCAGTTCTAATCCACATGAGTCAAGTCACACGTGCTGAAAAGCAAGATTCCAGTGTCACAGGTCTTACTCAACCTTGTAAGTAAACAGAAGGAACTAGTGTTCATTGTTCAAATGTGCTGATATTCCTGCTACCTTCTCAGTCACTCCCTTTCTCCGTCACTCTGCAGGTTATGAAAAGTGTGTATAAGGCGGGTCAAAACTACCCTGCCTGGAAGGCCCAGAACTCTCCAGAACATAAGCCATGGCTCTACCCTATCCAGAGTGAACTTCCCATGATGGACCCAGCTGAGCTGAGCATCCAGCATGCAGACTCGCTGGAGAATGTGGACGAGGCCTCGGCTCGCGATGCTGTGGAGAACGAGGACAGCAGCTGAAGGACAGCACAACGATGAAATAAATGGACACTTACCTTTTAAACTTCCAGTTTGTGTCACGTAGTTGGTGCTGTTCAGGCGTACCTGTTCCCTTTTCTTTTTTAGATCAGAAGTGTTTACAGGCACTGTGGTCTAAATCTGTGGCACAATATTAAGCTGTAGCTACCACAGATTTTTACATAATGCAAAAAATGCAGAATCATGTGAAGGCTGGTCATGGTTTATAAACATGTATTCCTTTGACGTTAAAAAGTGGGAAATTGTCTTAAGTGTTGATTCTTGAAAGAGAGAAAAGCCAAGCTAATATATTTTTGGCAACATATTCATTGCTTTATTTAACATTATTGCAAATGAAGGGAAGTGAAGGTTTGACCTTTTTCTGTAAAGGTAAATTATTTTATATAATTAAATTATGAAGTGTTATGATGTTTTTATTTATTTCTCTTTAGCGGATTTATTAAAACTTGAACACTGCAAAATAGTAGGAAGGTTACTTGGACAGATGAAGGGAAACAGAGAGGCCTCCTTATTTGTTTATAAAATTGTTAGAACACTTTGTCGTGTGTGTGAACAGTGAACTTGATTTTACATGACTATCCAGGGAAGTTTAGTAATTAGTGTTTAATTATTATGATTGTATATCTGTCAGAATAGGACTTATTAAATTATGCCAGATTTATTTATTACTTTACTGGTAAATTACTCACATGTACTTTTTAGATTAGTGGTTCTCAAACCTAGAGATGGTAAAACACACATTTTTCCTGCTGTAACTTGCATTACTCATCAAAGGCCTGGACGTTAGCTGATGAGCTGATTTTTGCATGTGTTAATGTACGAACATGTGCATAGCATGAGGTGAGGGTAAGACTGACAACACTGGTTTACAGAAATGCAAGAGATTGATAACAAAAGCAATATATTATCATGCTTATACAAACACTGTGATGTCCCTACGTCCTGGTTTGTTTTCTCATGGGAACGGGCCTTTCCTACCAAACAGATGTTCTATACACAAAGTGGGAGAAGAATAGGGGCGGATGTGTAGAATATATTACCAGAAGACTTTATAGAATACTTTTGCTCATTGCTGTTTTTCTTTAATTATTTGTTTTAAAAATGTAACAATGTTCTCATTCTTATTACGATTTTTACAAGGACATTTAAAATAAATCATTTAATCAGTTAAGATTTATTAAGACTTTGTCACAGTAAATTCTGAGAACATACATCATCTCTGAAACACTAAGACATCTCTGTCTAGTGATGAACACACTCTCCATAAAGTTATTTCTCTGAAAACAGATTCTGTACAGGATGGCACAAATGATTTACTGAAAGGTCCTACTGTATATATGAGTTTGGCAGTCAATACCAGGAACAAAAAAACATTTTAAATACTGAATTGTGTTTTAATATCAATAAAATTTACCATTCACTGCAAAGTGTACCAAGTTAGGGCCTCAGATCCAAGGAATAAACAAGCATTTTGGATTTGACCACAATTTATGAATGAATGAATAAAGATACTAATGCTATATATGTGCTGCCATTATTAGTTGTTCTTAATTAGTTAAGATGGTTTTATTTTTCAGTAGTATAATGTCAGTAAGCAGGATACTAAGTACACACACAATGTTCTAATCTATGGTCATGCTCCCCCATTTATGTCAGAACCCATACAGTGTATAGCCATAGTGTGTATAATAGATTAAGCATACTATAACACAAACAATACAGAGCATACACAAAACTGCTCAGTATAACATCCATCACCTAGGTCAGGAGTGTCAAACTCCAGTCCCAGGGGGCCACAGAGAGGAGCGTAGCAGCCATTTGAAAAGTGAGGGGGACAGAAAACCACAACACAGCTATTATAAATGCATAGCCTTGTCGCTACTGGAAAGTAAATGAATAGCTTTTGTTGTTGCAACGCTGCAATATGAAACCTGATTATTACCTGACTCATGGAGCCGCATTGTTGTCATTAACAGATAACCTAACTGCATGTAAATGCATTAATCATATTACAGCCAAAGTATTATATTTTTCAGTAATAGGCCATATATTACTGACACTTTTATCTATCTGAATTAACTATTTGAATTTCAGATACGTACAAACTTTGGTATTAAATTGTCACTATGTACAAAGCATGAACATCACCACTAACAGCCTAATTATTAGTCGGTAGTAAGCATGATGCATTTCAGTCTGATTTCAATTAAGGCATCATAGTACAGAACTGGCTAAAATGGTCAGTGATCAACTGTTTGCCTCAGATTGTGGAACACTGTTCAGCAAAGAGGTACAAATTAGCTCTAGGGATGAACAAACTTTGGTCCAAAAGGTTCTACTGAACCACAAGACAATAACAAAAGAAGACTGGCATAAAAAAAGCCAGACTGAAGTTTGTAAGTGATCACCAACATTTTGGAGGAGTGTTCTCTGGTCAAATGAACAAAAATTGAACTGTTTGGCTGTAATGATCAGTGTGATGTATGGCAGAAAAAGGATGAAGCTTCTAATTCAAAGAAAACCATCTTTACTGTGAAGCATGGGGGTGGGAGCATCATGCTATGGGGATGTTTTGCTGGAAAAGGGACTGGTGTACTTTAGAAAACAGATGGCATCATGAGGAAGAAGAATTATCTAGAAATACTGAAGCAAAACCTCAAGACACCCATATAGTTAAAGATTCCATACTGGGACTTCTTTTGACTTAAAGACAACAAAGTATTAGAGTGGCAATCACAACACCCTGACCTGAATACCAAAGAAAATTTGTGGACTGAACAGAAAACGTGTGTCTGAGCAAGAGGCCCACACACCTGACTGAGTTAACACCAAATAAAAAGTCAAATTTTTGACCCACTGAAAAACTAATATAGTAAATAAAGGCTGAAACACATCTGTCTCTTGGCTATTATGGTAATAAAGTTGATAACCTAATTGACTTAACACAGGAAATGTACAGCAACATGGAATGTTTGGATTTGTGGAAAATTGCGCCTGAAAGTCTTTAACCTAGGTGTAAGTAAACCTTTAGCATCAACTGTATGTATATAATTATGTAGTAATTTATCGAGCGCCAACACAATGTTCACTGTGCTCTTTATGATTTTGTGATTTTTATGATATTTATGCACACATAGTAAAGCTTTAACTTTTTCAGCCACTGAATTTCTGACCAATGAACAAAGGAGTTTTAGGCATGAATTATGAGCAGCACCTTCCCCTCAGACAGCATTTCATTTAATTTTTGGTTTGTTTAATTGCATGCAGTGAGAAGACAAACACACAAACAGCAAACAAGTCAAAAGATATCAAATTTCTACTGTTAACCTCAAGGATCTCTCACAACTCACCCTGTGGAGGATTTCCCCCCAATCACCTATTACTCTGTAAGTGTGTTTCATTATCTGTAGTAATTTTCAGAGACTTTCAGTTCATTTATTTATGACTGATTATGATTCATTATCATAAATACTTAAATCTTTTAACCTTCCGTATGTAAAACACTTATTTGGATATAAATGCTGTAAAAAGGTTTTATTATTATTATTAGTAGTAGTAGTAGTAGTAGTATAATTTTTTTTATTGCTTTGTAAAGTTCTTGTTGGACTCGAAAGCAGTAACGCTACTCACTCATTACAGAAGAATGTAGGATAACTTGCTGTGGTGCTACTAAAAGAAACTAACTGGGTCATGGAAGTTTCCTATTATAAGATACTCAACTGCACATAAAGGCATTGAATTTTTACCCAATATGTTTGCCAAATGTCTAGTGGACATGGTTTTTCTATATTATTTGACAGACATATTGCTATGTTTGATTACATTTGATATATTTATATTCAATATAGTCACACCAGAATGTAGCCAAATGTACATTTCCACAAAGGCCTATATCTTGCTTGACAAAATGGTTTGTGGTGTGGGTGTTTGCTGGCATGGAGGAATAATAGATGTTTGAAAGCATGGGTATCCCCATGTGTCTGTGATGCTCCTGGTCACAGCCCACAGGAAGTTGTGTTCCCTCTTCTAACATAAAAGCCTATGATGGACTTGGTAATTAGCTGATTAATAGCTGAAGAGAATGCTAAACTCAGTGCTATGCTAAACTCAGTGCTGTGGGCCTCCCAGACTGGAGTCTGACAGATCTGTGCTAGATTAAGAAATACAGCCCCCTCCAAAATTACTGGAACAGTGAGTTTGAGATCGAAAGATGAACACGAGATGACATCAGAATTTCAGCCTTCATTTCCTGATATTTATATCTAGTCGTGTTAAAAAAAATCTAGAACATGGCACCTTTTGTTTGAACCCACCCATTTTTCAAGTGATCAAAAATACCAAAACATGTGACTGACAGGTGTTTCTTGTTGCCCAGGTGTGCCTCGATCAGAGCCAGTGCGCAAGCACTGGGCATAGCCAATACAACAATTTGGAATGTCCTGACAAAAAGAAAGAAACTACTTGTGTACTAACAACCACAGGTTGAACAGGAACAGGTTGGCCAAAAAAAACAAAAAAAAAAGAAGAAGAAGAAAAAAAAGCAGTTAATGACAATCAGATTGTGAGAGCTGTGAAGAAAAACCCAAAAACAACAGCCTGTGACATCACTTACAACCTCCACAGGAGTAAAGGTATCACAATCCACTATTAGAAGATGACTTCAAGAACAGAAATATACCACAAGATGCAAACCACTCATCAGCAATAAGAAGCAAAAGGCCAGATTGGACTTCACAAAAAAAACAAAACAAAAAAAAAAAAAAAACACAGAGATGAGCCACAAAAGTTCTGGAACCAAGATTAACTTCTACCAAAGTGAAATAAAGACCAAAGTGTGGAGAAAGAAAGGATCTGCTCATGATCCAA
>CM074951.1:13329703-13340972 GCA_037577455.1 Pangasius macronema
AGCCTTCCCAGAAGAGTTGAAGCTGTAATAGCTGCAAAAGGTGGACCGACATCATATTGAACCCTATGGGTTAGGAGTTCATATGTGGCAGGTGACCGAATACTTTTGGTAATATAGTGTGTGTGTGTGTATATATATATATATATATATTACACGCACACCTTTTTGTAGACATTAAATACAGTACATTGAATAGACAATAAAAGTATGACATATCGTGTGACATAAAAATGCTTTCTAGAATTGTGATTTTTATTATTACCTACATGACACTATCTTGTCATATATAGCATGTACAAGTCATGAAATTTCATCAAGTATATTCTTTTCCATCTTCTCTATATAAATAGCTGTTCAGAAAAACACTGAACACTCTGCACATTGGTTGTCTTTGTGTTGGCACAGTTTCTAAGATCTTCATAATTGGAGTATTCATGGCAGTCTTGGTCATGGTTTTCCTCAGTCCTCTCTTGATTCACAGTCCATGTCTTACTAACACACTTCCCCCAAAACCCAGGTTTGTGGCTCACCGTGGTGCACCTATGGTAAGCACAGCTTTTCTGAAAAGTTACTATTCATGTGGTGTTGGATTTACTTCTACAAATAACAGTAGTCAATATCATGTTACACTTGCCCATACCTGACGGGCTGTTTTGAATGATTTTTCTGTTCTAATGTTTCATAAAAGTTGTTCTAGTGTGACAGCTTTTGTTTTTTTTAAATCCTGTGTCAGTTTGAAGCTTATTGCAGAGTGAATTATTTGTAGTAATTTCACCTTTGGCATCATTCCCAGAATGTACGCTGATAAAACAAAGTCATTATTTTGTGAGTTTGCTGTCTAATGTGGGAATGTTCTTCAAATCGGAGGGATTTGTAGACTCAGTTTGCATTACTGAGTCCTTTGGAGTAGTTGATCTAGTAGGTATAGAAGAATCATAACCAGAAAATGAAGTGGTAATAAAGATTAATATATTTAGGGATTAAGATAATTAAAATATAGTATATATTGTAAAACTCTGTTAAAAATCTTTACTGTACTGTGTTCAGCTGGCTCCAGAGAACACGATCATGTCATTCAATAGCAGTGTGGCGTGCAATGTGACTGCCTTTGAGACAGATGTGCAGCTCAGGTACATCGAATCCAAGTTACATATTTCTACTCTTTTGTCTTGCCCCTGCTTTCTAATGTGAATCTTCCTCTCTCTTCAGTAAGGACATGGTTCCTTTTCTAATGCATGACAATGGAACGAATTTTCTGCGGAGGACAACTAACGTGGATGATGTATTTCAAAATCGAACGTACAACAAGAGCAGTGACTTCACCTGGAAGGACCTACAGAGGTTAAACGCAGGCGAATGGTTTGTCAGGGTAAAATAAGGAATTTTTCCATGGTTTGTTATACTCTTCTGTGACAATTTGAATTTTTTTTTTGAGAAAGTGAATGTTCTGTTGTTCATGCAGACAGACCCATTTTGGTCAGTGTCATTCCTTTCGGAGAAAGACAAGGCTCTTGCTCGTGAACAGAAAGTGCCATCCCTTGAAGAACTCCTAGAATTTGCAGAAGTGCACAACATCTCTCTTATCTTTGACTTAAAGAATGGCAATGATGACTGCAATAGCACGATTATGACCATACTGAAATCTCGCATCTCGCAAAATTTGGTGAGCTGAATTTAAGAACTGCATTACATTCATTCTTAGCTAGCTGGTCTTCTGATCGACTCAGTTCTCACATTCCTTGTTGTGTCTTTTAGATTTTCAAGGTACAGTGCACATCAGCTAATCAATGTGTCAATAAATATTATAGATACGTACATCAAATAAAAATACACAGGTGTGGTGACTTTTTAGATTGGTCTTTTAAAATCCTGCTATGCCTGACTCTATGACACTAATGCCTTTCAGATATGGTGGCTCCCTTCAAAGTGTAGAAAAGATGTCCAGAATCGGGCTCGAGGGTTCCGCCAGGTCTACAGCAGTCCTAAAGGGCTGGAAGCTGGGCACATTCTTAATGTGAAGTACAATGAACTGAGTACTGAGGAGATTAGGTGTGTAATAAAGGCATGTGCATGCTATTTCAAGCAAGCATAGACATGATGATACTAGGTCCCAGAATGTTGGCTAGAGAAAGGCTGTAGTTTGACACTACGAGGAAATTCCATGAGAGATATGTGGCATAAATAATATCAGGAAGTTAGTGCATAATAAATTTCACTAAGTGTGATACCTTTGTTATGTAAATTGTTTAACACCTTTCTTTTGGAGTACTGTCATGCTTTGACAATCTTTTCTGCCATAAATCTATTTTGCTCTTGTGTGGAAAGATCTTGTATGAACCTTATACATATGAACTCTTGGAGGTGGAAATGGGGAAATAAAACTTACTTTTGGTGTAGAGGTGTATTAAATATACTTATGTTGCCTATTCATGGTATAGTAACTTGACAAGGCAGGATGTGATGGTCAACCTGTGGGTGGTGAACGAGCGCTGGCTTTTTTCATTACTGTGGTGCGCAGGGGCCAGCTCAGTGACCACTAATACATGCCATCTCCTCAAAGACATGTCTCAACCTGACTGGCATCTGGTAATTTCCCCTTTGCCTGTTTTACTTTCTGTTCTCATCTCAAATTTATGCCAAAGTTTCATTATTGTGGTGCATTTCAAAGAAGTTCTTAGTGCTTCCTTGTGAGAAAGTGTTTCTTAATCTCAGTCTTTGTGTGTGTAACTCCTTAGGCTCCTCATTTGTACAGAATTATATGGATCACTGCTGATGTGGTGTCATTGCTGGTGATGATCACCCTGTTTTGTGTGCAGGGGTAAGATAAGTCTAAAAGTGTTACTGATTTTTATATTTTAATACACTTGTATACATCACTACAATTCTTCAGTAAATTGGTCTGGTTCATTTTTCTTTTTCTAGTTTTCATAGCTATTTCTGCTATCAATCAATAGAACCAACAAATCCTAAATGTATGAATGTTAATGTTAATTTTTTTTGTTTTCTGATTGCGCTTAATTTTTTCCTTCAGTGTATTCAGTGATGTCCCAAAAATCACCATACATAGGGGAAATGTAACTTTACTTATAAAACATCCTCTACATGATTGCCATTTCAACACATACGGAGTCGTCTGTCCCACTCATGATGAACACATGTTAACGCATTTGGTGTAATGTATGTAATTACATGACCATCACAATTTTGCGACAGCTTCCTGATCCAGCCATGAAACTGATTATTATAAGTTCTTCTTTTGTCAAAGGCATTCTTAAAGGCTGTCTGGGGAAAAAATCAAGCATAAAAAATGTTGGAAGACATTATGCTAAAAAATGTTAATTTCAAATGTTAATTTGTATGGAGACTTTTGGGACACCCTGTATAATGATTACATACAAATTAAGCATATGTTTAATTTTTTTTGTGTACAGGAAAGCAAGGAACCAGATTTTTGAACTGGAATCAGAAAGAACTGTCCCCCTTCTCAACCTCTGAGTAGTTCTAACATGGAAGAAAGAATTAATACAACACCATAATGAAAAAATGAGTACTTTAAATCAGAGATGCAGATGGGACTAATGGAGATAACAAGTGACCTCTAGCTCACAGCCTCCAGTTTGTGGGTCACAGCTACATCAGCCTTATTGCTTCAGTGCAGAACTAAAAAAAATTATCTTTTACAAAATATTTTTCCTCTTTTTTCCATTTTGTCATGTCTTTTAGTGCCTTTTTTTACTGGCTAAACCATTCATGTAATTGGTGGGTTACAGCAGGGAAATCACACTGGATCAGAGATGGACACCTCTGCTTTATATAATGATCTCTTTGTCACATAATTTAATATGAAAACTATATGTAGATGAAATTACTTCAATTAAAACATTTTGCTAAATTCTGGACACCTGCTCTTTTATGCAGTTAGCCAATCAGCCAATCATGTGGCAGCAGCACCAAGCATAAAGTCAACACATACATTAGCAGCTACAGGTCAAGAGCTTCAGTTAGTGTTCGCATCAAACATCAGAAAGAGGAAAAAGTGTGTCTGTGACTTTAACCGTGGCATGGTAGTTGGTACTAGGAGGGCTAGTGTGAGTGTTTCAGAAACTGCTGGGGATTTTCGCACATAAATGTGTCCTGTAATTTTCACACACAAAAAGTTTCTAGCGTTTACAGAGAATGGTGTGGGGGAAAAAAACATTGAGTGAGTGACAGTTCTGTGGATGGAAATGCCTTGTTGATAAGAGAGATCAGAGGAAAATGGCTAGAATGGTTCAAGCTACCAGCAAGGATATAGTAACTCATAATCATTTTTTACCATGGTGAGCAGAAAAGCATCTCGGCATGGACAACACTTCAACTTTGGTCTATAACAGCAGAAGTTCTAATCCTGTCAGCCAAGAACAGGAATCTGAGGCCATCATGGCCATAGACTCACAGAAACAAATCACTTGGTCTTTTCCCACACTTCAACTGTCCAGTTTGGGTGAGTCTGTGCCCATGATAGCCTCAGATTCTTGTTCGGATGTGGTCTTCTGCTGGTGCAGTCCATCCACCTCAAGGTTTGATGTGTTGTGCATTTTGAGATGCTTTTCTGCTCACCACGGTTGTAAAGAGTGATTATTTGAGTTACTATAGACTGCCTGTCAGTTCAGACCAGTCTGGTCATTATCCTCTGATCAACAAAGTATTTGAGCCTGCAGACCCTCTGTACACAGTGTGTGTTT
Organism: Pangasius macronema; assembly: GCA_037577455.1. Classification (NCBI taxonomy): domain Eukaryota; kingdom Metazoa; phylum Chordata; class Actinopteri; order Siluriformes; family Pangasiidae; genus Pangasius; species Pangasius macronema. The sequence goes on from CM074951.1 coordinate 13,334,428, forward strand.
TGTTCTGTGTAAAATCCAGACTGTTGTGTGAAAATTCCAGGAGATCAGCAGTTTCTGATACTCAAACCAGCCCTTCTGTTACCAACATCCAAGCCACAGTTAGTCACAGAGATCACACTTTTTCCTCAGTCTGATGTTTGATTAACATTAACTGAAGCTCTTGACCTGTATCTGTGTGATTTTATGCATTGGGCTGCTGCCACATGATTGGCTGATTAGATAACATTAGATAATTAGATAATACATAAATGAGCAGGTCTACAGGTGTTCCTATTAAAGTGGAGGGCGAGTGTATATAATTGTTTATAATACAAATAAAAAGTTTTAAACTTTCTTCCAACATGGTTCCCAAAGGGCTTGGTAGTTGGTTGATGTGTACATTAGGGGACTGTGTTAATGCTACAGTAATAATGATGAATGCTTTCATTTTGGATGGATGGATGGATGGAAGGACTTCACATACCACTGGGCTTAAAGGATTTAGGGTGACTTATTATGGATTTATTTTTTGTATTTCTACTTGTCCTTAATGTCATCAGAATCCAAAACTTATAAAAATGTAACCAAGAACAGAATTATATGTAATATATCTGTGGTACAATACATTTTTGTACATCAGACTGACAGAATGTAGGTGTTTCAGCTTGTTTTTTTTTTTTTTTAAAAATGTTGCTCAGTAACACAATAACAGTGTTCAGGAGAAGGACAGTTCAACATGAACCAGTTCTTTTTTGAACATTTGATCCACTGAGTCACTGCTGCCTTTTACTGAAAGGAGCTTTTGATCATCTGTGCATAGAACCATAACTGCTACATCTCAGTAATAGCGTACAGCTGAGAAAAGGTTTGTGAAAAGCATCTGAATTTGTTAAGCTTCTGGAAAGGGTTATAACATTAGTTACATTCTAGTCTTTTTCGGAGACTGATGATATGAGAAATAAAACTTGAACTAAAAAAAAAAAAATGTTTTGTTACAATTTGTTTTATCATCTTTTGACTAATCAGAATCAAATGTGTTATTGTTTTTATTTATTTATTTTTAAATTGTACCCCATCTTCCCCTAATGCAAGTTCCTACCCACCTGCCCTATCACATGAGCGATACCAACCAGGGAGGGTTAAGTCTACTATGTACTTCCTCTAAGACACATAAAGCCACCCAAATGCATCTTTTCAAACTGCAGGGCAGCGTCAAGGTGCTATCTACCCACTTTCACATACAGTGGGCAGATGGCATACGGATTCAGGTGTTCTCAGGATTCAAATCTGTGACCTCCCAGTGGCGTACGGTATGTACATTTTCCTGCTGTACCACTTGGGAACCAGAATTATCTGTTATTTTAATCAATGTTTCATCCAAATAACCGATTTCAATCTAAGTGATAAATACATTGTTTACTTTGTGCCACTATCCAAACTATCCACCTGTATTTCCTCTATTCATATCTCCATCTCAAAATACTTTTTGTCCCTGTGTTGTGTTGTAGCTGTTTATAATTAATTCAATAGTTTTACCAACCAAAATGTTTATATAAAATAAAACAAAATAAAAGCATAAAAGAAAACAATCCAAGTGCTTCAGAAAACCTTCTCTCTATATATATTATATTAATTAAGTAATTGGACATCCATTTTAAAACATTGTTGAGGCACAAACTCGACACTGCAGCAATGGACTATACAATAGTAGCAATGAGGAAAAAGACCATGGAACACTGGAGATGAGGCAGGAATACACACTGGATGGGACACCAGTCCATCACAGAGCACCATGCATACATATTCACACTAAGCACAACTTGGAGCCAATCCACGTACCAGTATGTTTTGGGAAGGTAGGAGGAAACCAGATTACCTGGAGGAAATCTAAATGGATATGGAGAGAAGATGCAAAACTCAGCCCAGTAACCCGAGCTCAGGATCAAACTGGGGAACCTGGAATTCTAAGGCAGCAATAGTATCTCCTGTACCATGATACAGCCCAGCTTTAGTGGAGGTACATCACCATCTGCTGGAAAAGGATATGAAGCTTTAACGACCTGCCTTAAATGTCCCCAATATTTGACTTCGTATAAGTTACAGGACTGGGACTGATGTTCTAAGATTTATCTATATATTATTTATTATATATTAAATTATTTATTATTTATTTATATATTAGATTCAGCTTTACTGTCATTGAGCAGAGTATGAGTACAGAGCCAATGAAATGCAGTTTTTCACATATCCCAGCTTGCTAGGAAGCTGGGGTCAGAGCACAGGGTCAGCCATGATATGGTACCCCCGGAGCAGATGTGGTTAAGGGCCTTGCCCAAGTGCCCAACAGCAGCAGCTTGACAGTGCTGGGGCTTGAACCCCGACCTTCTGATCAGTAACCCAGTGCTGATATTACTATAAAAAGTAAAAAGCTATCAATTCATTATGTTTAACTGGATAAAGTGTTTGCTACTCTAAAAAGAATAATCAGTAGCTGTAATATTGATCAGAAAATGGCTATTCAGTCGAGTACACAGTAGATCTGTCTCTTCAGATGAAATCAAATTGTTCTATCCCCAGCCAAAAAAGCACCACCTAAAACTAAACACTTCATGAAATAATTTAGTTTATGCCTTGTATGATTAATAGACGATTCTGTATTAATTTAAATTAATCCTAAGCATCTCCTTAACATGTGTTAATCTGTTTGATCTCTAACCTGCAGAACTGATCCTTCAGTCCAGTCAGCCCTGTCAGCACAGCTTCTCTCCCTCTCCTTGCCTGTGTTTAGTAACCTTTTTTAGTCAGATTTATAATATCCCAATGGAAGATCAATTCAATTCAAATTTTTTGTTTGAACAGACAAAATGTTCTCACCAGCTGGCCTTCAGTAGAGCTGCTGCCTTAATGAACTGAGAGATAAAGTTGTTATGATCAGCACTATTTGACCTTTTCACTGACATTAATTTATCAGAAACAAGATTATAAAGAGCTATCAATAACATTTTTTCTATCTTTTTCACTCTTGCACATTCAATATCCATCTTAAGATTCCCACTTATTCTAAAATACTGTAGTTGGCTCATCATCTAGCTAAAAGATGGGTGTTAGCCTGTCTCCTTTTCTTTACCCCACTTAAAGTTAGCTAACTAACAAGCAGGTATATAACTATTGATGATTTATACATTTATTTAAGGGTGAAGGGTTAAAGAATATTGGGGCTCCTAAATATGATCTGTATATGATCTGTTATTCATCTAAATAATAATATTAATATATTAAAATATTAAAAGTCTTTATGTACTGTGGAGTGTGATTGAGTAACTGAGTTCAGGTGTGTGCAATCATAATGAAGGTGAACTTGAGAGAGTTCATGATGGTTGTCGGTGCTGTAGTCGGCCATGTTTGTAGGCGGCTTTGTGTTGCTTGCAGTAGGAAGCGACGCTGTTTCAGGAAGGACCCTACTTCTTTCCTGCAGGACACTGACTGAGGATTCTGTGGCCCAGGATATTCTCAATCTCCTGGTCAAACTCCCACAATGCACAATGGTTAATGCGCCCACAAAACAGGCTGATGTGCTCTTTGGGGTTCTCTTTGCGAGGGGACGGGTACAGGTGTGAGAGGGAGATGGCTGTCATGTTCTTAGACCCTGGGCGGTAGGAGAGGGTGAACTCAAACCTAGAAAATAACAAGGTCTGCCTTGTCTGCGCTGACTCTCTTGACCGTCTTGATGTATTCCAGATTCTTATGGAAGGTGTATATCACGAACAGGTTTTGGGGCACCTCCAGCCAGAGACTCCACACTTCCATGGCTAATTTTACTGCCAGGAGTTCTCGGTTTCCAATGTTGTAGTTTCATTCAGCCAAGGACAACTTCTTTATTTATTTTTTATTGTATGTGCCTTGTAGTGACAAGTGTAAATGACAAAGTTACTGCAGACATTCTAAAAATATAGTTGAAGAAATGAATAAAATGAAGAAACACATCCTTTAAATTTTCTTAAATGTTGAAGTTGTTCCTTCAAATAACATTTGGTGTGACTAAGTACTATTGGGTGTCAATTAATGTAACACTCAGGGTTGAAGAGGGTACCAATCATGAACGGCTCACAAGGAAGTTCTTCTGACTGGAAAAACATAGAAACATTGTGCATTTGTTGCACTTCACAAAGGGTTTTTTCCCTTGCATTCTTCTCTTCTGCATCTTGATGCATTGATCTTTGGCAAAGGTGGTACTCCATATTTTCTGAGACAGTCATCAGTCTGTGGCTCAACAGGACTTCTCTTCCTTGGAACAATATATTCATCATCACCACAGCTCATCTCATCATCATCACTGCCCACCTTGTCTTGTTGATTTCCATCATCCTGAGCCTGATCAATCATCAACTTTAAATCAAAATACTGGAGCCATTCTTTATGCATCTTCTTTATATGTTTCTCAAAGGCATGATAATCTGATTTGTACTGTAGCCAGCTGTAAGCCACGTCGAATAAATGGAGCATTGTGCAGACTGTCCATTTTCTTGTATGGGTTGATATCCCTGAATATATTCTTGTATCTCTAGCCTTCAAAATCCAACACCAAACCAGTTATACTGGCAAGAACAAAGACTTTCAATCTTGTTGGACATGGCTTCGCAGGAACAAACTACCTTACAGGACAAGCGCACTTAAAAGAAATTATCTGTTCATCTAAAGATGCTTTGTCTTATCTTGGTAGGTTGAGACAGCCTTGTTGGACTCTGGTTAGTAGTGGCCTCACTTTCCATAGAATATCTAGGGCCTCCAATCTTGTACCATGCTCTTCTCCACTGTAGGGTTAAACTTAATTTTTATAAGGAAAATCAGAATTTAATATCTTCTTCTTTCGGCTGCTCCTGTTATGGGTCGCCACAGTGGATCATTGGTCCTCATATTTGATTTGGCAAAGTTTTTATGCCAGATACCCTTACGGACGCAACCCTCCCCAAATTTATCCTGGCTTGGGACCAGCACTGGGAGTGCATTGTCGTATGCAACCCCAATGGCTGGGGTTGGTTCCCTGGCTTGGAATTGAACCCGGGCCATGGCGGTGAGAGCACAGGGACCCAAAAATCAGAATTTAATATACTTTTAGCAACTGTTATATTATTAAAATGAATCCATGGAATATATTATGTGCCTGCATGTGCATACCTTTAACTTACATGCATAGAATATGTATTTTATGTGTGTAATATAAAAAGTCTAGAGTTAAAAATGTGCAGCTAAATAAAATATAATTTCCTTGCTCATAACATGTAAGCTCAGAACCCTAGCTTACATTGTACTTCTGACCCACAATGGACCATGACCCCCTTTTATTATTATCCCCTTTTCCCTAGCTCTTGTTCCTAATCAGTTGATGTGTTCTCCTCTGACTTTTCATCTTCCTGTACTCCTTGCTGACCATCTTCCTCCTCATCTCCTAACAACTCAATGTCTGAGTCTCCCTCAACAATTCTGAGTACCTGACTCAGTACCCTATTTCCTGATGAATCAATATAAGCTGAAAAACAGGTAGCAAGTCCTGTTGTCCACTACACAGCACATTAACTAAACATGTTTTCAGAGAGTTAAATTTACTTTATATTACTAAAACCTTTTTGAAATTGTAATTAACTCTGCCATTGCTGGTCCCAAGCCTGGATGAGAAAGGAGGAGGATTGGGTGAGGGTCTAGCACATCCTCCCCTTAAAACAATATTTTGCTACAGAAATGCAAATGAGACAATCTCAGAAATGGCAGAGGGAGGAAAAGGTTGTAAAAGTCAAAACAGCCAATACAGCCCCCATTACGCTATATGGTGAAGCATTAGAGAAGGTGGAGAGCTTCACTTACCTTGTCGACAAGCAGAGGAACAGATGTTGACGTAAGGGCCCAAATAGGCAAAGCAAATTCAGGTTTCGAGCAGCTGAGAAACACCAAGGATGCCACAAACCTGACCACCAATATAAAAATCAGGCTCTTCAACACCACTGTAAAGCCTGTGCTACTCTGCTGAGCTAAAACATGGAGAGCCACCATTGCAACCATGAAAAGAATCCAAAACTTCATCAATATCTGCCTCAGTAGGATTCTTTGGATCTGCTGGCCTGACACCATCAACAATCAAAACCTGTGGCAGCAAACGGGACAGCAGCCGTTAGAGGTAGAAATTCTCCAAAGGCGCTGGAAGTGGATTGGCCACACCCTCCGCAAACCTACATCCAGCATAGTAAGGCAAACCCTCACCTGGAACCCACAGGGTAAAAGGAACAGAGGCTGACCAAGGAATAACTGGCATCGCAACCAGGAGGCAGACATCAAGAATTCAGGACTCACCTGGAGAGAACGGGAATGACCAGCCCAGGACTGAAATGCCTGAAGAGATCCCATTAGTAGCCTATGACCCGATAGTGACCACAGGCGATGAAAAAAAAAGTTAATATACTTTTTTAAAATTTAAGATGTTGAGGTTCTCTTTGGGAATGACGAGGTTGGACAGGATTAGGAATGAGTACATTAGAGGGACAGCTCATGTTGGACGTTTGGGGGACAAAGTTAGG
>CM074951.1:13344756-13397671 GCA_037577455.1 Pangasius macronema
TCCCTCCTCTGAACATGTCCAAACCATCTTAATCTGGCCTCCCTAACTTTGTCCCCCAAACGTCCAACATGAGCTGAAAGTGGAAGTTATTTTGGCTCACTTCTATGTTAATAAAAATAGTATTATTAATATTATATATTATTAAATAAGCGAATGCTAAATCTTCTGTCAGCTGAGGAATTTGTGTACGGCTTACGGCTGTGGAAACGGACCGACCCGAATCCTTAACCCTGTCCTAGTGAACTAGCATTTTCATGAACGCCACATTTATTGCGTTCCGATGAACGATTTACACATAAATCCATTCATATGCAGCTTGATAAGTAAGGCCCATTGTTGCCTGAGATGGGTTACTGCAATTTTTTTGAATGGTTAAATGAATGATTTCTTTGATTTCATATTGAAAAATTATAAGTGAAAAAACGTTACATTTCTAGGAGTTATAAGGGCTAGATGGCACCTCAGTTGTGGATCACCCTTCAGTACATGTGAACTAAGCAAACTGACATTTTCCTATCAGGGATTTTGGCAAGGACAACAACGAGCAACCAGTGGTTAAATGCTCTTTTGTTTGTCTTTTACTCTGTGAACCTACAAAGTTACTTCTCTACAAAGGAAATTTACTTCCATCAACATATGGCTGTGTATTTTCTAACCCTAATGAAACTTTCCTATTAGGAAAAAATAACAAGGCACTGTGTTGGTTTAGTTTGGGTTGCTATGAGCCTGTAGTGATGAAAGGGACAGGTTCTCCCTTCCTCCAAATCCCAGGTGACCTTAACAGGCTTACTACTTACTTTGTGTCCTTTGCCAGATAAGAGTCTGATGAAGCAAAAACATAGCACTGGGTATTACTTTGATGCTCCTCATATATCTGTTAATACTTTTGCAATTGAGTATTTATAATAGATGCTCTTGTACTAAGTGCTAAATGCTTTTGTGCTTTTTTTTAGGTGTTATGCAATTACGTGTATGTTTCACTGATAATGTAAATGCTCTCAATTATTCTGTCAGTAGGTGAATCAAGGATTTAGAAGCCACACAAAATAAACCAGTGTAAAACCTGAGAACCCTAACCTTAACCCCGTATGCAGATAGATATTCGGCACATTCTGAAAAAAAGCCTGGAATATTATTGGAAAGTAAATGACTGCCATTTTCTAAAGGAAGGATAGAAACCAGCTTATCTTCACACAGGGTGTGAAGGAGTGTGGAGGAGAGCCCAAGTTGTCTCTCAGGCACAGAAGAGAATGGGGTCAAATTAGGTTTGGCGGTAGGAAACATGTGGTTTTAATCAGCGCAGATTCTGGACTGGTGTCATGTTGGGAGCGTGAATGGAACATGATCATACCTTTAATAATATTTCTCTTTATTTGGGTTTTGATGCATTACTCCAGGCCCCAAGCCTATTCTCATACGTGTCAGTGAGTTGCTTTTTATCATACATGCAGTCAGATTACTTAAAACCATATTTTTGGCTGATACTTGTGTCAAAAAATATTTTATCACCCTTATTTTTAAAAAAAAATGATTTTAACTTCCGTCAGGTCTGTTTGTAGTCTTTTGTGAAAGGTCATTTTTGTAAATATAGCATAATAACAAAAAACATTTTATACTGCCTGCATAAGAATGTCTCTATGGTGTACAAGTCTGTAAATCTGTAAGTTTCTATCTGATAATATAACATTGTGTATTATTTGTTTAAACATTAGGCTTATTATTCAGATATTCACCTTGAAGCATATTACTCAGGACCTGCTATGTATTATTCAGTAACTACAGTGAAACTGTTAGGGGAGGTATGTAGTTATGAGAGTGAAAAATGTAAGTCTGGGCCCTCCAAGTCTTAGGAGTTTAAGGAGTTAACACAGCACATTTCTGTATGTTTTATACAGCCTTCTGTCATAGGTGACACTGTAATTATGGTAATGGTATTGGAGAACTGCACTCCGGCTTGTAACAAGTCAACCTCTGTGCTATGTGGGAGGTAGGGAGAGCGGCTGCGATGTTTGATGGGATGTCTGCATGATTGCACAATTTTGAACAAAAGTTTCCTTAACACCAGACTCATCTCTTTGTTCCCAAACACACAAAACACAGGGGAAAGTTCCCACAAAAGAGGTGCCGTAGTGTTCCCACAAAAGAGGTGCCGTGGTGACCCCTGTCAGTGCTGCACAGATTTGTACTGTATGGAAGAGACCTAGCCATACTGACTACAATTTCCTTAGCCATAAGGATACAAGGTTGTACGTTCCAAATTATGACAAATGTGAATTTTTTTTCTTTGCATAGAAAGTAGATCTGCTTTGATATGGCTGCGGTGGGAACTGTGACTGGTTAATTAATGTGGGAGACAGCTGTACATTTTGGTTGGTGTCAAGGAATGTGTGTGGTTTTAATTGGGACTGGAAATGTGGTTTCTGAAAGATTGTTGGAATTATTCTTTTATTCAGTCATGATTCTTGTGCTGAACTATGCAAAAACATTTTGCATTCAACTGTTGCGCATACTTTAGATGCACTTTTATTGAACATTTCTTTATGCAAGTAAAAAAAAAAAGTGGGATGTTTTAGTATTTAATGTATTCAGCTGAAACATGCAGTGATGAATGTAGCAGAATTAGGTAAATGAGCTCACAAGGACCAGTGCAGATACTTCCTGCCGTTTCTCTTCCAATTAGGACTGAATTCATTCTTGGTGTATACTTTTCTGGTGTACATCATTACTGCCTACATGATGTTCTAAGACAGCTCTTAGAACTTTCCTAAACACCCATGTCTCTTTGTGACACATTTAAACATTTCTATTCATTGCAAAGCTGAACATATTAATCATGCTTTGTTTCAAGGCGAGCCCTGCTCATTTAGGTTGCAGTTTACTTACTTTACTTTGTCTCTCTGTCTCTTTTATCTCTCTCCCTTTCTCATCTCACTCTGGCCAGCCGGGCAACATAACTACCTCCTACACAGTGTTCTCTTCCCACACACACACAGACTTACATAGACACAGCCACGATGAGTCACATAGCCTCCATTCTTCTACTGTCTTTCCTAATGCACCTCTGGGGGACATCGACACGGCCTATAACACCCGCTCATGCACAAATAAACACACCGCAAATCTCGGAATATTTGCTAAGAGTTTCTTTTAGGTCCTTGTAAATACTACACTCTTTCTGGAGGTGCTTTTGTAATGGGACATATTTATGGGAGTAGTAAAAAAGCATGTCTCACTTTAACACAGTAGAGCAGCAAGGAACACTGTATAATTAGTTCTATGTGTGGCTTTGTATTTTGGGATCATGATTGGTGAACACATGCCAGGGATTGTTAGTAACTGGAGAGGTGAATAATAAAGATGAGAAGAGGGCAATGGGGGAAAGATTTATAGCTGAAATAAAACCAGGTAGGGATATAGTAAGTGGTAAAAGGGCTAGAACTGTAGATGGTGTGAGTATGATGTGGGCTGGAAAAGCACGGCATAGTGGCAAGAGAGATATTGCTTTTCATTCGCTTATTGCTTTTCATTTTTGGGTAATTAAAGATCTCTTAAATGTACAATAAGATCTCTTAAATGTACAATGGCCAAAAATATTTCTCATATGGCTGTACACCATGGCTCATATGGCTGTAAACACAGCATGTCTTATGTATAGACAAATGGAAAATTAAAGGGAAAAAAAAAACCCAACATAAAACGTGTTAGAGAGTCGGACTTGTAACCCGAAGGTCATGGGTTCGAGTCTCAGGTCCGGCAGGGATTGTAGGTGGGGGGATTGAGTGACCAGTGCTATCTTCCACCCTCAAAACCACGACTGAGGTGAGAGCCTTGAGCAAGGCACTGAAGCCCCTAACTGCTCCCCGGGCGCCGCAGCTAAAATGGCTGCCCACTGCTCCGGGTATGTGTTCACGGTGTGTGTGTGTGTGTGTGTGTGTGTGTGTGTGTGTGTGTTCAATGTGTGTGGACTTGGATGGGTTAAATGCGGAGCACAAATTCCAAGTATGGGTCACACGTCACTTTACTTCATTTAAACTGTAAAAGTATCTAGTCTCTTGGTCAAACTAATGCATCCCATAGGATAACACAGGATGACATAGGAATCAAATAGACTCACAAAATAGACCATAAATTGATGTAGATAAATATAAATGTAAGACGTCATCAGTGTTACTAGTTTTGCTGGACCCCTAACACTGTTGTGACCTGCAGTATTGACACTGATGATTTTCCAGCTGTGGAATGTGCTGTGGACTTCACTGTGTTATCAGCAGTGAATCACATTAACAGCCTCTCTGTTAGTGAGTGTGACTGCTGCTGCCGTCTAAACTCAGTATGGCCAGGAAATTTGGTTGGAGCTGCTGGAAGATATTTATAGAGCAGTACAATGGCAAGACTGATGCACAGGTTGAGCCATGACTTTGTTTATGACCTTGTTCTTGACAGTTTAGTCGCTCTGGCCTTTCACACAGCCAGTAGGTTTCTCTTTTGTTGTTGTCAGTTACTATGACAGTATTTAATGCTTCATTAAGAAGTCATCTAACATTTGTCTTTAATGTGGTGTTTGATATATCCTATGCCAGTGGTTAATCATAGTTATGAAAAAGCCCACTATAGAATGACTAGAACAAAAGCATGACAATAATTTTTATTCATTATTTTCAGATATTCAAGAATGCTATGAGGTGACACTGCAGCTAAATGCAACAGAGAATGCAGCAAAAGAGAATGGCTCTAAGGAGATGTTGGAGGTAAGCATCTTAAAATATGAATGGTTGTTAACAAATGATGAATAAATAACTGCATTATTCAAAATTCATAAACAATATTTAAAATTATGACCTGAACAGAAATGTGCACATTTGCAATTTGCAGTTTCACATACTGATTACATTTTTACATTCAAATCCAAGCCTACCTTGTTTTTTGTTCAGTGTTTATCATCTGCCCATAGAACAAATATATGAAAAATGAAAAGGATTTGGTGCATATCAATAATCAAAACAGAGTGGAGAGAAGACGAACGAGAAGGAAGTAAGTGTGAAAACAGATGGAGAGAAAGAAAGAGGGAGCCAAGCATTAGTCATTTCTAGAAAGGACTGCAGTGGTAACATCTAGTGCTCATCAGTGGGAAGCATAACAATGTCACCAAGAACTTCAATTATAATGTCTAGTCACATGGAGCACCAAAATATTTCTAGGCATGGTTGAGAAAATAACCTCAATTTCTATTTGTAATCTGGTAAAGGCCACTGGGGATGAAAATATGATGGACTGCAGATTATTTCTCCAGTCCACACTGCAGTGGAGACCTGCGGTGTAGCTCTAAATATCCCTGAGTAAGGGCACATTCAGTCTTTGTTATGTGTCTTATTGATTTTATCATCTGGATGTGTGTGTATATTTTTGGGGACTAAATACTTGTAAATGCACACTCTCAGATTTCAACAAAAGAACAAAAAAAAACCACAACAACGTTAAATTAGGAAAAAAGTAAAGTTGGGAGTAGTTATTAAACTGTTCTTGAGAAAGAATATATTTAAAACTTTTTTTTTTTTTTTTTTTTTTTTAAAGAAGACTGAAATCCAGTACACGGTCACAAATGCTCAAAACTGTCAAATGTATGGTTTTATATTAGAGTTTTATATAAACTGTAAGCTGAAACAAGCTAACTCAGTGCTGACCAAGAGGCTTTAAAACCTCCCCAAACCATCAGATAATGGCAAGTGCTTTTTAAAGACTGAAGAGCATTATGTATTGTCAGTAAAACACAGACAGTGTGATAAGTATGTCAATAATCATTTATGAGTTTGGATCACATTGCATTGCATTGGATAGAATAGATTGATTAATAAATAAATATATAAATAGTGTCGGATTTGGATCAAATACAAACCTAGAAGAATTTATTATAAGCTTGATCAGTTCAAATAATTAATTTGAAAATGAAAAAATGGCAAAAAAAAAACAAGATTTTGCTGTAATAATTGTTAAAGTCATAGTAATAGTACTACTAAAATCATATTTGAAAACATTCCATACATTAACAAGCAATGTACAAATGCGTTTAAAATCCTATAAAATATATTGCTGGAAAATAAACCTTAACAAATAATCCTCTATTATGGTCATTACAGTCTGTAATTAGTATGCATAACTGAGGTAAAATTAATATTTTGTAAAAAAAAAAAAACAACAAAACAAAACAACAAAAAAAAAAAAATATATATATATATATTAATTACAGGTTGTCGTAGATTTTCATTTGGTATGCACAAACTTGCAAAGCATTTATCACACTATCATCAGAAACATATACCAGTATGTTTGTCATAGCATATTCGTGATTTGTACATTTTTTTATTAGATGTTTCTGTACTGGCTTGATTAGTCAGATATAAAAGTCTACACACATTTTTCTTCTCATATTGAAACTGATTTTGCCCTTCAGTTCCACATTCTACTGTTTTCAAAAGCATCAGCACCGTGTGACAAGGGCCTCCCTTCCGTGAAAATACTGCAGGGGTCACTGACTCACTGTGTTATCTGTGGTGAAGAATGTTCCAGGCGCAGCATAGCCCCGTATGACTTTGTAGAAATGCAGAGCCGTGCTGTGGAGAGTTGCTGGCTGTTGAGTGAGAAGCAGCAGGCAGGGAGGGAGGGCTAGGGCTGAGAGAGTCCAGTGCAGTTCTTATTAGCATTCACCACACATTGCCACCTGAGTGGAGGAGAGTTAAATGAAATGAGTCTGCAAATTCACTGATTTCGTGCAGAAGCTAGAGAGAGAGAAAAAAAAGACATCAGCAGCTTTAGAGCACCATTAATGTGAACGTAGAAGTGGTGACGTGCCACTTTTGCTATTAATAGGATTCAGTGTAATCAGCCTTGTGGGTTTTGGAATTAATATGACTTTAAGAAGCTCTGAATTTGAATATGCATCTTTTGCCATTACTGTGTATTAAAACTAATTTGTGCCCAGTGGGTAGCAATCGTTTGTCTATCCATTGTACTGGCTCTGCAACAATCAGTTGCACTTATAAACAACACTAGACTGTCATAGGTCAGAGGATATCATCCTGTTGTAATTGTATTTTTTCTGCTTTGTTGCAGATTTTGTACATTCCTCTACATTGCAGGTGATATGAATGTTCTGATTGAGGCACATTGCTGAATAACTGTTATCAATAAATTTAAATCTACTACTACTTACTAAAAATAACTACTCTAATAGCCGAGACAGTCAGAGTAGGGACCAAAGACAATCATTTCTTAACTCATATAATAGGAATTTTAGCAATAACAAAATAGTAAATTGAAATCGAAATCGAAAATTACGTTAAATCACAAAGTAAAAGTTTCATGTGCCATTATGTGAAAAAAAAATCCTTTACAATAACACGTTTATCATAGGTTGCTAACTTAAGCTATTGTAAGTTGGATCATGATAATATAAAGGTACGCTCAAATCCCAATCTCAAATATTGATAACATTGGGCACAGTGTAATGGTAATGTAAGCAGTAGACAATCTTTAAACTCACCTAACCATCATCTTAGCTTTCACGCTAATGTGAAAAGTGTATTTTTTTTTTTTTTTTAACATCCAAACACTCGAGAAAATAGTAGTTGCTGCAAATAATTCCTGTCAAGGAGCTCATCCTAGAACCTGGCTCTATAGAGTACTGAAATGTATACAAATTTGCACATCCCACAGATACGCGATCAGATTGAGATCTGAGGAATTTAGAGACCAAGTCAACACCTTGAACTCTTTGTCATGTTCCTCAAACCATTCCTGAACACTTTTTGCAGTGTGGCAGGGTGTATTATCCTGCTGAAAGAGGCCACTGAAATTAGGGAATACCGTTGCCGTGAAGAGGTGTACTTGGTCTGCAACAATGTTTAGGTAGGTGATGCGTGTCAAAGTAACATCCACATGAATGCCAGGACCCAAGGTTTCCCAGCAGAACATTGCCCAGAGCATCACACTGNATGTAAAAGAAAATGTGATTCATCAGACCAGGCCACCTTCTTCCATTGCTCCATGGTCCAGTTCTGATGCTCACATGTCCAATGTAGGCTCTTTCGGCAGTGGACAGGTCAGCATGGCCACTCTAAAGGGTCTGTAGCTACGCAGCCCCATACACAGCAAGCTGCGATGCACTGTGTACTGACACCTTTCTATCAGAGCCAGCGTTAACTTTTTCAGCAGTTTGTGCTACAGAAGCTCTTCTGTGGAATTGGACTAGACGGGCTAGCCTTCGCTCCCCATGCGCATCAGTGAGCCTTGGGCACCCATGACCCTGTTGCTGGTTCACCAGTTGTCCTTCCTTCGACCACCTCCCTACGAAAAGTAGGTACTAACCACTGCACACTGGGAACTCCACCACAAGACCTACCGTTTTGGAGATGCTCTGACCCAGTCATCTAGCCTTCACAATTTGGCCCTTGTCAGAGTCACTCAGATCCTTACGCATGCCCATTTTTCTTGCTTCCAACACATCAATTTTGAGAACTGACTGTTCACTTGCTGCTTTTCACTTTTCACTGAAAGTGTGCTGTCGTGAATTGTTATTATAAATTAATGATTTGTCATAAACAACCAGGCATTTTAAAGCAGTTCACCTGAACATTTTGTTATTTAAATGTAACCATAGGATTTGTCTAGGATTGTCTCAGGTTGTTTTTTCTGTATATTTGCAGCAGAACTCTGAATTGGAGGGTGTGTCACGAGTCCGAGTGACCAGCAGGAGGAGTCTACAGAAGGTAGAGAGAGTGGCCGGGCTCGTGAGCCGTTCCCATGTGGAGACACCCAAGGTTAGTGGCAAACTGGGAGCACTTTGAGTGGATGTCAGTGGCTGTTTGAGGATTCATGGACTTCCTTAAAGGAAAGTTTAATATTGTCCTATTTAGAATAACTGCAGTTTGGAGAATAATACTGGATTGCCCAAAACATTACAGTCTTTGTCTATGAATGAATGACTATTAAGTGGTTAAATTTCTGCTTGTTCAAATTTGCATGGACATACTATATGTTTTCAATGTATATTGAAATATTGGGCAGATATAGCTTAATTTTAATATTTTAATTTTAATATAGAAAATTAAGTTAATTTCAGTATTTCCTTTTCCAGCTTGCCCAATCAGCTTCAGTTCTGTACTTGTAAATATAACTGTTCTACTGTTTTGATGAGAATAAAATATATTTAGTGGATTAGATTTGCAAGGTGCTTAAATCTTCAGCAGTATTCAGAACAGTGTGCTTGGATTTAAAATATTAAGCTTTTAATATTTACTACCTTTTTTATGTCTTTCGGTGATTTGGGATAAATGTAAGGTAATAAATGACACGAATTGGTGAGATTTTCACATTAGATGGTAGATCCAGGCTAATAGCATAAGCTGCACTCTCAGCCAAAAACCATGGTGTTAATCACAATGTTAGACTTGTCTGAGATGTCACTGTTTTTTTTTTTTTTTTAAATGCTTCAAAGGCATCATGGTCGAGTTGTACAGTATCATGGCAGACCTCATTTTCACATGCCTTCCCAATCACAACACGCCCAGAGGCACATGGCAGCACAATGCCTGCAGGCGCTGGCTTTTTAGATGAGTGGAGAACTGAGCGAGGGGTGTGGGAGTGTGGAGGAGGAAGAGGAGTGTGCAGTGGTCTCAGCTAATGCTGTAGGAAGGCTCTGTTTTTTTATTTATTTATTTACTTATTTTTTTTTTTTATAAAGAAACCCATGTAAAGTGTCATTTCTCTACATTAATATTCTATGATTGATAATGCAAAGCACATTATGTTGAGAGAAAACCTGGGGGATGCTGAGCCAAATGCAGTGCCATGTCTCCACACATGAGTAGGGAAAATTGGGGATACAAGGTGCAGTGAAAGGATGGAGAGCAGCACAAATGTAGAGGGAGCAGCAGAGATAGAGAGAGAAAACTAAAGAGAGAGTGGGGGAGGATGGAAGGAATGAGCCGGCTGAGAGGCGAGGGCCGGTGCAGTGCAACGCAGTCAGAGCTGGAACGGACACCCAGAGCTCAGCCTTCCGCAGGTTGCCATGGAAACCACATTCCTCCCTCTGCTTGCATCCCCACAGACTGACTGCCTCGCTTGCTCTCCCTCCCTCTGTCTGTTTTCCCATCTCTCTTTCTCATCTCTGTACCTTACGCAGTCATATGTGTTCACCAGTACAACAACACCAACATCGTAAAATGTGTGGACATGATAAACTAAACGAACTGTCTTAGCTGCAAGCAAATTCAGTGCGAGAATCAATTAGTATCTTGTTTCTCATCTTTATGTATCTGCAATGAAATTTTTTGTCGGAATAATCTTCTCCATTCCTAGATCCTTATGTACTTAAGCACAGATTTCTTGTCATAGTTCCATACATTTTTATCCCAGTCATTTCCCACTTATGATTACCATTCTGCATGTAATAAGCTTCTCTATATGTTCCCTCTCCTCCCATTATTACGCATTAGCTTCCTCCCATTATTATGCCTTAGCTTCTGAAATATTCTTATTAAATATCCTTTTCACCTGATTCCCTTAATTTCCAGTCACAATCAATGCATCTTATATTCTTCCTTTTTCTCCATCCCTCTTTTCCTTCATCTCTATCTTTTTTTTTTCCCCCTATAGCTCCCCCCTATCATTAGACTGTCACTCACATGTGCACTGTTTGGTACAGCAGCTGTTTTCTACCATCAGTTCTATTAATAGGAGTCACAGCCTTCATAGGCGCTTTTGTTTAGGGTCTCGGAGAGTGCGTAATGTGGGAGCCATGACACAATCTTTATGTCTACAGAGTCATGTTCCTACCTTCAGCTGTCCATGAAACACTGGAGAATGGCTTGAGCATAACTGAATTGCATGAGGTCAGCACAATGGGAAGAAAATTGTTTGAACAAAACATTTCCCACACTGCTATCTATCCACTGAACAAAACATGATGAAAGGTATTAAAATCTATGACATATCTTCACACTGTTTTAGAAATCTCACTGCATTTTATGCAACCTTGCCTCTGCATTTCATTCAAATGATGCTTAGTAATGGTGCTACTGGCCCTTTAAGTTTGCCTGTGTCTTATGTTACCTTATTTGGGCATGCATCCTGTTAGGTGGTTAGAGAGCAGTCACATGGCCTACTGTGAGAATGCACAAAAATTCCAGAAATTTTCTATGTATCTCATCTGTGTGAACGTGTATCTGAAAGGTTTGAGGTATAAATGTTTATATTATGCGGATTGCAATTAGGCTGACAGGTAAAGGTTATTTTGTTGCAAGAGCTCTGCCTTCCGCTTGAAATCATGTAGATTTCCTCATGTTTATACTATAAATTGGTAAACCTACCATATTGATTCATTAAAGTTGGGATAGATTATGATAAATAGCTATGCTGTGTCGTGTTCACATGATTCATCGGAGCTGTCCCTATTTTCAGAATCATTTTCTAAGCATATATGAAGACCTAGTTCAACTAGTTGACCTACCAATTAGCCTACCTAGTGTAGGCAATTTAGCATGAAAATACACAGTATACACTTTGAAACATTAAAATTCAATATTCAAAAAGACTTTTTGTTATGGGATCTAAATCTAGAGCTGTATAAATGCTTGTCTCCACACTAGACAGCTATACTAATGGCATAATTGTTTTTAGAGTTCATCTGCCTCTCCTATCACACTATACAGTATTTTCAGTACATGTGTACTATACACTACGTAATATGTATAGACTATGTGTATGGAAGCTTTATGTTTTCTGCAAAGATGCTTTATGACAATATCTGTTAAAAGAGGTATATAAATAAACTTGAATTTTATTGAATGGAGCTGCTTGCAACTGTATACATACACTACATGGACAAAAGATTGTGGACATCTGACCACCACACCCATATGTGGGCCTTCCCCAAACTGTTGCCGCGAAGTTGAAAGCACTTGTATAGATGTATTTGTTTGTGTTAATATTACAATTTCTCTTGACTGGAAGAGGCATAGCCCAAACATGTTCCAGCATAACAATGCCCCTGTCCACACCATTAGGATGGTGACTGACTGCACCACAGGCCTCCTCTTCCGACATCTTTGCCTGACCTCACTAATGCTCTTGAGGCTGAATGGGCAAATCCCAAAAGCCATTCTTCAAAATCTAGTGGAAAGCCTTCTCAGAATAGTGGAGGTTGTCATAACGGCAAAGGGGAGGTGACTCAATCTGGAATGGGATGTTCAAAAAAGCATATGTAGGTGTGATGGTCAGGTGTCTACAAACATTTGGCCGTATAACCAAACGATGCAACAGTAAAGCATTCGCCGTGTTGTCCGGAGATCACAAGTTCCAGCCTGACAGTGCCACAGCCATCTGTGGCTGTGAGGCCAAGAGTGGGAGGGGTGGCATACTCTATCTCCCCTGTCAGTCACAATGACACTAGCCAATCATAGCCATCTGTGAGGTCATGCATGTGGAACTGGGCGACTAGCGCTTTCCTCCAAGAGTGTTACGCTGCCTTGTGACGCAGTGCATAAATGTTTGATTCAGTTGGCAAACATTTGCCCTCATTTCCTCCCTCTCGATGCTACTCTTTAGTATTACAGTTATATAGAGCTCTGACCATTGATTGTCTGTGCTGCAAACATAAGCCATTTTTATATATTATTTTTATATATTATATAATCTTTGAAGGAGTAGGACTCTTTCCCTAGAGGTACTAGAAACACCTACATGCGTTCACACACTGAAAGATGCAGCAAACCCCATGACCTAATGCAAGCATATTGTTGTAAAGATCATGGAGATTTGTCCACTGCTCCTCTGAAGAGTATTGAACTGTGGACCACTGTATGGGGGATATCTGTAGATGAGCGCTATGGGGAAAAGGAAAGAAGAGAAGGAGTCATGTGGCCTGGGATGGATATGCTTGCATCGTCATGCTTAGCTGCAAGACACCACCCATATATAGACTGTTTTCAGATGAGCAAGCTTCTTGGTAGTTAAAGTAATTGAGCAGATTTTTTTTAATCAGTAGTTTTGTAGGAAATTGTAATAGTAGTATTGACAGTCATTTCAGTAACTTTTGTTTTCTGTTCCTCCATTTGGCATGAGAGCGAAACTGGGCTTTATGAAAAATATCATGTTTGAAATAAATGTCATAAATAGTTTTGGGATGATTTATGGTGCTCTAACGCAGCCCTTTTTTTTAATTAAATTATTTGCAGTAGGATTGGAAAATCAGCATAATAGCTTTTGTCAAAATTGATTACTAATTGGCAAGACATGTAAACTAAATAAATAATCTAGTTAGTATCTAGGATATTTGGCCTGATGGCATGATTGTGCAGTGGGTAATGTTGTTGCTTCACTGCTCCAGGGTCCCTCGGTTCAATCCTGAGCTTGGGTCTGAGTGGAGTTTCGCTTGTTCTACCTGTGTCCATGTAGCTTTCTTTCAGGTTCCTCCCAAAAACTGTAGGTGGATTAACCATGTTAATTGCCCTTAGGTGTGAATATGTGCATATGGTAGCCTGCAGTGGACTGGTGCCTCATCAAGGGTGTGTTTCCATCTCATACTCAGTGTTAAAGAGCTCTACATTCTCCATGATCCTGAACAGGATAAAACAGTTAAAAAATAAACAATATAATAAAAAAAGCTAAAATAAAAAAGTGCTATACAAATAAAATTGAATTAATAAAGGTGATGATGACGACGGACTTTAGGCCTGAGAAGACATAATGATGTCATTTTGGCCAGGACTGATTCAAATATATGTGAATTCAGATTTTTTAAATATAAAGAAGGAAATATTTTTAAATTACTAAACTACATTTTGACAATTTTCTCCTAACTAAGGTGCCTTCATATACTTAATGTAGCTTAAATGTTTTTTTTTTGTTTTTTTTTAACGAATTAACCAAAACGTGTTAAACTTTAGGAATTACCATAAAGTCAGGTTGGGTCTGCAACAAAATGTCAATTATTCTCTATTAATTAGGTGAATTTTTTACAGTCTGCAGTCATTCTTATGAATATAACTACATGAAATGTTCACCTGACTCATCCTAATTTGAGAACCTTAACTCTTAAGGCGTTTATGTGGAAGGTAAGGACCACTTTTTCTGATATGGAGACAGCATTTGATGAGTGTTAGAATCTCTGCATCTTCATTCTGTCTCTGCCTGTGCTCAGTTTATGGAGCACTGCCCCTTTAAGAGCAGCCATTGAAACAGCAAGTCCTGGTGGTGCTGCTGCTGATGGCCGTGCTGCAAGTTGATTGGCTGTGTCTCTCAGAGCTGAGGTGCTGGAGGGATGCTGCTACGCATCTCCCTCTTCCCCTCTCTCTCTTGCTTCCTCTCGCTCTCTCTCTCTCTCTCTTTCTCTCTCTCTCTCTCTCTCTCTCCCCCCCTCTTGCTTGCTCGCATCCCTCTGTATAATCCTCATCTAGGACAAGCGAACTGAGAGGCAATTCAGTGCTCAGCTCCTTTCTGCAGGCTGAGAAAAGAGAGAGGAGGAAAGATATCGCTTCCCAACACAGGAGGAAGATAAAGAAGAAATCTTGCTGGTAAAAAGAAGAAAAAGACAGAGGAAGATTTGATCACGGATATCATCCATAGATATATACAAATTGTTTATTATATATATTTGTACACACGCATATAGATATATATGTGTATATATACATTATATACCTGTATATAACTGTGTTAATTTGTGCTTGTCCCTTTATATTAATATTTTTATATGTACTTGTGTGTGTGTAAATATATACATATATAAACAAATGAATTTATATATCTATGAATTTATTTACTTATCACTGTGAAGCAAGACAGTCAAGAAGAAAGTTCCGTCATCGGGGCTGGTCTCTGATTGAGAGATCATATACAGTATTTTCAGCTTTACCTTCCACATTTTTTTACACTGAAGGGAGGAAGACTATAGTCCTTTTTGTATTACTTGTTTCCTGGCTGATACCTCCTCACCTCCTTTTCTGGATTGGGAGGAACAAAGTGGAGGATAACAGGGCTTAGAAGACACTGAGATTCCTGTGATTTCTGTACCTTCCACCAGCACTGCTGTTGTCTGAGCCGAGCAGCATTGCGTGCTGTGTTTGATCTGAGGAGGCAGCAGCAGCAGTGAGAGACAGTGAGAGAGCACCGCGTCGTGTGAGCCAGTCAGCATGCACAAACACCACCACTGCTGCAAGTGCCCAGAATGCTATGAGGTGACGCGCATGGCTGCCCTGCGCAGAATGGACGCCCCAGCGTACGGAGACTGGCAGCCGGAACCCTATGGATATCCGGCCAGCTATGGAGGTGGCCAGACCTTACCGCCCCAAACCTCGGGTGGAGGAGCAGGCATGGGCGGAGGGGGCACACTGGGCAGAAGTAAAGGGAAAAAGATGTCAGCCGGGGGCCCTGGAGGCCCCACTCCCATGAGCCAATCCAAGGGTGGCCCCAAGGTAAATGGCAACAACTCGGGAGGGCAAGGTGGATGGTGGCCAGAATGCACCTGTACCAATCGGGACTGGTATGATCAGGTAAATGCATTTGTCGTGCTTGATAGACTGCCCGTGCCAGTGGGGGCGTTGAAAGGAGGCAGGTGGTGTATGTGGTTGCTAGGTTGGGGCTCTCGTATTTAGAGGAGCTCATCCTTCTGCTGGAAGTCTGTTTTACCACGGCCACAATGAAGCCTGTGTCAAATCCCTGTTAATAAGTGGTTTTTGTAGTTGAGACGTTTTCTGGGTTGGTGAGTGAATAATTCAGAGTGGATAATTTCATGGCTGTTTTTTTTTTTTTTTTTTTTTTTGGTGGAGAAGATGGAGGTGGGGAGTGACAGGATGCTGAGTAGCCTCTTTAAAAATGTCTGTAAATAGCACTGATTGAGGTGTTATTCATATTTGAAGGATCTTGATATTCATGGTTGTCTAGCTTACTAAGGCTGATATGAGAGGATGGTTATTGCACAAGATGCAATAATCTTGTGTTAGATGAAAATTTCTATTGATTATATAAATGTATCTAAGCCTATATGAATCTTCCTTTATTGCTTATATTCTGGGAGTGCAAATCAGAAAAAAGAGGAACACGGACTGTAATTAAATAATGCGTGTATGTGTGTGTGTGTGTGTGTGTGTGTGTGTGTGTGTGTGTGTGTGTGTGTGTGTGTGTGAGAGAGAGAGAGCGAAGGAGAGCAGGGGTGGGGGAAGGGTCACTGTCAATATGTGAAATGAAAGAAACAACCACTCATGTGAGCATCAGTGTACACATATGTACAGTGCATACAAACCTATGCTTATATGTCATGCCTGTTAGGCTGGGGACTGTTTTAATCTGTACTTTCTGAGTGACTGAGAGAAGGCGAGAGAGCAGACAGCAGGAGAATAGCAGTAACATGGAGGGTGAAGTATCTGTGGCTACCAGATAAAGTGAGAGAATCCATCAAGCAGTGGGAAGAAAACATGATCAGGGAAGAAAATGTGAGCAGCCACCGCTGGTTTGCTACCTCTGTCTGGATGAACATCTTCTAAGTATATTTTCTGAGCTACAGAAAATAATTATAAGCAGTAAACCTTTTTAACCACTGTATGTTGTCTACTAATTTGTCAAATATTTTTAAAAATTATGTATATCTCCTATATGTTTAACATTCATCAGATTCAATTTTGGTTTGGCAGTGGCTTTGTGGGCAGTTTTAAAAAGTATATTTATGGGGATTAATGAGTTGGTAGATAAAATGGACGGTGGTTAAATATAAGCCAGTGAGAGAATTAAAATGCCTGGGTCAGGTGGTTACTGTACATCATTTGGCTGGATATCATGATGTCATCTTGCTTGTCAGGTTTTCAGAGGATGCTTCAGTCAGCTTTGAAGGCCGCTTTACTTACAATCGCCATCCATTGTAAATGTGAATTAATTAATTACTATCTAAAAGGACGGCATGATATAATCATTCATTGTATCATTCTATCCCAGACACTTAACAGATATAGAAATGGCAGTCAAAAAATTCCATGGAAAAAATGGCAGTGATAAATTTTGCGAAAGAGAGGAATATGCTCATAAAAGCAGCCAGCCAACCGGGGGGAGGGGGTTATATAAGATCAGGCGGTTGCAGGAGATGCGTAGAGAGCAGCCATGTAGCTATGAACCAGCATCTGTCCAACCCTCTCTAGGGCAACAGTTTACAGCCTACTAGCTCAAATTAATGTGAATGCTGCACTTACACTGCATGATATTTGCCTTTTTCTTTGTTTCTTGCGTAAATTCAGATGTAGTGTGGTTAGATTTTTTTTTTATCCTTAGTGCTTAAAGAACAGATAACTACAATCTCTTTCCTACATTGACACATAGGCAGGAGTCCCTTCCCCACCCTGCACATTCAGTTAACTATACAGAGTCTCCCACTCAGTGCAGGCTCGTCCATATGGCAAGTGGGGCAGAGCCTCACCTATGTATATCAGCCATTCAACAAATGGTAATCTTTATAGACTCACATACATTTTTAATATTACGTTGAAATACCAATTACCTCTTTTGCATGACTAAAACGTGTCTATTAGACAGATATCAGCACGTTACTTGGATTTGCTGGTCTTCTCAGATGCTGTGAAATCGTGGATTTAATTCTTAATGCAGAAATGGTAAAAAATGGGAACTGCAACAAGTACTAATAGAGGTTACGCTAAGAACATTTTCAGAGGGAGGAACTGAGGACAGGACAGTTAATGGGGTTAATATTAGTTCAACAAAAGTAAGTGCATACACCGTGTCACAGCAATCTCCCTTTTCCAGTGTCTGAATCTTTTTGGGAAGTCTCAGGTATTTTGTGAGATGAAGATGGGCTGGAAATTTGGTAGAAACCTGGCAAACGTGGTTAATGATATTAACTCTTCTGTGTGTGCCTTGCTGTAAACGGGAAACAGACCTGCTATATCAAACACTGTTGAACAAACTGCGTCTAAAATTGCTCAAAACGAGCTAATAGACTGTATGCTGGATGACTGTATGTTGTATTTTTTATGAGGTTATTAATGTCACCCTGTCTCACCAAAATCTGTTGTCACGAGCCACTGCTGTTCTCATGTTTTGTGTTTTGACACCAGGTGGAAAAAAAGGACTGGTTATTTGCTTCACTGATAAATAGTTTACTCTGGTAGGCTCTTATAATGGCAAGATAACCTGAGGTAAAATAGGTAGGGATAAATGTATAGATGCATAATCAGTCTTTTGCTTCTACTCTGCAACCTGCAATTTATTTGCAAGAAGCTTAGTCAAGTTGCGAAGTATTAATAAAGACACACATGAGTGCTTCAAATGAGTAGCACCATTTTTATAGTTAAAAATGGTCGAAGGAAAAAGCCATCTGTAACAAATTCATATTTCTGAAAAATGTGACAATTTATGTGACATAAAATGACATTAAATGTTAATACAAATAAGTAATTGTAATATAATGATTATTCTTGTAATTGTCTATTTTTGTCCATTCTTTTCCTTTATGATAGTGTGATATAGCATTATAATTGAATTTGCATCCTTTGGCTATAAATTGCATCAGACTATCTGTGTATTAGGCAGGGTATGAAAAGCTTCTGCATTGCTTTTGTGCTCTTCAAATCAGCACCCATAATAATCAGTGTGTGTTTTTTCACCAGCTGATGTTATGCAGTGTTTAAGCAGAGGGAATCGTGTTTTTCTGTTTGGGGTCTGTTTTTTTCTGCGCTGTGCAGATGCACCTGTTATACCTATTAGATATCTATCTAACGCATCTAAACAAAAATATATGTTCAATAATAATATTCTGTGATAATTTATAGGTGAATATTGCTTCTACAAGGGTAAGTCAAATGAAACCATTTATAAATTAATAAATTAGAATTGAATTGAAANAGACACTCACTAAGAGCTAGAACATTTGTACTGACCGAAATGGAGATTATGTAGAAAAATGATGCACTTTTGTGACACCTATTTGCAATAAACAACGCAAAAAAAAAAAAAAAAGGTTTTCATTTGACTCAACCTTGTATATTCTGTTTTCAACAATCTAAATAATCATTATGCAGTAACGATCACTGAGCACTTTATTAGGCACACTATACGAATACTGGGTAGAGCCTCTCTTTGCTCTCGAAACAGCCTCACTTCTTCATGGCATAGATTCCACAATATGTTGAAAACATTGCTTTGAGATTCTGGTCCATGTTGACATGATTGCATCATGCAATTCCTGCAGATCTTTCAGGTGCACTTTCATGCTGTGAATCTCCCGTTCTACCACATCTCAAATATGTTTTATTGGATTCAGATTCGGTGACTGGGAAGGCCACTGAAGAACACTGAACTCATTGTCATGTTCATGAAACTAGCTTGAGACGGTTTTTGCTTCGTGACATGGTGCATTATCATGCTGGAAATATCCCTTAGAAAAGATGGTAAATTGTGACCATGAAGGGATGCACATCATTAGCAACAATAATCAAAAAGGCTGTGGGATCCAAGTGATAATTGATTGGCATTAATGGGCCCAAAGTGTGCCAAGAATACATTCCCCACATACGCCACCTCCACCAGCCTGGACTGCTGACACAAGGCAGGTTGGGTGCAAGGATTCATGCTGTTGGCGCCAAATTCCGACCCTATCATCTGTGTGACTCAGCAGAAATCCAGATTCATCAGACCAGACTGCGTTTTTCCAGTCTTCAGTTGTCCATTGTTGGTGAGCCGTTCTTGGTTGACAGAAGTGGAACCTGACATGGTTTTCTGCTGTTGTAGCTCATCCCCCTCAAGGTATGATGTGTTGTACATTCTGAGATGCTTTTCTGCTCACCACAATTGTACAGAGTGGTTACCTGAGTTACTGTAGCCTTTCTCTCAGCTCGAACCAGTCTGACTATTCTCCTTTGGCCTCTCTCATCAACAAGGTGTTTCTGTGTGCAAAACTGCCACTCACTGGAATTTTTTTTTCCCCATTCTGATGGTTGATGTGAACATTACCTGAAGCTACTGGCCAGTATCTGCATGATTTTATGCACTGCACTGCTGCCACACAATCGTTTGATATAGATAATTGCATGAATGAATAATTGTATGAGTGTTATTAATAAAGTGCTGGGTGAGTGTATATGATGTTTTATGATTTTTCAAACCTGCAGGTTATCAGAGTATGTGGAAATGGGATTTTTGTTAACTTTACTAACCCATGACAAACACAGTTCTGAATGATGCACACTATAATGTCAATAGAAGTGCCAGACTATAAATGGGGACTATTGTGAGCCATGTAGGGCTGTTGCAATTATGTTTATGTAGCTACTCTGGAATAATCAGTTGCAGGGGAGAAAAAAAAAAAATACAGTTGGCATGATTCCAAATTTGGTGAATTTGGTGTGGTGGTGAATTCATATTTGGTAATTTTGTGGTAGTGTTGAATATGATGTTTGTCTAAATTCATGTTGCTCATTCAGGTGGTTAGCAAGAAAGTATCAGGTAGAATTAGCCTGCATGCACATTCTGGGATAAGGTTTCAGCTGTGCACAAATAACCTATTATAAAAATGTAGGTGTGTAATGTGTAGTTAATACAGTGATAAGGCAGTTCAAGACAATTAGTGGTAGGACACATTGTGTTGCAACATTGTGTGCCATGTCTTTATGACGTAATTAGAAAAGACCAGTGTAAGTCTACAACACGTCTACATTCTAGCTAAAAAGCTTTTAACCCTTGCTTGAGGTTTTGCATGAGAAACATACCGTAAGTATATGCATTGGAAAAATCTGTCAGCTGACATACACTCTTAGAAAAGGGGTCCTTCATGTGTTCTTCAGTGCTATTATAGGGTTTCAGAAAGGGTTCCAAACTACAACTCTTTTAGGAAATAAAGATCCTTAACTATACAAAGAACTGATGGAAAAACCCTTGAAGGAGCCCTTTTCTGAGAGCGTATGTCAGCTGACAGATTTTTCCAATGCATAAACTTACGTATATAATTATGTTTCTTGTGACAAATACATATTGCCCCCAGAAGGACAACTGTACTAACAGTGTAATTGAAACAGGCCTTTCAAGAGGCAGAAGTTAAGGAATCAACAGTGTTTATTGTATCTTGGGGACACATCCTACAAAATGCATAACATGCAAAGACCATGAAAGATGTCTCCAAGAATAATCTATTTGGAAACATGGGTATTTTGCTAAATATTATCAGAACATTTATTGGCACTGGGTTCAATGATCAGTTTCCATAAGAGAGATGGATTTGCAACAAAGCATTAGAAGTAATAGTTAGATGTTAGAAGGAAGGATTTTAGAAACTGAAATAAATTTAGCACTCATCAGAGGATTTAACAATCCATCCAGCATTATAGGAGAGGGTACAATACCTGTGCCTTTGCCAAGTGAGAGAAAGTATTAAATACTAATTTCAAGCACCTGGAACCATGTTTTTTCCCCCTATTATAGAAGGACCCAATTTGTCTCCTTGTGCTTCTCTGCTTTATGGCTCACAAACAATGTTTAGTTTAAATGTTAATTTGCCATTATCACAGATAATGATGTGCTTTACAGTGAGAATCACACATTTGTCTTTATATGGGCTGGCCTATAGTTGAAAATGTGGTTACTTTGTTTGATTGATATTCTAATATACAGTGTTCTTACAGGATTTCTGTATGCATGTAGTCTGATGTATCCTTATTTTGCCTATTTGTCCTTGAATAAGTGATGTTATTTTGATGTCATAGTACGTCTTTAGGAGGGACGTATTATTCAAATACCTTCAGCTTTGACTATTTTGGCATGGACATTTTCTATCTTAGAGCCAAAGTTTATTATATCAGTTAAAATTGACTGTACACAGTGTTGAATGAACACTTAAATTATTTAATATTTGATATTAATTCAAAACTAGTAGCTTTTCTGTTTCAAGGGATGGAAGGAGCTGCAATTAGCAACTATACAGGAAATGTGATACCATCCCTCTATTTCTTATTATTACACTTAGAGGATATTATTTTTTATTATCTCACTTAACATTTTGACCAATGTAGGTTATTAAAAAATGCCACTGAAAAATCCCATCAGGTCCATTTGTATGTACTTTATGCTATTTGTGTGATTAATTGTGAAAATGCTACTCAGTAGATGGCACCTTACATAGTAATCACAAACAGGTTTAATTCTGAAAAAAGTGGCAAGAAGTCTGTCGTCATAAATTTTTACGTTTTCAACTCTTTATTTTTTTCAGGAAGCATTTACAATGTCAGTATGACCACTAAATACAAGTCTTTCCTGTTAATCATAGTATTTCTAAAATACACAGACATTATGCACCTTGCATTGCATATGATTTATGGTGGAGAATATATCATATATCATCACCGAGAGTATGGGTATGCGAGGAATCAGACCAGAAAATCAGACAAATCATGTGAGGAATCACACAAATCAAGGGTACTTAATTTGTGCCCATAGTTAAAATATGCTCTCAGATTTGAAGTGCCTGCATTGCAGAACTTATTTACACAGATCCAGCACATCTGCAGCTTTTTTTGTTTATTAAAAATATAGTTAATAAAGTAATAATAATTAAAGCATTTTAACTGACTTTGTCATTTCTGCAAGGAGTAAGAAAAAGTGAGAGACCAGAGCAAGATGCTAAAAAAAATCACAGGAGACATCATTTCTGTTTCTTAAACTTGTGAGCCCATCTCTCACCAAATTCAACCCTGTGCTGTCTGTGCATTTTTGGGTTTCCAGATAAGATATCTTCCCAGATAAGTGGGGCAAATCACAGCATCGCGAGGAAACTGTAAAGTACATGACTGCATTGTGGGATAATTAGGCAGGCAAAGAAGGTCATTTTTTCATTGATATTGGTATTTATGTTGTTATATTTATATTATGTTGTATAAATGGCATGATGTACTTTTGTAAGACACTGCTCTGGATAAAATGTCCGTTGTGTAGTTGAGCATATAGGAAATGTGCATTTGACTCCTCCAGTCCTGCAACAGCACCAATGAAATGTTATGGTTGCAAACACCTGTGCTTTTAGCCATAAGACGGCATTTGACACTACTGTATTTTGTGAAATGTTCAGAGCACTGTTGTGTCTATACATTCTAGGACCTTTTCCTTCTGTGTCCGCTTGCTGGATCACCTCTCCTTTGATTTTCCAGTACCTTGTGTTTTGCAAATTAAGCACTGTTTGTGGATGCATATAAATGCTCTCCCTTCCCCCACGCTTAACTGAGCCACCAGTATCATTGTCGTCTTTTCTCATTCCTTCAGAAGTCTGTTTTGCCTCATTCCTGCCCAGAACCTTACAGGCACCAAGCCGACGTTGCCATGGTGACACGAGGGAGATCAGAATTTTAGTGCTGTTTTAGAGACTCGATTATTTCAGCATCTATGTAGCATATATGAACAAATATGAATTTGTAGATTTTTTTCTGCTGTGTTTTGGCATCTGAATCAGGATAGTGTGCAGAATAGTTTTTACCCACTGGAAATAGACATTATCCTTGTAGTACCAGTTTCTGTTGTATGAGTCCACTGTCCATTGCTTTTTGGAGAGTATTGCACTAGTTACGGAAATTAGGGGGACCAGAAGAGCTCATTGGTCATACTGTTATCACCACTAACAATTACAAGGCTGATAAGTATCACAACATTTACTTGGGTTAATGAGTAATAATTCTATTGCTTTTTTTGTTGGACCGCTGAGAGAACTGGCCCAGCAGAGTACTGTTCGCTCAACGATTGCCTGACTGAATGACTCCCCCATTGTTAAAATACACATGCTTGGGGAGTAGCTTGGGACCTCCACACAAAAAGTGTCATATACCTCTGAAAATATTGAAAGACATTTGGATTTGAGATCAAAAGATGAATATGAGACAATAGATCATAAATTGAGCTTTAATTTCCCGATATTTACATCTACATGTGTTAAACAACTTAGAGCATGTCACATTTGTTGACAGACCACCCAGTTTCTTTCAGTAAGCAAAAGTATTGGAACAGATGGTCTCAAAGTAAACAACACTTAATATCTGGTTGCAATAACTGCAAAAAGCTAGCAATCCACTGACATCACCCAACTGTTGCATTCTTCTTTTGTGATGCTTTGCCAGGTTTGTACCACAGCTTATTTCATTGTTTTTTGTTTTTGGGGGTTTCTCCCTTTAGCCTCCTCCTCAGGTGGTGAAATGCATGCTCAGTTGGATCAAGGTCTGGTAATTGACTTGGCCAGTCTTAAACCTTTCATTTTTTCCCCCAGTGAAGGCTTTGTTATATTGTCTTGTGCATGATAAAGTTCCTTCCAATTAGATTGGATGCATTTCTTTGTAAATTTGCAGACAGAATGTTTGTGTAGACTCCTGAATTTATTCTGCTGCTACCAACATGAGTTACATCATCAATAAAGATTAGTGAGGCCTTTCCAGGAGCAGCCATGCAAGCCAAAGCTGTGCCAACCATCTCCACCATGCTTGAATGAGCTTGTATGTTTGGGATCATGAGCAGATCCTTTCTTTTTTTCCAAACTTTGGCCTTTCCATTGCTTTGGCAGAGGTTAATCTTGGTTCGAGAATTTTTGTGCCTCATCTCTGTATTTCTTTGTGAATTCCAATCTGGCCTTTTGATTCTTACTGCTGGTGAATGGTTTGCATTTTGTGGTATGGCCGCTATATTTCTGCTCTTGAAGTCGTCTTCAAACGATGGATTGTGATACCTTCACTATTGCCCTTTGGAGGTTGTTGGTGATATCACTGACTGTTGTTTTTGTTTTTTTCTTCACAGCTCTTACAATGTTGCTGTCATGAACCACTGCTGTTTTCCTTGGTCGACCTGTTTGATGTCTGGTTGTTAGTGAACCAGTGGTTTCTTTCTTTTTGAAGATAGTAGTATTGGCTATGCCGAATTGTAGTATTGGCTATGCCGAATGCTTATGCAATGGTTCTGATTGATTTTCCCTCTTTTCTCAGGTTCAAAATGGCTTTCCTTTCTCCCATATACAGCTCTCCGGTCTTCATGTAGGTTTATCCGTTTTAACAACAAATGCAGTCTTCACAGGCGAAACCCAAGCCTCAAACCAATTGTAGACATTCAAAGCTGAATTGTTTAAACAGTCGATCTAACAGGGCACACCTGGGCAACAAGAAACATGTCAGTCATATGTTCCAGTATTTTTGATCACTTGAAAAATGGGTAGGTTCAACCAAAAGGTGCCGTATTCTAAGTTGTTTAACACATCTAGATGTATATGTCAGGAAATGAAAGCTGAAATTCTGATCTATCATCTCACATTCATCTTTTGATCCCGAACCCAAATGTCTTCAGTGTGTAGCAAAAACAAAAGAATTGGCCCTGTTGTTCCAATACTTTCAGAGCGGACTGAATAACATTGGCCAGCAATTGGTAAAAAAAAGTGAAGAAGAGTTGCAAGAAGCTCTGTTACTGCCTTATTTTCCCCCCCAACCCATATGTTGAGTGCTCTGTGAAAGGGATTTGTTGGAATATAGGTGGGAAAGCACTATTTGTCACTATTTTCGGAGGAAGCACTATTTGTCACTATTTTCGGAGGAAGCACTATGTGTCAGCACTATTTTTCAAAGGTCCACTTGGCATCCTGCTTGTCAGTAAGAACTACTAAGCAGTTGGAGAGCAGGAAGGTAGGATTTGCTGGATTGTTCACAGATATGTCCAGTTTCACAAATAACATTTATATAATATAGCAGCATTCTTGTTAGGTGGGCCAGCCATTTTGCAAATTTTTAAACTGCAGTGGCTTCTGATGGCTCCTCCACTTTTGCTGCATAATTCAGGCTTCAACCACTGTGCAAAAAAGTGCAAAAAAAAAAAAGAACACTTCAGGTATTAACATTACACTACATCTCATTGAATTTAGGCGGCAATGAAGTGTGAACACATTACTTACAGTAAAGTACATAATGCATTACAGAAGTATGTGATTTGAGACTAAGAGGTGAATAATCTGAAGTTGTTTCATGTGTTGTTTCATGTATCATTGCGTGAATTATTATTGTAATAACATATGACGGTATACACGTATGAAAATAGACTTTGTAGCCACATAATTATACAGTGTTTTTCTCAACTTATAGAAATCAGAAGACCATGGGCTCACTGCTAAGTGTCAGTGTTGGGTCCTTGAGAGAGGCTCTTAATTTGTGAAGAAGACAATTTCACAATGCTTGTACTGTACTTGACATTTATTATCATACCAGGCATACAAGTCTCTTTATAGTTACTAGCTATTCTGCATTAAGCTAACTATATTCTTCTCCACATAAGACATACATATAAGATCAGTCAAATCCTGAAGGCCTCTCAAATCTGATAAAACTTTTAAGATCTTTCACTGAAGAACTTTCACTGAAGTTCAGGAACTTTAATTAGTGCACCATAAAATTTTGTCTGGATAGCAACTTTTCTCAGTTTCCGATCTTGTAAACTCCTTTTAAAAAATCGCTGAATTGTAGCTTATTTAATTACTACTTAGCAGTAAGACACAAAAGACTAATCAGATTCTACCATATTGTCAAAGATTTTCATAAACAGGAGTGCCTGAAATCCCACCGCGCAAATTTCAAAGAGACTTCAGGGCAAGATTATGAAAATTAATTGAGCAATGCAGAGGGCAGACATTTGATTGACTGAGCCAGGACAGCGTTGCTAAGGCAACCATTGCATGCTTAGACTCTGGTTGTATGGCAACAGGTTGTCTAACCTTTCTATATCTATATCAAAAGTCCCTCATAAATGAAAATATATGCTATTTTATGATATTACTATAACAGTACTACATGATTCTTACAGTCTGTATAGAACTATTATAGAAATAATGAAGAAAATAATATAGTATGTTTCATAAAATCATTCTACTTATATACAACTCTAGTCAGAAGAGAGAACGTTTAAAAAAATAGATAATCATTTTGAATAAAGTTAGCTATCCAGCTCATTTCCTGGCTAATTATTTTAGCCAATTGTTTATTATTACTATTATTTTAGTAATTGTCAGCCTACATAACTGTAAACTGCTTTGATAGAATGTCACACATGATCAATCAGTGCTCCATACACGCAGTATACAGTATACACACAGTATACAGGCAATGAACACACCCTTTCTCTGGAAAATTTTCTTAAAGCATAATGCATGGACCTCATAAAACTCTGGAGGAGGAGAGGAGCACAGTAAATCACAGCAAATGCACTATGGAACTGGGGGGACAAGGTGCACACTACAATATTTATTCCCACAGTTAAAGAAATTGGCTTTCATCCACTTTGAGAAGGGCTAAAATGTCTGTTCCAGAGGAAATGACTAGGGAAAATAGACTGTTTCTTTGATGGGAGTGGAAAGCAGTGATCATGAGAAGTAGAGAGACTTTGGTCACCAGCGGTAATATGATCTTGTCTTTATTGTAACATACACGCACACACACAAAAGTTTTTTTGCCCTGTGTTAAGTGACACTAAACCATCTGCCTTACTTCTGTTTTAGTATCATCAAAAAGCTGACCAGATAACATTAAAATCTGCCTGTGCTTAACTAAATATATATTGAGAGCACAATTAAAGGCTTAATTTAGGTTCTCAGATCAGACATTATAACTAGTAGTCGCTGTGGTATGTATATTTTATATAGTGTTTTTGTAAATGTTGAAACAACTGCCTGGTCCAGGCTTTGTAGGACCTGTCGTAAGACTACAGGTTTCTTTTGGATTCCCTGGTTTCCTCCCAAAACATGCTAATATGTGGATTGGCTAAGCTAACTTGTCCCAGGTGTGAATAAGTGTGTGCATGGACTGGCATCCTATCCAGGGTGTGTCCCTGCCTCACACCCAGTGTTCCTGGGATAGGGTCTGATCCACTGTGACCTTGTCAGGCATATGTTCTGCTCAGTGTTATTTATATAGAGAATGGAAGTGCTATTTGCTTGTTTCCTTACTTTAATTCCTCGTTTCTGCTCATAACAAGGAAGACTTTGTTGATGATCTGTGTGCAGAGTTTTATTAAAAGTCACACAGTTTACAGAGCTACACAATCTAATCCTGATAAACAATAAACAAGTCAAAATCAGATCAACATTTAAATTTCCATACATAGATCTCAGGCATAATTAGGCACAAACAAGAGAACAGAGACTCAGACTCATTAGGTAACTGGCAAGACTTCGGAACAAACAATGAGGTGAATAGCGTTTATATAGGCAATACAGTACTGCCCTCCACATGAGAATAATTAGTAACCATGACAACAAGTTAGAACTCTGGAAACTGAGACCTCTGGTGGATCGGCCTGGAAGTGCAACCATGCTGGTTATGATTCAGCTCTTGATGCTTTGAATGTAATGACAGGAAAAAACAGGTGTGCATGCATGCCACTAAAAGCCCTTCTTTTGGCACAATTACGGCTTTTGTTCTATGGCATCCATCCTCCCCCACCGACCAGTTTAAAGGTTATCATCACCGCGAAACATTGCACCATGTTCAGACCAGCAATGTGCTGGGGTTTCATCATCCCTTTTTGGATACTGTTTATACCCCACACTGTGGCAGGCTTCATGTAAAATAACTGTGCATCTGCTCCTAACTGGATCATATCTCCCACACTTGATCATGGAAGCTGCCTCCATTGCAATCAATAACACTACAGAGCGTCCTTAAAGCTTTCCTCCTCATTGCTTAACTCCTCTTTGTTTTGTGGGCGTCTGTGGGTGCTTTGAACTGAGCTTATGCTTTGCTAAACTGGTCATAATTTTAGACTTTTTAGACATACATTTTGTTCATACTACTCCAAAGCAGCATGGGGTAGAGAGACTGTGGGGTTAGAATACTCTTTATTTCAAAGCCACTCATTCACAGAAGGTAGACTTTTCATTTTACCCGTATGCAGGTACACAGATTGCCATTTCTCACTATCATATTATACAAACAGCACCTAAGCCATGGTTTAGATGCAGTCCATTTTTTAATGTTTTTTTTTTTTTTTTTTACTTAACATAATAATTGTATTTAAAATGTACATGAAATAAGATTTCAAGACTGTTTGAAAGTGTTTTTTTCCCTTTGCAAGTATATCTACATATCCGGATCACTCAAATAATAATAAGAAGCCTTTATTTGTCACATATACATTACGTCACAGTGAAATTCTTTTCTTTGCATATTCCAGATTGTTAGAAACTTGGGGTCAGAGTGCAGGGTCAGCCATGATACAGCCCCTCTGGAACAGAGAGGATTAAGGGCCTTGCTCAAGGGCCCAGCAGTGGCAGCTTGGCAATTCTGGGGCTTGAACCCCTGTTCTGATCAGTAACCCAGAACCTTAACCGTACATGGCAAGAGGCTGCATACTGTAATTATACACCTATAAAATGACCTGAAGGTTTACCTGATTAATTAGCCAGTAAGTGTGTGTGTGTGTGTGTGCACGTGCAAACACGTACACAGGCAAACACTCATTCTTCTATAAATACAGAACTAACCTATATGCAACATCAATTTCATAAGCCTACTATATAGGCTACTATATTCTAATTATGTGACTTCTGATGACAGCTGGGTTTTGTAGCAATGAGGATAAATACTTATGCTATAACAAATTTACATTATTTTATTTGTAAATAAATTTGCAAACTATATAGTCTTTCTTCCCATTTATTGTATATTATGGGCTATTTAGTGTGCAGGGTGTCCAAAAAGTCGGGAGTCAATGGGAAAATGTCAAGCAAATATCATCATCATCATTTTAGCCATGGTCATGTAGATCTATATGAAACAATGAACATTGAACATTCAGAGCTGCAGATCAGTTTCTGAGTAAGAACATTCAGTATTGAGTTCTCTCTTTTTTTTTCCCAGTGGAATTTTAGCAGATGATATAATGTACAGTTTAAATCTATACGCACCGCAGCTCTGCTCGATATGTTTATTCACCACATAACTTCAGAGAGATAAGATTTAAGCAGTGCATCTCTCGTTTCAGAGAGTCTCAGCTGCTGGCAATTGCCATGAGAGGATTGCGTATGTAAACTGTAAAGATTACATGCTAGATTACCATGCTGCATTATCAAAGTTTTTCAGTTTTACATGGTAAGTAGGCAGCAACTCAGTGTTATGCTGGAATTTCATCACTATAAATATTGTTTCAGTTACATATAAGCTTCAGGGTTTGATTGTTCAGTAATTGGCAGGCATAAATTAGTCTTTAATTATTGCTCTCCATTTTGGGTTTGTAATAGGTTGGCGAGTTTAAATTGAAATGCCCATATCAATATGTACAGATGGGTGATAAATTAAAGGCCGACTGGTAGCTCTGTTACTTTGTGGGGGCATTTTGTTGGCATGGTTTGGGTCCACTTGTGCCCTTAAAGGGAACGGCCACAACAAATCAATACAAAGTTATTCTGACTGGTCACTTTTATCCTATGATGAAACATTTAATCACTGATGGGATGACAGGAAGACAATGCCCCATCCACAGGGCACGAAGGCTCACTGAATGGTGTGATGAATATGAAAATAGTGTAAATCATATGCTATGGCCTTCAAAATCACCAGATCTTAGCCCAGTTGAACACACATGCCAGCTGAGGCAATACCTTTTGGAAGAATAGTGTTCCTCCCTCCAGACACTTGCAGAATCTGTGCCAAGGCACATTGAAGCTGTTTTGGCAGCTTGTGGTGGCCCAACCTTACTAACACACTAACACACTTAAGTTTTCCTTTAATCTGTCTCTTGTTCATACATACAGTATGTAGTGCATATAATATTTTGAAGCTCATGACATACCAGTGACATATGTAGATGGTTAAAAAGCACACAGTAGATCATTCTGTTGTGTTTCATCATGCATTTGAAGATAAAAAGTAGTTTATTTGATATTAGTCTTGATGACTTCATGACTTTGTGGCATTGCAGGAAAGCAGGAAAAAAAACATTAAAAATGTTGTTACTGCATTAAGGACACAGGGTTTGTGGTTGCCTTTTTAACCATTTTTTTTGTTTTGTTTTGTTTTTTTTTACAAGTGTGTAATTATTTCTCCTGAGTCTTATGAGAAGTACATCACGTATCCTAATCATGCAAACCTACATCACATATCACAAACACAAACACACAGTCCCACATTAATGCTGCATCCACTTTGGTGCTGGGTAGGAGGGGAGCTTTGCCAGACACTGCTGTTGTTGCCATGGTGCAGTCTGAATTGAGCTCCATATTAGCCTCGCTCTGCCTAATAGGAAGAGACTGCAAGACTGCATTCTAGATGTGTACACAAGCACGGACTTGAGCTTATAGCATATGGAATATTGACTATTTATACACACAAGCAATGATGTTTATCAACGGATAATCACGTTAGCTCATTTTACGAGCAGTTTGAGTAATATATCTTGGGTTGGCCTTTTGCGTCAGTATAACGTGATACGTGTAACACGTCACGCTATGAACAGATTGTTGAATCCAGATTATAAAATCCAATACAGGACCTTTGTGGATTAATATTTGCTGTTAAAATTCTAATTATGTAATCAGTTGAATCCAAATGCCGTTGAGGACGCTGTCAGTGGGTTGGATGATGCCCTGGGCCAGTGAGAATGATGCAGCCAAAGGCTACTCATATTTTACTCATCATACACATATTTTTTCTGTTACTGTTTTGCTGACTTGCTGCCTGGAGTTAAAAGAATAAAAGAATAATTTCTTACAGCACATATAAGAAATAAAATCTACAGTGAGCTCATTCAATTTGAGGTACCATACGGTATGTAGTGATGCTTATACCTAGCTGTAATCCTAGTTGTAATTGTGCAACATTTTTAAACTTCCACTCACTTCTAGGTGATTACGCCTCAGCTCCAAACACAATTTAAAATATTCCCCTCTCAAACTGTCCTTAGGGAATATGGATTGTGCAAAAGTCATTTATGTAATTACCTTGGGTGATTTATTAAATTAAAAACCAAGACGTAATACCCTAAATGGGGTCTAAAGCAGGACTAGTCATAGATGCCTCTGTCAGGATGAGTAATTAAAGCTAACAGGCAAAAACAAACACCCATGATGATTGAGTCAGAGAACAAAAAATGATGTATAATATGATGTCTCTGAGATGTTGTGAGTCAACCTGACAATCCTGTAATAGTAAATCAGTGCTTTGTCAGGGGTGTCAGGTCTGAATTGGCCAGAATTTCATATGCACACATCACATGCCAGCACAGAAATGTCAAATGTCATCACGCCCCATTATACTCATTTATTAATCTTTTAGTAAAGTTGTGTGTAAATGTTTGAGTGGATTAACATCTGCTAAACACTGTAAATGTAATAAAAAAATAAGCTATTTAATCTTGACAGTATATTCCAGATAATCTGTGCAAGTTATATGATTTGAAGTCGAGGTTTACATTAGTTAGTCTTCTTATGCAGAAATTTGCACACACTCAGGAGCACGAGTAGAATATGAACATTTTTCCGAATTGATGGGATTTTCATAAATGCCATGTGCCAATTTCTTGTGTAAACTCTCGTAATAAAAATTTACACATAAATGTTTATATTCAGCTTGATAAATGTGGCCCATTACAAAGAGAATGAAAGAATGTGAAAGAGTAAACGAAGGAAACAGGGAAGAGGGGGAAAAAGAATCCAGGATTGGATTTTTTTGGAGTGATAGATGTCTTAGATATATGAACCACTTCAAGAAACTAGTTTGTATCTCACTCAATCACTCATTCACTCACTCATTTATTCACTTATTCACTCACTCAGAATACAATATTCATGCTATGTTGTGTGCAGTGTATGCCAATAATCTATTTAAGCTTGCATACTATATACTGCAGTGGTGCACAATTTCACCTTGGTTGAGATTTAATATAACAACCGCAAGAAAAGTTAGTTCCTGTTATGACAGGATCTCATCTCTCTCTCTCTCTCTCTCTCTCTCTCTCTCTCTCTCTCTCTCTCTCTCTCTCTTAAAAAAAAACCCAGAGTGTCATTTTACCAAGAACCTGGAAAATGTAAACTCCTCTGTCCTGAAGACTTTGACTGGGGAAAAAAAGCTTGAGAAACTTTGCAAAGCAGCTCTGACTCCGTCCATAAATGTTAAA
Organism: Pangasius macronema; assembly: GCA_037577455.1. NCBI lineage: Eukaryota > Metazoa > Chordata > Actinopteri > Siluriformes > Pangasiidae > Pangasius > Pangasius macronema. The sequence continues at coordinate 13,377,910 of CM074951.1, forward strand.
TAAATGTCTCTTAACAAAAAAGTCACCACATGAACCATTACATATTTTTCTTTGTTAAACAACATGTTTCTAAATCTGTTTTTAAATAGTCTTTAGATTATGTGGCGCATTCGCCATACAGCATCATCTCTGTGTATGAGCGGTTACTATAGCAACAGTAACATTGAATGTGCGCATTAATCTAAAACTGCTGTTGACGTTAGAGATGGAACTACTGTTCAAACTGTGCGGTTATACAAATTGCACGCCTTCTGACCAATCAGATTCGAGTCGTGGCCTAATGGTTTGAGTCGGACTTGTAACCCGAAGGTGAACCCGAAGGTCGTGGGTTCTAGTCTCCGGTCCGGCAGGGATTGTAGGTGGGGGGAGTGACTGACCAGCGCTCTCTGCCACCCTCAATACCACAACTGAGGTGAGACCCTTGAGCAAGGCACCGATCCCCCAACTGCTNTGTGTGTGTGTGTGTGTGTGTGTGTGTGTGTGTGTGTGTGTTCACTACTGTGTGTGTGCACTTGGATGAGTTAAATGAAGGGCACAAATTCCGAGTATGGGTCACCACACTTGGCCACAAGTCACTTCACTTCACTTTGAAAAAAAGAATTCAGCCACGCTGTGGTGTAAAAACAAATATTAAAGCTTTGCACAGTTATTTGAATCAGATCACTTTAAATATTGAAATACGTTTAGAAGAATACATGTATGTTTAGAAGAATACATGTACAGAATACATATATGTATGTAATGGAACATTGTTGCTCCCATATGGGTCAGGTGTACTATGGTGCTTTGCATCACTAACATCACTAAGCGATAGCTGGCTAGTGACTAACAAGGGTGTTGACTTGTGATGAGATTCTCTATAGGTTTATATTTTAATCTCTGTTGTATCAGGTGAGACAAAGTCCTTTGAGGCACCTGCTTATATTTATTGCTCTGTATTTTAGCTAGAGTCCTAACACTATTCATTTTTGACAGACTGGAGATCAGTATACAGAGATTATATAACAAAGTACACAGAGAACACAGATTAAGTTGCTGTCCATGTAAATGTATCTGGTAATAAAATACTGACAGTGGAAGTGACCAGATGTGATCCTTCTGTTCTCTACACAGTATTTTAGCCCTCTAGCAAAACCTCTACAATGCAGATAGATGTGAGCATACATAGTGAGATTGTGAGATTACATTAGAGCAAATGAGAGATTTTGCTCTTTTGTTTGTACTCTGTAACTGACAGTCACGCTGATGTGCACAATAAAGTTTTTTTTTCCTCATAACACTTCTATAATGCTGAGTAAGCAATGGTAAGTGAGAATACTTGGGTCCATGTATCAAATTGCGTGCTAGCTTGCTAAACAGTTTATCAGTACACTTTTGGTTTCATTAGTATTTAGGCATACTGCTTAGTGCAAATCATGTGGTTTGGGACTCAGCACCGAAATTCCCTCTAAATGGAGAACAGCAAAAGTTTCTTCTGCAGTTAGCTTGTAATTGCATGTTTCTACCAGGGAAGGCAAAATTGCAGCAGCTTTAAAATGGCAAATTGGAATGACTGATTCATTTGGCATTGATAAATATTGCTAATGTCCTACTTGTTCACACTTTGTTCACACTTTGTTTTGGCTGAGCAAGACCAGCATTTTCTAAGCAATGTACATACTAATGCACCTACGGATCATATTGACATGTTCAACAAATCCATACACAAATAAGGATTAACTGGTACTTTATGACATCACAATGTAAGAGAAATTATAACAGGCTTGATTTTTAGTAAAAACAAATTAAACCTTAAGTCAAACCCTTTTTATTAGTTGTTTTTTTTTTATGTGGAATATACACTCACCGTCCAGTTTAATAAGAATATGAACAGGTGTGCATGTGTTCCTATTAAAGTGGATGGTGAGTGTAGAATAAATATGGAAATAGGTTTGTCTGTATTTATATATTTACTTTTTCTTTTATTCCAAGTGATGCATTTAAAATTAAATCAAAATGGTACCTAAAGTTCTGCATGGTGTTATGTAAGCCACTTATTTCATAGCCAGCTGGTTTCCAAAAAGAAGTACCACTCACTATGAATTAAATTACTTTCTTTGTACTTGGTACATTGAATTATCACAGCTCTTATTCTCTGACGATGATTGTGTGAAAATTGTCAATCTGTGTGATCTCAGACTGGTGGGTGTGATACTTGTGTGAGTCTCGGCAACGCACACTCTGATCTCAGTGGATATACATGCTGTAGGCTTGTGCTCTGAGGCTCTTCTTTCCATCCGAAGGTGTGCAAAAGAGACTGCAAATCTGGCCCCTCTATGGGAGGCAGATTGTTTTGGCAATATCTGATCTGACACAGATATATAAAACAAAAGCATTTTATGACCTTTTGGCAGTAAATATGCCAACATATGGAAGGGAAATATATATTCAAAATTATTTAGAGAAAAGTAGTGGCACAGCTCTTGTTTTCTGCACTCTTTTTTGTTGTGGTTGTCCTACTTACTTTCCACACCTACACAAATTTTTCAGCCAAACTCAACACAAGCACACTGAGTGAATGGAGCTGTGTGGGCTTGTTGGAGTGGAAGGATGGAGCGCTAGTCCCTCGGGCATGTCAGGAAGGATGGAATAGAGGATTGGGCCTTTCTTCCATGCTAAGAGCAAGACTTGCCCCTATCATCTGTGCTTGTTTGTTTTAATAGCAGATCCCATAGAAGCCCTCTGTGTTTTGATGACCTGCAAGCTGCTTCTGTGTGCTCGCCTGCCAAATGTCTTTCTGTCACTCCCCACACTGCCTTCAGGGGGTCAGATCCATTTTTCAGTAAGGCCTTTGAAATGGGCGTAAAAGTTTGTGCCTTTGAGTTCAGGCTGTGTTTGTTCGTCAGCAAACATTTGACTAATTCAGGAATAATATTTGTCAGGACCACCATATGGGGTTGATACTAAAACAATGTACATCTATACTGATTACACATTTCTCATAAAATGACCAGTAGAAAAGAATGACTGTAGAAAAGAAGCTCATTTGGAGCTGTTCATCATAACAGAACAGATAGCTAAGCCACGGTGCACTTTAGTAACATTAAATAAGGATAAGAAAATATTGATAACTTAAACGTTCTCTTAGTAGTCAGTCTGTTTTTTAATCCATCACCTTCTGTAACCACTTTATCCTGATCAGGGTGCAACCCTGTGTTTGTATTATAGTATAATTCACTGTCAGTGTTTTTGCTTGCCCTAATGTGTTTTTGCCACCAGTAGGGAAAAAATTTAAATCCTTTATTCTTAGGTATATCCATTTATCAGCAGAACCAGTCCAGTACAGCAAACACTGCTCTTATCCTAGCAACCAAGAATACCAGCCAAATGAGAAGCAACACACAATGGTCTCAAATCCTTTTCATTACTGCCAAACTGATAGGCATTAATATATTGTCCAATTTTGCCTCTTCCATGTTCAGTGTCTATGAGAACAATGTACTTAAAAAAATTCACAAATAAAAGAAATGATAGAAAGGAAACATATCCAATCTACAGTCCACAGATCATATGTCACTGTATGTCATTGAACGGTCTGGTTCAGGTTCTGCTTCGTGTGATGGCACAGACAAGGAAAGAAGCATGATATTTTATTTCGGTATAAATAGAGGATGCATCCTCATAAAGATGGAGATGATTACAGTGCTGCTGCAGTGGTTAAAATAGCATGGAAGCACTGTGATCAGACATGGTGGGGTAGATTATTAACTCAGACAGTGTCGACGTGCTTCATATCAGCCTAAGCCAGGCTGCTTGCGGCAAACACTGTATGAAAGTCACTGTTTCTACAGAAGAACATCACCTTCTTCAAATATACATAATATTTTTCAGCCTGGCTATGACCATAAAATCTGAGTCGAAATCCACACATTGTGTATTGCTGTGGCTGTAATGCGTGTTGTCATTATTTCATGGTTTCTTTGAGTGTTGAGCTCAAGGTCAAACCAGTGACCTCTTAGAATCTTATATAGAGCTGTTTACAGGGTACACTTCATCAACATTACATAATTAAGAGAAAATGCTGATGATGACATCATCCCAATCACCAAAAATGGTCATTTTTTAAAAATTACCATTGGTTGAAAGTGGTTACTTTTAAATACATAGCATGAACACATGTCATGATTCTTTAATTTATTATTCAGTTCTGGAATTGCTGAGGTTGTTTGTGGGAGTGAAGGCACAATTATGGCATTATGTAGTTTAAAACCTGTGAATTCTACATTCTCATATATGAAGGGTGACTTGTCCTTGGAGGAAAAACCATTTTATTAACCTTCTTCATTTAGCCTTCCTCTCTCTCTCTTTCTCTCCCCCCCCCCCCCTCCTCTCTCTCTCTCCTTCTCAGCAACCATGTCTCAGCATGAATGGGATGTTGGGTGCATTGTAATTGGGTCTCTATTGATTTGATTGCAGTGCGGCTTATATGAAATCTCAGTAAAGACAGTCTCTCTCTCTTCCTCTCTTTCTCTCTGTCTCTTTCTGTATTTCTATCTATCTATCTATCTATCTATCTATCTATCTATCTATCTATCTATCTATCTATCTATCTATCTATCTATCTACCTACCTACCTACTTACCTACCTACCTACCTATCTCTGACTGAGCATGAGAACACCTCACACAACCTTAGCCAGGTCTCTCTATTGCTGACCTGGGCCGAAGCTCAAGAAGCATACAAACTAAATAGATTCCTCTCTCTAAAACCAGGGTGATGTAAAAGTCCTGTACACGTGATCATCCTGTCACAAAAGCAAAGACTGTCTATATGGAGGCAAAGACTTTTACTGTTACAGTGTTAAAATGCAGTTTAATTTATGTGGAGAGTACTAAGCTCTGTACAATTTGTTAACATGAGTCTTTTTACAAGAGGTGTTCACTGCAAATAAGTAAAACATTCTTTGGAAATATATTGCACTGCATCAAACATATGACCCATGGGCAGGGACCAGCTTGATAATGGTTTTAATCAGGCCCACGTCTTGTGCATCGCAATTGAATCAAAAGATTTGAAAAAACAACAACAAAAAGATCTAGTTTCTTTATTCCACTAGGGGGCCAATAAACTCGGCTACTGACAAAGTGTACTAATGATATGAAATTCTTTATTAGCAAGCTACAACCACATCTCTTTTCCTTCCTTGCGCTAAATGCAGTATGCTGAAGGTCTATTCCTGGAGTATGTCATGGGAAAATATTTCATATTGTTATCCTCCATTACAGTGTGGCAGTGGCTCCTTTAAGGCAAGTAGAGTGATCTTCAGGTGAGCATCAGTTTGCAGTGTATAAGAAATCATTTTATCAAGTTATATGCTCCTATACCTTATATCTTATGCCTCTTTCCAGCAGGTGTGAATGCTTATGCAAGTCAGTTTCAGCTCCATGTTGTAACACTACAAAATGTGAAAAGGTTCAAGGGAGAACTATAATTTGGAAAATTTGTATTCTTGGCAATGAATAACAGTCTGTTCATCAGATTTCTAGGTGATATACAGTCAGGTCCATAAAGCAGAAATAGAATACAGCTGCAATAGAGGCCTGACAGAGCATCATCAGGAAAGAAACTCAGCGTCTGGTGATGTCTGTGGGTTCCAGACTTCAGGCAGTCATTGACTACAAAGGATTTGCAACCAAGTATAAAGATATTTAATAAATAAAAGCATTTAAGTATTAAGTATTTAATTTATGATTGTTAGTTTGAACAGTTACCTTTGAACCATTAAAAAAGGTGGAGGGGGATGTTGCACATATAAAAAGTGCTGTAATTCCTAGACCATTAGATGTAAATACCCCAAATTACAGCAGAAAGTCTGCACTTTAATATATTCAATACTTCAGTATTCTGTGATAGACAGCTAAAATGTCCAAATATTTAGGACCTGACTGTATGTTCAGGATATACTTTTCAGATATATTTACAGATTAATTAGATATATTTACACATTAATTAATTATAACATTTAAGAGTTTTCTTTTCTTCACTACTCAACTCACTGGCTCCTCCTGCTCCATCCTCCCAACTGCTGAGGTCTTTGCCACTTTTTATGATGAAAAGACTGAAAAAATCTGCCAGACCTTCACTTCCACCCCTACTCTTACATGACACACTGAGGATTCTCCTTCTCATTCGCTGGCACAGTTTTCTAAACTAGCAACAGAAGAGATCCTGCAAATCATCTTATCCTGCAATTCTACCACCTGCCCATTGGATCCAGTTCCTTCCACAGTGCTTCAGACCATCTCTCAAGACCTCCTCCCCTTCATCACCTCATCACCCTTCACATGAACCTACATCTGTTCATGTACCAACCTCATTCAAGAGAGCAAGGGTTATGCCCATCCTGAAGAAACCCACTCTGGATCCCTCTGACATCTGCAACTACTGACTGGTATCACTTCTCTCTTTTCTTTCTAAAACCCTTGAATGAACCGTCTACAATCAGCTGTCTTGCTATCTCTCACAGAACGACCTCCAAGATCCCAATCAGTCTGGCTTCAAACCGCCATACTCCACAGAGACTGCCCTTTTGGCCGTCACTGAGAAGCTACATGCTGCTAGATTAGCCAAACTGTCTTCAGTCCTTATTCTCCTTGACCTTTCAGACGCGTTTGACACAGTGAGCCACAAGACTCTGTTGTCCACCCTCATGAGCCTAGGAATTCATGGTGCAGCATGGAAATGGTTTGCTTCCTACCTGGAAGTTCGGTTATGTCAGGTGACATGGAGGGGATCCACATCTGCTCCCCGCAGACTCTCCGCTGGTGTCCCACATGGCTCAATACTTGGTCCTCTCCTGTTCTCCCTCTATACTCAATCTCTTGGTGTGGTCATATCCTCACATGGGTTTTCATACCACTACTGTGCGGATGACACTCAACTCATCCTCTCCTTCCCTCCCTCAGACACTCATGTTTCTGCATCTCATCAGGGATGACAGCTCATCAGCTAAACTTAATCCCAGAAAAACTGAACTGCTGTTCATCCCAGGTGATTCATCCCCATCTCAGGATCTTGCCTATCGTCGCCTTCTGTTACTGCACGCAACCTTGGGGTAACCATGGACAATCAACAGTCCTTTTCCTCTCACATTGCTAATCTGACACACTCATGTCGATTTCTCCTTTATAACATCAGAAGAATTTGTCCATTTCATTCCACACAGGCCACACAGGTGCTTGTTCAGTCCCTTGTCATTTCAAGACTGGAGTACAGCAACTCACTCCTGGCAGGTCTGCCTCTGAGTGCCATTCGTCCTCTGCGTCTGATCCAGAATGCAGCTGCATGATAGTTCCTAAATTTTCCCACACCACCCCATTGCTACTTTTACAGATTTAAAACACTGGTAAAAGTGGGTGCTGCCCTACACAGCCAAAAATGGACCAGCACCCACTTATCTCAAAGCACTTTTCACACCTCTCACGTCACCACGCTCCCTCAGATCCTCTAGCACTGCTCAACTGGTTCCACCATCTGTCAGAGTACAAGGAAGGCATGCTTTGAGACTCTTCTCTGTTCTGGCACCAAGGTGGTGGAATGAACTTCCCCTAGATGTCCGAACAGCTTAGTCACTGGCAGTCTTCAAATGATGTCTAAAGACTTCCCTCTTCCTAAAGTACTTAAGTTAGATGGTATTCCTAGTTTGCCAAATGTCAAATGCCAAATGCCATAAATGTAAGTTGTGGATGTGTTATTGTTCTACTAAACTGATTTATTCTGGTAAGGCCCACTTGACACTGGGCCCTGATCAATATGGCAAAAGAAATCTTGTAGTTTTATCACTTGTAGTAGCTATCTTCATAAAGCATGAAGCCCAAATCTTTATTTAGATCAGTATTTTTAGATTTTTTTTTATTTTTTTATTATTTAAATGTCAAGTATGCTTTTAGACATGGAGTGTTGCTATACCCAAAAGCTATCTGGCAGGAAAAGTCATCAATTGCAGATGCTGTCTAATGGATAGTTGCCCTCACCTGGCTATTGTGCAGCAGCTTCAGGGAAAGTTGGGTGAATGTGATACAACTGGCCTGTCCTCTAAACAGTTATGCTAAACCCAGAGCAAGCATCCTCCAATTCCACCATTAGCAGCACTGAGAGAGACAGCCTGGAAGGAGGACCCTATCCATTTCTACCCAGTAGCCTGAGTTGCTGTTACCATGGGAACACATTGATTATTTAACAATTTGGTTATGGCACGTCCCACCACTCACAAAGGTTCATTGAGAGCTCACACTGTAATCCCATGGGTCTGTAACCAAGTCCAACTGGGAAAGGCTGTCAAGGATGGGTGCTAGTATTAATTCATTTTCTAAATAAGCAGCAGCTGCAATAAATCAAATACCCAACCAACATTTTGTGTGTGTGGCCCTGATTCCTGTACTGCAGCTGGAGAGATGTGAACAGTGACAGCTGGTTAGAGAACAGCCTCTCATCATTAGATTTTGAATTAAAAGGAATTTAAGGGATTTATGATAATCTTATCCAGATTTGGGTAATTCCACCTATAGTCCTTCTCTACCCTTCTGACACATCTGGACACCTTCCAACATTTTACTCATTGTCCTTTTCCAGGTAGGTAGTTGAGTGTTGATTATGTGCAGGGTGATGTGCTTACATGTTCTGACCATGTAAGCCTCATTCCAGGTCATGGCCTCTCTTGGTTGCTGATGTGGACTGTTCATTCACCTTCCTCAGAGACAGATACAGCCCACGCTGATATTATCATCCTCCTTCCTCTTATTTACTTATGTAGTGTGATAAAGATTTAAAATTATAGACTAAATCTCTGACTGTCCTAGTTCTGGCTTTTACAGGCATGAAATGATGTGTGGTTTGTTGGATAATTTCATACCTAATGAGCAGGCTGGACCATTTACTGTACGTTTTCCTTCCAGTGCACTAAGTGCAGTATGCTGTATGTTGTTATAGTCCATTACAGTGTGGCAGTGTCTCCTTTAAAGCAAGCAGAGTGATGTTCAGATGAGTTTGCAGCGTATAAGAAATCATTTTATCATCTTATACATTCCTTTACCTTATATCTTACATGTTGAACGGACAATATTGTGGCTCTGGTTCATATCTGCTTTCAAGTAAGTGAGGATGTGTATCACTTTGCTTAAACCTCTCAGAACCTTGTGATTTGATGAATGATTAGAATTAAAGACATAACATTTAAAAACATTTCTTATTCAGAAATATGAAACAAGAAATCTATTTGTGCAATGAAATAATGGTAATTAATAAACAACTTATATCTACGCCTGTGAATTTCAGAAATACATCATGTCTCGTACAGTATTTCAGAACATTCCATTGTGAAGTGCCACATTGTTATACTAACATGACTGCCTTTGGCCTTAACATGATCCTTATTTGAAGAGAATGGATTTGACTGGCTTTTAAAAAAGATTCATCAGCGACTACAGAACAGATTAATAATTAAAATACATAACTAGAAATTAAAGTAATGAAGCTCATATATTAAGCACTGTAGTTTGTTACTGTATTATTTAGAAATGTAGCAAATAATGGGTGTTTATTTAGTGGGTGCCTGTCCTGGTGTACCTGTCAGGAAACAGGAGATGGAGGATGAACCTGTGACACAAAAAAGTTTAAGAAAGGGCTGTTGTATCTCATGTGGCCTTGCATGACGTGACAAAGCTATTGTGATACTGTAAAACTGAAACTGCAGTTACAAAGAAAGAGAATGTGAAGGGTGAATGGCTGTGGTGTATAAGTATGGTATATTGCTGTTGCACTCATTTTTTAAAAGTTCAGAATTTATTTGTTTAAAATTGCGGTTTGTGATAGTGTGCTGCCAGGTGATATAAATTACAGGAAGGATAAGCAGAAGATTAATGTACATTTATGTTGAAACACCAAGCAGTTTATGGTTATATAAACAATAACTGGTTGGAGGATATTCATCTTCATAACTTCTTGGTCCTTCTTGGAATCTTGCTTTGTAGTTTCTCAACAGTTTTTGTTGGGAAAATGACTAAATGCAATTGTGTCAGTGTAGTAGGCTTCCATCCATCTATCCATTCTCTGTACCGCTTATCCTGCCCTGGGTCATGGGGTAACCTGGGTGCCAACCCATGTTAGGGCACAATCGCACACACACTACCAACAGTTTTGAAATGCCAGTCAGCCTACAATGCATATCTTTGGACTGGGACCCGGAGGAAACCCTCGAAGCATGGGGAGAACATGCAAACTCTACATACATACACACAGGGCGGAGGCAGGAATCGAACCACCAACCCTGGAGGTGCAAAGCAACGGTGCTAACCACTAATCCACCGTGCTCTGTGTAGTAGGCTTTCTTTAAATGAAAAAAACAATACTAAGATGCATTGACGCTGATCACTGAACAGCACTCAGTCAGACCAATGATGAAAACAAGACCAGGTTTACTTTTATGATGCCATGAAAGCCCTTGGGATGCTTTGTGTCTACCCATTTTCTCTCACTGGATACCTCATAGATGTAGTCAAACATGTCTGTCACATACTTAATTTGAAGCATATTATTGCATCCATCTCTATCTCGGACATACTAACACCTCTTAGTAACACTTTATGGAAGAAGATGGAAAGAATGGAATCATGTGTAGTCCAGAAGGGAATTCAAACATGTAGTAGCATATTCCATGTGCTATAGGTGTAGCTTATTGACAGAAAACTACAGGCCAATTTAATCCTAACACCTCCAGTCCTGATTCCGCTCTTCTCCCTACGGCATCACACCTTGGTGATAATGTACCATGTTTCATGGCGGCACACTGGCTGTTTCCATGGCGTGGATTTATTTTCTCCTTGCTCCTGACAGTGCGTGTATGAGGACGTGTGTGTGTGAGAGAGAGAGTGAGAGAGAGTGAGAGTGTGAGCGTGTATGTGTGAGAAGCCAGCCTCACACACTGAGGTAATGTGTATCTCTTTATTTTGCAGGCAAACCCTCCTCCCATCATTGTCAATGCAGACTCACTGGATGCAGGTCCTTATGTAAGTATCTGCTGTTTCTCTGAGTACACAACCAGTAGTCCCTGCCTGCCATGTGGAATTATTATCCTCAATCTGGCTTTACCTTTCCTCGGTGTGTGAGATTATTAAGGCAAATAAAATGCTAAAATATACACTCACTGTCCACTTTAATGGGAACTCCTGTACACCTGCTCATTTATTCAGTTATCCAATCAGCCAATCATGTGGCTCTCCAAAACTGGACAAAAGACCAGACTAATCTTCAGCTGTCCAGTTTGGGTGAGTCTGTGCCCATGATCACCTCAGATTCCTGTTCTTGGCTTATAGGAGTGGAACCTGATGTCATCTGCTGTTGTAGTCAATCCACCTCAAGGTTCGACATTTTGTGCATCTGTGATGCTTTTCTTCTCACCATGGTTGTAAAGAGTGATTATTTGAGTCGATCTGAGACTATATCCTTCCTGGCAGCTCGAGCCTGGCCATATTCCTCTGACCTCTCTTATCAGTAAGGCGTTTCCACCCACAGAACTGTCATTCACTCAGTGTTTTTTGTTTTTTGCATCATTCTGTGTAAACTCCAGAGACGGTTGTGTGTGAAAATCCAAGGAGAACAGCAGTTTCTGCAATACTCAAACCAGCCAATGCAACACCAACAACCATGCCACAGTTAAAGTCACCAAGATCACATTTTTCCCCATTCTGATGTTTGATGTGAACAATAACTGAATCTCTTAACCTGTATCTGCATGATTTTATGCAATGCACTGTTGCCACATGATTGGCTGACTGAATAACTGCATAAATGAGCAGATGTATAGGTGTTTCTAATAAAGTGGATGGTGAGTGTGTAAAACAGTTGATTTCGTTCGATTAAAATAGAATTTTAAGAAATGTAAGATCAAGGTCATTCTAACAGGATAAAGTGAACAAATGAAAATTTGTGGGAAAAAAAAGAATGAAAAGAATTTAAAAGTACAGTAAAATAAGCTTTAAAACCAAACGCTTGTTTGAATAGGTTTTCATCCTTGATTTAAAAACGGAGGCACTTCAGAGATTCAGCCTAGAAACTAATCTTCACCATGTTTAGTGTTTAGTGTAAGTATGACAAACCAATTTAGAAAGAACCATTGCTCATTTTTGTTTTCAAACAAACATTTCACAGTTTTATCTTTGTTTAGCTGCAAGATGCTTTTCTAGTTGATAATATGTTTAATGCACTGGCATGTGGTCATTGCAGCCATAGCTGTTTGGTAAGAGAGCTAACTCTTAATAAATCATCTGCATAGCTGTAGTAAGATATTCCATAAACTTGTAGGATTTAGCCAAGGGGAAACATGTAAATTGAATAAAAGTGGTTTAAGAACTGAACCCTGTGGAACACCACAGGTCATGGGCATCTGTTTGATACATATTTGTTCATTATGTACTACCACTAAGTAGTCCCAGCTTGTAAGTATGACATAAACCAATTTAGGACCATTACTGAAAGTTCAACCCTGTTTTCAAGTCTGTCTAAGAGTATTTTATGATTGATGGTGTCAAAGGCTTCTCTGAGGTCAAGTAGTAAAGCAGATGTTCTAACAAAATCCATATTCAGCATCTGATTGGACCAGAATCCTGACTGAAAAGTAGATTTGAGGTTAGGAAGCTAGTCAGTTGTTTGAATTTCACAGTTAAGGTAACTTTGAAACAGGTCTATAATTATATAACACTGCATCAAAGTTTTTATTTGTAAGGAAAAGCTTCACAAGTACAGTTTTCATTGAACATGAGTGAGACATTGACTATTTGTAGTCTGTATTTTTCTATAGAGTTAAGAAATTTTTTTGGTTGGCAAAGAATCAAAACTGCAGGTAGATTATTTGAGGTGTCTCATTGTTTCTATCAGAATTTCATAGTCAACTGCACAAAACTGTGACATTTGAACCACAATGTTAGAATACCATAGCATGTTAGAATTGTCACTATTAATCAAATTATTTCCCAAATCTGTAGTCTTCAGTGCATTGAATGTACTGTCTGTGTTTATTGTTTAAAATTGTAAGTGACTAAATATTATGTCTAGTAAATGTGTTTTATTATATAGAACTTTATGTACAAATTATGAGAGCACAGTATATTAATTAATTGTTCTTTTGTTAATTACAGGTAAATGGGAGTGATGGCATGTACAAATATGAAGAAATTATTTTGGAAAGGGTGAATACCATTCCGTTACCTCCTATACATTATTATATTTTGCTAATTTGTTTGTTTCGTGTTCTCTAAGTCACCTGTGCCCATCTAACCACTAGATGGCAATAAATAGTGAGCCCTTGAACTGAACAGGAGGCACAACTGTGAAATGGCTTCTCCATAAAGAGAACAACTGCAGTACTTCTCCATTTATAATTTATTCAACTTCTCAGGCTGCACACATTAAAAATGACAAGATGGTCCCAAAGAAGAAACTGTTTTAAGTGAACACTAAACTTATCAGTGAATACATAGCCTTCAAAGGGCAGAGGCTTTCTCTGAATCCCTAAATTTTGTATAAAGCAATAAAGTTTTAATCAGATAGTATATAGCACCTTAAAACAGCAGTAGCTGTTGCAGAAAGGTCAGTGCATGCCAGAGCACTGTGGGTCTCCTATAGTCCTAGATGCATCTCTTGGCTTTCAAGATAATTGCAGGGCTGCTACTCCACTAAGTGGAATTTCTCCATGCTAAGGCCTAAATAAACTATTTAGGATCACACAGTAAAAGGTCTGTGGGTGTGTAACAGCTGACAGTGAGTCTCAGTGTGCCTGCTCTGGCTTGGGAGCCAACCTCCCTAACAGTTCCTCATTAATTATAGAAAATAATAAAGTGAATCTTTTCTCTGCTGTCTTCTTTGGGGCCTGACTTGCAACCGTGTCTAATAGACCATCGCATTATAAGCCACAGCACTGGTAATCAAAGGAGAAAAGAATAGCGCGATGGGTAGAAAGAGGGGGAGTCAGATAACAAGAAAGAGAAGTGAGGTTCGTAGAGAAAGAGCTTGAAATACCACTTTTTGTGTTTTTGAGCAAATTCTTGCAGAACACAGTATCACTTTTGTTTATGTGCTTCTAGCCATCTATACATACTGTTATTGAGTAAAGTTTTTTAAAATGTCTTCTGAAATGGTTCTCTTTGAAGGATAAATCTCCTAAGAAGATAACCACAATGATAGTTTTAAAGACCTAAACTTTCTACTGTACTGTACAGGGAAACTCTGGGCTTGGCTTCAGTATTGCTGGAGGGATTGATAATCCACACATTCCTGATGATCCAGGAATCTTTATCACTAAGATCATCCCAGGAGGTGCAGCAGCCATGGATGGAAGACTAGGGTGAGTCTGCACACACTCTTCTGTCATTCTTCTTTCTGAGTTACACTGCTTAGAAGAAATGCTGTCCTGGTAAACCACTGCCCTAATTTTTATTATGCAGTTGTGTTTTTGTGTAGAGCTTTCTGAACCCCAGTATCCTATTTATTAAATCTGACCATTTTTCAAAGCAGTCGCAATTCCCAGGTGAGCAGTGTAGAATGTGGGTCAAAAGCTTGTCTTGCACAGATAGTAATAGTAAAAGAAAAGAAAGAAAAGAAAAGAAAGAAAAAGAACAATCGATCATAAATGTAAGCTCTGTAAAGCCAGTGATACATTTAATTTATGCTGAGTCAGGGTGGTTTGCTTTGTTGTGTGATCAATGTAACAAGTTGCATGCCAGGGAACATCACCTTCCAACAACAGTCACTTTATTAGTAAGACCGCAGTTTTGAACAGTAGTCATATTTGTTACTGATGCAGCTGCATTTATCTTTATTTAATTTATTAGATGTCTTAAAGAACACATTCTTATAGAAGGCAAGTAATGATGATAGTAATAAAATTTTTAAACTAGATTCGGTGTATAGTGAAATTTAAACATGTTTGTCCTGTAACACTGACTGACTGGCGTGCATGTGTGTGTTAGGGTGAATGATTGTGTACTGCGTGTAAACGAGGTGGATGTGTCGGAGGTGGTGCACAGCCGGGCCGTGGAGGCTCTAAAGGAGGCTGGCCCTGTGGTCAGACTGCTGGTGCGCAGGAGACAGTCTCCACCTGAAACCATCCTGGAGGTCAATCTGCTCAAAGGGCCTAAAGGTCAGAGCAAACACAAAGCAGAATCTCTAACACATACACACAGAAATCCACACTCAGTGTATTTTGAAAACATTTTGTACAGTTATGGCATCAGAATTTTTCAGTACTTTGTCCATCTGGTTAATTGTTAATGTTTAATTTCACATCACATGTTAGGTCTGGGGTTCAGCATTGCTGGAGGTATTGGCAATCAGCACATCCCTGGAGACAACAGCATCTACATCACAAAGATCATTGAAGGCGGAGCTGCACAGAAAGATGGAAGGCTGCAGACAGGCGATCGTCTGCTGGCTGTAAGCTACCACGTCTCCACTACACTAAGCACTGTACAAAGAAAACCTAGTATTACTTTCACAAGGGGTTTGATTCAATACCTGCAGGCACATATTTGTACCAGCCTTATCTTTTCCTTCACATAGCTAGGTGCATGTGTTTACAGCTCTCTGAAATATCTGATATGGATCTGTTTCTCCATCTGAACTCCAGATAAAGCTGATTGCTGATATAAACAGAGCCACTAGTCTGGCGGATGTGTGTCAACACAGAACAGAGTCACTGACACACTTATAGAAATAAATGTTAAAACTGTAGTTCTTACAACATGAAGCGACATTAATCTGTAGGTCTTTGTGGTGTTTTAATGTATGCAGAATTTCCACCAACAGTTCAGTACAGCAAGGAAACATTTCCCCAAGGAAAAAAACTCCTGCGTCTTCTTTCCTTCGTAGGGAAGCCAGTCCAAGTGCAAGGGGCCACCTGGCCCCCTCTCCACTATCATTTCCTTCCTGCTGCCTCAGATACAGTGTCACACTACCTGGGGTCAAACGCCAGACACTGGCTTATATGATGTGTGTATGTGTGTGTGGTAGAAGGTTTTTAGTCCTTTGTCAGGACCAAATGTTTCAGTAAAAATAGGCATACCTGACATAAATTTTAAGATTATGAGGAAATTTGGGTATTCTCCAGGATTTGTTTTCATACAAATAAGAATGCATCTTATGTTTGAAAATTTAAAATAGACAAAAGATGGTCTTTGTATACTGAGATTAATTGTACCTACATTATTTATCTACATTAATGTAGTAAAGTCTGTGGAAATGCCTCACAAAGATAGTAAACCCAAAATGTGTGTGTGTGTGTGTGTGTGTGTGTGTGTGTGTGTGTGTGTGTGTGAAGGTGAATAACATCATCCTGCAGGATGTGCGTCATGAGGAGGCTGTTGCTGCACTGAAGAACACTTCAGACATGGTTTATTTGAAAGTGGCTAAGCCTGGGCCTGTGCACCTCAACGACATGTACGCACCTCCGGATTACTCTAGCAGTACGTACCTCCTTCTGCCAGTCTACACTGCAGACGACAACCACAACCTCTAAAAAGTATCATTTATTTATCTTAAGCTTTAGAATAGACTGCAGCAGATAGAATGTAGGAAATCTAGTTAAAGGGCAATCAAAAGTTATATTATATTAAAGCAATAAGAGTTATGCTTACTCAAGATACTGCCCATCGATTATCCATGTCTTTTTTAAGAGACATTAAGACATGATTTAGTGTACTGCTGTGTCGTTTTGTAACAGTGCAGAGGTGTAGCAGTGGGTGTACCGTGTCTGCTCTTATTCCGGACTCCCACATGCCACAGTGCTCCACACACAGCCCTCCTCCACTCTCTCTCCTGCTGAGCGAGGAGGCGCACACAAATCTGTGTAAAGTCACACCTAAGGATTCTGCAAAGCACCAACTGGGCCCACACACACACACATTCACACACGTACCTACACACACGCACATGTTCACAAGCTCAATCTCTCATTCTGTCTTTCTCTCTCACAAACAAGCGTGCTTTTGCAAACGCATACATGCGGCATTAACCACTTCAGGACTAATCATCTCTCTTTTTCCCTCTACTGGTCTCGCCCTCCCCCCAGCCTTCCCCACCATGGTGGATAACCACGTCAGCCACAACTCTAGCATGGCATACATGGGAGCCATGGAGCCCAAGCCTGTGTACCAGCCTCCTCAGGTCACTCCCTCACGATATTCTCCAGTGCCACGGCACATGCTGGGGGAGGACGACTTTACCAGGTCAGCTCTTCACCTTTTCTCTGCTTTTACAAAGCCACTTACTGTGTCACAGTGAAATAAAAGCACTCTCACTGTCAGAAATGACAATACACCTACACTGTGTTTCACTAGGATGGGAATTTGTGATATTTTATACATTATACTTTTATACCACTCTTACCTGAGCTCATATACTTTATTTTCTTTTATTTGTTTAATTCTTATTGATACAATTTGATTAATAGAATTCATTTGATTTGGACAGATTAGAACAGACTATTTTCATACAAGTGATGGATATGGGCAGTAGAACATCTATGGGATCTCCATGTTATGCCTCTGTGTGGTGGTGTGTTTGTGGTATAAATAGAAACATGAAAGATATATTAAGCCTCTTCAGGCCAGTGGGAGCATAGAAGAGCTGATTTTGGGAATTGACATTTAAAGATTCAGCCTTCAACAGTGAAAAACTGCCACAGTTTCCTGTATGAGATCAGCCTGTGAGTCAGTCCAGCCCCCACTACTGCCATTCAGTCCAGGGACATGAGAGCCCTCGAGTCTACTCTGTTGAATGAGAAATGTATACATTTTTACTGATGCATATTTGTGTGCACACAAGCTTGTCTCTGTATGCATGTTTAATGTACAGAACACACCAAAGTCTCTGTCTGTGTGTCTGCTGTCTCCATGTCTGAGCCAGCCCCATTTACTGTGTGATTTCTGTACTCTCACTAGGGCCGAGCCTATTTACAGTGTCATCCAAAAACCTCTCAGCGATATGAGCCCTCCCTCGCCCCACCTGTGCAGAGGGGGTACTGCCAGGTACTAACCCACTGCTTCTTGCTCTGCTCAGTCTACCCTAGCCTAGCCTAGCTAACCTGACCTGACAGTCACCCCTTCTGCACCCTTCTAGCACCACCATCTCACTTTAGTCGCATAAAGGAGTGTATGGTGTGCGGATATGTGAATATATGCACAAAACTAAAAACGGATGCGCAACAGAAAAGCGTTCGCCCCATCGTTGAGAGATTGAGAGTTCGAATCCGGATGATGCCACAGCCATCCATGGCTGGGAGTCAAAATTGTGCTCTGGGTGGGAGGGATGGCTTTACTGTCTCTCTCCTGTCAGTCACGGCGACACTAGCCAGTCGTGGGCGTTTGTGAGCTTATACATGTAGAACAGGGTAGCTTTCCTCCGAGTGTGTTACGCTACCCTGTTCGAAAAGATGCGGCTTCACGTGTTTTGGAGGAAGCACGTGTTAGCTTTCATGCTCATTGGTTGGTAGTTGTTGTATGATAGGGGAGAGGTACCTAGTGGGTGCGGATTGTCCAAAACCAAATTGGAAAGAAAATGTGGATATTTTTTTAATAATAATGATAATATTAATAAAAATTGAGGCAATCGGTTACCTTAATAATTTTTAAGTTTATTAGCTTAATGTCAGAAATTTGTAGACTGTGCAGTTTTAGAGGTTTTTTTTTATACATGTATATTTAACTGTGTACTACTTAAGTTAACGAGCAGATATAAGTAACAATAAGTAAATATTTTGGGGGGTATTTTAACTAAACACGTTACTGAAAACACAATGTGTATGAGTTCTTCTTACATAACCATAAATTCAAAGTAATTCAATATTGAAAGTAATTATGACTCAAAAACAAAGACAAATAATACGTAAAATTATACAAGTGACTGCTTAAAAACTTTCTGGCAACCCAAAAGACACAAGTTATGAATGGACATACACAGCATGTGTATATTTATATAACATATATCCTGTACAGATATATGGAAAGGCAAATGCGACATAGTGTGAGACTGGGCTTTAGGTTGTGCTCTGTGTCTATTTAACCCTAAGCCCTACACAGAGTCACAGCTTCTGTCACCTTCTCATTTACAGCCTGTAATAATCTATATTGTCTTCATCATCTTCATGTTCCCCTCTCAATCAGATATAAGTTTGAGTTCTTTACTAGGCCATATATGTTCTGTTTTGGTGTTCTGTAGGTAAATTCTGCAGGTTCAGTCTGTGCGATGTGCTGTAGCTTGCTCTGTATCATTCATTTCACTCAGCATTGTATATCTGTGCTCAGTGAACATCTGTCCTGCTACACATCTTTTTCAGTTTTACAGCAAATGTGTTGCATCTATTTATTTTATTTTTTTATCTGATTATTTTGATTGAATATTTGCAGTCTTTATAACATACCTGTGTATTCAGTTGCTTATTTGTGCTCCATGTACTGCCAAAGAAATCTACAGCTGTAGGTGTTACTCTGGAACTTAAATACAGGAGAGGAAACTGAAATATATAATCCATCTGCATGTTAGTGCAAGTGGAGAGTGGAGAAATTGAGGGGGTGTGTTTTACCAGTGCCCATTTACCACTATATACTCAACACTACATTTACACTATATTACCAAAAGTATTCGGTCACCTGCCTTGACTAACATATGAACTTAAGTGCCATCCCATTCCTAACCCATAGGGTTCAATATGATGTCGGTCCACCTTTTGCAGCTATTA
>CM074951.1:13417208-13428559 GCA_037577455.1 Pangasius macronema
CTTGCTGATGAGACCCACCACGGTCGTGTCATCGGCGAACTTGATGATGTGATTTGAGCTGTGCATTGCTACACAGTTGTTAGTCAGAAGAGTGAACAGCAATGAACTGAGCACACAGCCCTTTGGGGCCCCAGTGCTCAGTGTGGTGGAGTTGGAGATGCTGTTCCCGATCCGGACTGACTGAGGTCTCCCAGTCAGGAGGTCCAGGATCCAGTTGCAGAGGGAGGTGTTCAGACCCAGTAGGTTCAGCTTTCCAATCAGGTGCTGAGGGATGATTGTATTGAACTGAACTGAAGTCTATGAACAGCATTCATACATATGTGTCTTTATTGTCCAGGTGGGATTAAATTTAATCAATCCCACACTCTCTCCTCTGAAAAAGTAGCTTCCTCTTGATCTCAAACCAGGATGGGCTACAGCGGTTTAAAAAGGAACACTCTTCTTCTAAGCATGCAGTTTTAATGAGTCAGAACATAAGCAGCCAGCAGAATAGGAAAATTCCCTCAAATATTTAAGGTATTGTGTATGCAAGCACCTCGGCTTCCTGGTAAATTACCACACTGGCAACCAGTGAGCGGCTGACTGAAAAATTACAGTGTGCTGAATACACTGAATATGTGCACAATACACTGTCGCTACTACGGCACAAGCTTTCTGCTCTCTGCTGTGTTCGTTCAACCTGATTCAGTCCAGGCTTAAGAAATCACAGAGGAATACAAGTGAAAGCTAGCTATGTTTAATTTTGTAACATTCTAAAGCACAGTTTTTTAGTTATGCTGCTAAGAGTATGAATGGCTCATATAAACGTCATTAAAGATGCAATAGTTGATTTTTTTTTCTCCCCTCTCTCCCCCTTAACCTGGCAGATATGTAGAACATGTTTTAAAAAACAATGGATTCTGGTCCAGAATGCCTGTTTGTGTTTGGACACGCCTCCTCTCAGTCATTTTATTTTATATACAATTTACTGACCACAGTAAACTCTGGGGTGGAGCTTCATAAATATGAGTGGGAGTCATTCAAATGTCAAACCCACTGAACCATTAGAGACCTAATCTTGGAAAATAAGCCTATTCTCACCAAATGCACCTTTAAGTTTCAATTATTGTACTTAATATTACTGTAATGTTGTACGCCGTAATCAACTGAAAATGGCAACCTAAGGCACATATTCAGGCAGTGTTTATTTTTGCTGTCTCAAAAATGTATCAAGACCCCACCTTAGCGTATTGAATTTGGATTTTGCGTATTGTTCCAAGCTTAATGTATGTATGTGCTTACATTCTCTCCAGTCAGCAACTCTTTGATCTGGGCTTTTGAATAGTGTGTTATTGATGTTGTTTGTTGTGGCTTTTTGCAGAGTACAGCCGTTTTGAGTCTAAGATCCACGACCTACGGGAGCAGATGATGAACAGCAGCATGAGTTCTGGTTCAGGTTCCCTACGCACCAGTGAAAAGCGCTCCCTCTATGTCAGGTAACAGTCACGTGTCAAACTTGCCCTCCTGCATACAGATAATGATGACTACTTGTTGAAAATCAATAGGTTTATACCATCTCATGCAGGTGAGTCGCTGAAAGCCTTTGTGTGGTTGAGCATTTATTTAACCTTTGTACTTTGCCCTGACTGATAAAGTGTGTGTCAGAGACATCTATACCTCGTACATCAGGTATTTGTAGTCATGCAACACATTTACACACCTTGTACTTTTTTCGTGTAAAAGTTGTGAACAAGTGACTGGTATCACTCTCCGCTTCAGTCAGCATGGGTCAGGGTAAAATGGATTAAAGCAGAAGTTCTCAATTTTTAGTCTAAGGCCCCATTTGTCGATAGCACAGCCATTAAATGGGAACAGGATGACCAACCAATTGTGATTGGCATATATTTATTTTTAATAATGTTTAATGACCTCTACTACTTTTAAGCATGTGCCACTTTTTACATGCCAAAGCAGATTTAGTAAATTTATAATAAAATATTTTTATGCAGCCCCTTTAACCCTAATCCTTAGATATGTTTATATTTTGCTAAAATAATGCATGAAAAGATGACCTTTTGGTTTAAATTATGGGTAAACATTTTCTCTCATTGAAATGTAGTCTGTAAGTTTAGAATAATTGTATAATCCTCGTGGACAACACTTAACTGTGCTTACTGTTGCTCTGGTTACTATGAGACAAAACTCTTGTGAAAAGATGTATATTTTAAAACACTGAGCACAAGCAAGTTCAAAAAGCCTAAAGATAAAGTTACCAAAGATATTATAGTAAGCATTCAACAATCTTTTCATCACCCGCTTATTTTTGTGAACAGTTTTAACTATTTGAATTGTTATGTTACCAAATTTAGTTGTGAGCACAGACATTAGAAGCACTGAACGGATTTACAATACAAAGATGTATGCACATTCAGTGTTTGTCATGATAAATGACTGAGCACTCCTTACATTCTACCTGAAAGGATTATAAGTTAACCTATTTACCTTAGTAAATCAGGGAGTTGTCTCTATGGAGCAATGGTACTGCACTCTGGGCAGTCTATGTGTAAATAGTATTTAATATTTCATAATTTCATAATGTTAAAATTTCAGCATGTTCTTGCTATCAGATTTAATGAGTGTGCAGAGATGATGTGGGGAAAAAGTAAGAATGACAGGTCTGGGTGGGTTAGACCATCTGGAGACCAGAAAAACATATACGACTTAAACTGACTAATACCTATAGTACTCCAGACTGTGCTAATGAATGTATAAAGCAGTTATTGGACTGAACCTAAGACAATACTTGTACCTAAGTGTTTGAGTAAGCTGACAGCTATGTTTGCAGCGTTTTCTTCCAGTGGGAGTGCTACATGTGTAAACATTCAGAAAACAGGTTTTTCATATTCTATACATTAGGGATACAGAAAATGATTTCTTGATTGCAGGGTTTATACGAGTACAGGCTACAGAGTGAACAGAAGCATTACTCTTTATACAATGTGAATAGACCAGTTGCAAGAAATCATGGAACTGTTTATTAGACTTGTTTCATATTGCGTTGTGCACATGCATGCATTTGGCCATAACTGTTCTGTCATTAGTAAAATCAGTCTGAATGTCAAGCATTTTACAGTGCAGTCACAAACAAGAGACCCATGTAACTTAGAGTGAATGAGAGTAGAATGTCGGAGGAAAGAAAAACCAGTGGAGCAGGTCTTCCCAGTTTCTTTAGGGTATTACCTGTCTGACAAGGTAAAAATAGAGGCTCTATACTGGGCACAGTGCTCTTTTTTTTTTTTTTTTTTTTTTTTAAACCTACCACCTGGAACAGTTCACTCAGCATAGGCCAACTTGACCATTGTGGTGTTACTCTTACTCAAATACATCATTCTGTTACCCAACTACGAGTATCCAACAAACAGTAGTAACTACACCAAACTACCAGACAAATGCAGTCTGAAAAAGGAAGTGAACACTTAAATTTAGTAACTTGTAGATCCTCCTTTACCAGCAACAACCTCCATGAAATGTTTCCTGTAGCTGCTTATAAGACTGGCACAATGATGAGGAGATATTTTGGATCATTCCTCCATACAACACTGTTTCAGTTCATCAGTATTTTTGGGCTGTCTTGATTGAACAGCCCTCTTTGTCATGCCACAGTATCTTAATTGGTTTAAGGTCAGGACTCTGACTTGGCCTTTCCAAATCATGAATGTTCATCTTTTTTTCAGCCATTCTTCAGTTGATTTACTTGTGTGCTTTGGCTGATTGTCTTGTTGCATCATCCAACCTCTCTTAAGCCTGAGGTCATGGACTGTTGCCCTCACATTTCTCCTGTAAAATGGCTTGATACAATTTTGATGTCATTGTTCCCTTAGTGATTGCAAGGCATCCAGGCCCTTAGGCAGCAAAGCAGCTCCAAACCATGATGCTCCATGCACCATGCTTTACTGTTGAGATGAGGTTTTGGTGTTGATGGGCAGTGCCTTTTTTTTTTCTCCAAACATAGCATTGCGCATTTTTGCCAGAAAGATCAACTTTTGTCTCACCTGTCCACAGAACATTCCCCAGAAGTGCTGTGGAGCATGCAAGTGGCAAACTATTTTTTTAATGGTTATTAACAGCACTCTTGTTCAGTTTTTTTCTGATGGTGGACAAATGAACAAAGACTTTTGCAGTTTGTAGAGATTCCTGCAGGTCCTTTGCTTTACCCTTGGGTTCTTTTTCACCTCTTTCAGTATTGCCTGTTGTGCTCTTGGTGTGATCTTTGCAGGACGCCCACTCCTAGGACGAGTAGAAGCAGTCCTGAATTTTCTCCGTTTGTAGACAGTTTGTCATATCGTGGATTGATGAACACCCAGGTTTTTAGAAATGCTTTTGTAGCTCTTTCCATGTTTGTACATCTCTGTAATGCATCTTCTAAGGTCCTGTGGTGGAATTGGGACATGTTTCACACAAATCGGTTGTTTTCGAGAAGCACAGATTTGTTAGTAACTAGACTTTTTTTTTCTTTAATAAATTTTCTATAAATGCAGTGCAAAAAGCATTGGGACAGACAGTCTTAAAGTAAATAACACTTAAGTGGTTGCATATCCCTGGCTTGCAATATCTGCATCAATCCGTCAACCCACTGACATCATCAAACCGATCAGCCATAACATTAAAACCACTGACTGGTGAAGTGAATAACATTTGATTATCTTATTACAGGGGCACCAGTCAATGTGTGGGATATATTAGGCAGCAAGTGAACAGTCAGTTCTTGAAGTTGATGTGCTGGAAGCAGGAAAAATGGGCAAGTGAGCAACTTTGACAAGGGCCAAATTGTGATGGCTAGATGACTGGGTCTGAGCATCTCCAAAACACCAGGTCTTGCAGGTCTTCCTGGTATACCTACCGAAAGTGGTCCAAGGAAGCAGGTGACTGCGTCAAGGGTGCCCAAGGCTCAATGATGCGTGTGGGGAATGAAGGCTAGCCTGTCTGGTCCGATATCACAGCAGAGCTACTGTAGCACAAATTGCTGAAAGCTTTAATGCTGGCTAATGTTGGAAAGGTGTCAGAACACACAGAGCAACACAGCTTGCTGTGTATGGGGCTGTGTAGCCACAGACTGGTCAGAGTGGCCATGCTGACCCCTGTCCACCTTCTAAAGTGCCTACAATGGGCACGTGAGTATAAGAACTGCACCATGGAGCAAGGGAAGAAGGTGGCCTGGTCTGATGAATGACATTTTCTTTTACATCATGTGGACAGCCAGGTGCGTGTGAGTCACTTACCTGGGGAAGAAATGGCCTCAGGATGCACTATGCGAAGAAAGCAAGTTGGCGGAGGCAGTGTGATGCTGTGGGCAATGTTCTGCTGGGAAACATTGGGTCCTGGCATTAATGTGGATGCTACTTTGACATGTACACACACACACTCGCGCGCATGCACACACACACCCATACTTACATACATTTGTGGTTGTTTTGTTATGCTGTGTGGAGCAAATTGCTGGAATGGTTTGGGTCCACTTCTTCCTTTACTCTTCACTGCTGTTTTTTCCTGATCACTCAAACCAACTTCAGAGGTGGTTTGGGATGCATATGCCCACATCACCTCTGTGTTGTGGACACAAAAGTGTCTTCATGCGGTCCTGACCGCAACGAAGGACCGCCTAATTGACGGTGTCATTAGGCAGACCACGTGATTTAAAACGTTTGAAATAACTTGTACATGAGAGAGGATTTATGGGACATTTCTGCCTGAAAACAAATGCAGCAGAAGATTGAGTTAATAAATGCGAGTTCCAGCCTTCCTCCAGCATAAATGATGTATGAAATCTGATTACAAGTGGTCACTGGAGACGCAAGTGTAAAAGGCAGGTGTAAAAGGCTATGCGTTTTCCACTCGAGATGGATATTAATACCATGTGTGAACAGGGCCTTAGGCAGTGCTCTCCATGACCATCAGCATGTTTTAGAAGAATGGTGTTCAGTCCTCCAGTACAGTTCAAGGGACGTGTAGAATCTGTGCCAAGGTGCACTGAAGCTGTTTTGACAGCTTGTATGGCCCAGCATCTTAGTAACACTCTTAATATTTCCTTTAATTTGTCACCTATGTCTATATATTGAGTATAATAAAAATTTTGTCTGAAATAATTAGTCAATAGAGCCTCATTTTTCTTAATTATTCTTAATTTTGTCACTGAGACATGTAAAGATTAATGATCTACCTACACACACAGATTAAAAAAAATGTTTTTTTAAATGCACTTTTGCAGGGCTCTGTTTGACTATGACCGTACCAGAGACAGCTGCCTACCCAGCCAGGGCCTGAGCTTCTCATATGGAGACATTCTACATGTCATCAATGCCTCTGATGATGAGTGGTGGCAGGCACGACTCGTCACTTCCCATGGTGAAAGTGAGCAGATAGGGGTCATTCCCAGCAAGAAAAGGTACTACATTACCAATCACCCATGACAAGAGATAACAGGTTAACTTGAAAGCAAGAAGAGGTGTGTTAATCATATTAAATACTAATTACAGATGTATTTAATAGCAAACAGTTCAGGAAGTAATAATCTAATCTATCCCATTCATTTCTAACCTCTGATGGGTTGGGGGGGGGGGGCGGGTGGAGAGGGAGATAAATGGAACAGATAGCTGAACATTGGCAGTACAGCTGCAATGTTGCGGTGACCAAATAACAAATCAATATTTTCACAAATAACACTGGTCAATTAAATGTTGGTACAAGTAAAAATTTGGATTATCATCCAGCTCTGCAAAAGGTACACTTTTCAGAGTACACAGTGTAATTAATATAAAATGCATATCATTTTATAATTCGTCTTCAGTCTAGTTCGTGTAATATGTACCAGTATCTACACAACAAACAGCAGTATGTGCACACAGTAAACAAAGCTCAGTCAGTTATGAATATCATTTTAAAGGGAACATCGGCATACCGTTTGTTGAGCCACTTGTTGAGAAAGCAGCATAGTTATTTAACTAAACACTGCTTTTTTTCCCTTTCTACAGGGTGGAAAAGAAAGAGCGTGCTCGATTAAAAACTGTCAAGTTCCATGCTAGGACAGGCATGATTGAGTCCAACAGGGTGAGTGTAATTGAAAAGCACCTCACTCCGTTCCTCCGCTCTCCATCCTGTCATCTTGTGTAAACTACATGTTGGATGATCCACCTGATTCTGGGTATGGGAACAGGAACCTTCTAACTATAGTCAGAGAATAGCAGGCTCCGCATAATGCTGCTCATGTGTCAGTGGGTGTGTAAAGATGGACAGATCTACACACATGCATGCACTTAATAATACAAAAATTCCATCATCATACTCTGTGATGGTGAGACATTTAAACATTTGGTTTGGTCTAATGATTTTGCATTTATCTGAACCTTTATTAGATTCAGATCATATTCCTCTTTTTATTTTAATATCATACTTTTGGAGTTTTTCCACTTGTACTCATTCATTGCCCATGATGAATGTCTGATGCATTACCTTCCATCAGTTGTTTGATTTATTTATTTTTTGCATGCTTGTGTTTGCTAGCTGTGGGTGTGCTGTTGACTGTATTGAAACCCATTTGTTCTGTTTTTCATCTCTCATTTTCACTCCCCTCATGTGGTCACCTCCCAGCAGCCAGTCAAAGTAAAGCGCAAAAAAAGCTTCAACCTGTCACGCAAGTTCCCGTTTTACAAGAGCAAGGAGAATATTGTGCAGGAGTTGGTGGAGTCTGAACGTGAGTACAAATGTGTGTGCGCGGGGGTTTAAGGGCTCTAATGCTTGCTGTCCTTCATGCTTCATCCTCCTTCATGCTTACCTCTGGGACAGCGTGCGACTGGCTTTTGGTTCATCATACCTATTAGGTCCTCCCCAAGAGACAGCAGAACCAATCAGAATGTGGTGTTCTCTGGCCTCTGTGTGCTCTGAGTGAGGTCTCAGATGTCTGCTGCTCACTGGTGTCGAGATGCACTAATACTCCAGTGCTGTGCTTTACCTAGTCCTATTCATTTGCCTGCAAAAACTCTGATTATTGCCATTCCAATTTAATGCTTAAAGCAATATTCTACATGGGTACACTGTAGACTAATCAGTGCAACTTTAGTTACACTGTACAGGAAGAACAGACCCAGAGCACAGCCAGTTTGTGTTAGTCTCCCTCCATCCCCAGAGAGCACTACACCCCTCCTCTCAGCCTCTCACTAACATCTATTTCTCCCTCTCTGCTCTCTTCTTCTCTGTTTCTGCTTTCACCTTTCGGGACACTCAGGACTTCCCAGGGTTAAGCGATGACTTTTATGGATCAAAGAGTTTGAGTAAGTGTGTGGTTATACTTATCAAGCAGCTGTCCCTTGAGCTCAGAATGGCTGTGCCACACACACAAAGCTTTCTCTCTCTCTCTGTCTGTCTCCCTGTCTCTCTCTCTCTCTCTCTCTCATCCACCAGCCCCCATCACCCAAGTAGAATATGAATATGATAAATATTAGAATATGGGAGTTGATTATAATTCGAGAGACTGCCACAGAGCTAACATTAGCAGCAGCACAACACTATGTCTTTGTTTTGATTAAACTACAGAATTTGCTTTCTTAAGCAAAAAAAAAAATAATAATAAGTTAGTGCCCCTTTCCCACCTTAAGCTACAAAGTTTCTGTAGACATATGCTGAGTGAGTAAATGTCGAAGTTCAAACATGGATTAAAATGTAAATAATTTTCAATGAAATTAATTCTGATAGCACTAGTGTGAAATGTTTTCAAATTCTTGCAGTACAGGCTATAAAAAGTTTGTCTCCATTGGGGATTTATCACAGTTGCTGTTACTGAACTTCACAGATCAAAATTGTAGTTAAGTAAGAAAGTTGTCATTGTTTCCTAAATCAAGCGAAGTACAAATCAAGTCACATGCACAGATTTGTACTTGAGATTACAATTGGTGTTAAACAAGCTGTTGAAACCTGTAGTTAGTATCTTGTGGATGTGATGTGTGTCCACCTTTGGATTCCAGTGAGAAACTGAATACCAGGGTGTTTACTTTGGCATGATTTGTAGTATCAGTTTCTGGTGTAGTAACACAGACACGGCCATAGGAAACCCTGACCAGGGAGTGGAGGTCATTTGGGACTTTTACAGGAGGAAATAGTTCATTTACTTCTACTGCCACCTCCTACCTCTTCTTCTCTATAAAGGAACTGGTGGACATCTGTGTGCATGTGCAAAACTTGCTTTAGTTTCTGCTCTCTGTTTCCTTTCTGTAATATAATGGTGCTATGTTATTTTTATTCAGGCTAGTTTGTACTTTGTAATAACTTTGTGTTCATGTGGTGACATTTAGAAACTTCCCTTTCTTTCTGCAGAGTGCTTGACATCTAATACCAGCGACAGTGAGAGCAGCTCCAGTAAGTGACTCGAAACCACCAGTTCGATATTAAAAATGTTAATATTCATTGTATTTAAATATTTTGCTTTACTGTAATACAGAGATAATTTAGCTTGGATACTATCATGGTGCTTTTACAAGTCACAAAAATATTTCAGTTACAAAACTGAAATATTCCTTTAAGGACATTTTACTCTCATGTCTATGAATCCCCTACCACCAGAAGAGAATAACACTAACAATAATGTTTAACAAGGTTGGAGACAGTTGTAGCAGGCTCTTGCAAAGTTCATATAGATATATATACCTTAATTGTGTGTGTCTTGTATATAATTTATATTTTTATATATATAATGTGGCCCCATGGGCAGCTTAACACACTCAGAAGAAATCGCTATCTGTCCTCTTCCGCATACATGACTTCACTGA
Organism: Pangasius macronema; assembly: GCA_037577455.1. Lineage (NCBI taxonomy): Eukaryota > Metazoa > Chordata > Actinopteri > Siluriformes > Pangasiidae > Pangasius > Pangasius macronema. Next base: position 13,427,003 of record CM074951.1, read on the forward strand.
CGCCCATGATTGGCTGTTGTTGATGTGATTGACATATGCTGTCCCTCCCACCTATAGAGCAAGGCCAATTTTGCTATCTTTGATAACCCTAACCCTAACCCTAACCCGTTAACCCTAACCCTGTAATTAATTGAACACTGGATCCACTTGTGTATATCAAATAGTTTTTCATAAGACTTGGGTACTAATTAGCGTATTATTAGTATTAGCAGTCACACACAAAACTATACCCAGTGTTTGACTTACATAAGGATAAGCCAAACCCTTCATATTATACTACTATTTATTTTGTCTGTGTTTATTTTTGCTTTATTATTTTAATCATATAGAAGGGCAAGAGGACACAATTTTATCCTATGAGCCAGTGATTCGACAGGAGAGTAAGTATTCAGTATTGGAATTATAATCTGTGCAGATATAATCTCTACATTGGAAGAATCACCTTTAGATTCACAATTGATTTTTATTCCTGCTCTTATAGTTCATTACACAAGGCCTGTGATCATCTTGGGTCCAATGAAGGACAGGATAAATGATGACTTGATCTCAGAGTTTCCCCATAAATTTGGATCCTGTGTTCCACGTAAGTGTGCCAAATTCAGCCAGAGGCAGTGCGTCATCAAAGGTTCATTGTGTCTTCATTTTTTGGCTATACACAAACACATTCATGGAATAAATCATACTCATCCCTCCAGATACAACTCGTCCACGGCGAGAGAATGAGATGGATGGGCAGGATTACCACTTTGTGGCTTCAAGAGAGCAGATGGAGAAAGATATTCAGGACAACAAGTTCATTGAAGCAGGCCAGTTCAATGAGAATCTCTATGGGACCAGTATTCTGTCAGTTCGGGCAGTGGCTGAGAGGGTTCGTAATGGCTTACACATGCTAATGTAAACATCTCACAGCACCTTAACCTGTTCCTTAAACAAATTCACTTGGGTTTAAATCTGATTCACTATAATATTTTATTTAGCAGGAGGGAGGAAAATCCATGCATTTTCTGTGTGTGTTGTAGGGGAAGCACTGCATCTTGGATGTGTCTGGGAATGCCATAAAGAGACTCCAGCAAGCACAGCTCTACCCTATTTCCATTTTCATCAAACCAAAATCCATTGACGCTCTAATGTAAGTTTTAAACTTTCCATCTCAACTTGGGTGTGAAGTAAATTAAATAAGATGTTTAATATGCCCTTCTGCCATACATGTGGTTCTGTTCAAGAGTTTACTATGTTAAGCTTTAATATGATGATATGGAAAGGTTTATTTACTGTCTAGGCCAGGGTTGCCAAACTCAAATTCTGTTCTGGGCACATTGTGTGTGTGTGTGTGTGTGTGTGTGTGTATATATATATATATATATATATATATATAAAATGTTTTTATTTTGTATAGCGCTTTTTTACAATGTCATTGCCTCAAAGCAGTGTGTGTGTGTGTGTATGTGTGTATATATATATTTAATACACACACACACACACACTCCTGATCAAAATCTTAAGACCAGGGAAAATATTACAAGTATTCACACTTCACACTGGTGGATTGTAACCAGG
>CM074951.1:13428659-13443544 GCA_037577455.1 Pangasius macronema
TGTTTAAACTATATATTAATGTCTCAGTTTCAGTGTCTTTCATGTGTTTCAGTTCAATTTCAGTCACTTTTTTTTCCGTTGCTTGTGACTTTTTTTCCTGTGGCTTGTTCTAAGTCTGAATGAAGAAGGAACGTCTCAGCTTTCTAAAATATAGCCTAATTATTTTTTTCTAATATTTAAGCATTGTGAAATAATCTAGTCGGAGTGTCCGATTTTTTTATTTTAAGAAAAAAAAGCTCTCTAAGATTAAAAACCATTTTAGTGAATTATGTTTATTTCGACATGAATTAAATAACAGTTAAGGAAAAATCTATTGCATACCAAGCTGTTGGGTCTCCTCGCGGTTGAAACATGGGTCGCTACGTGAGAGATGATGAATATCAGTAAGCAGGAGACTATTTTTACATACCATCTTATGTTCATTCATGGTAACTTCCGATAAAACATGCATTTTAAGACAGGGAGATCATGATAAACTCATGCTTCATTGCTGCTGTGTTGAGTCGGCAGGCGCGATCTATCCGCTCACATGCTATAAAGAGCAAAACAGCATTTAATGTTTGAATTTCGGGATTAAAATAATATAATTTGGAAGCCGATACTATCTTCACAAGCAGCTCATTATGACTCAGAATATTAGAGCGCGTCACACAGCCTTGTGTGAATAAGATCAGTGCCGATGCGCTACAGGGCCCAACGCCAGTCAGAGATGGCCGCTGCAGCGCTGTATGTGGAATTCAACTCTAAAATAAAGACAGACAGTTTGAACCGGTGATTTCTTTTTTCGTGTCTGTTGATGTATTTCAAAATTTGACCTGAGATGATGCAAATACATCTGTGCTTGAATTTCTTGCATTATAAAAGTTAAACTTGTGGGAATGGTTCAAATTATTCGCAATCCCGCGCCGAAATTCAAGTCCTGTTGCATAACGAAAAAAGTGCAAAGATCAGTGAGCAGACGTTTCAGAAAGAATTTTATATTATATTTTAAGAATTATATATCATTAGAACATATTGTCAGTAGCTGAGTTTATGGCCCTGGGTTTCCTGCTCTAGGGCTGTGCCATATGAGATACATGTATATACGGTAGAAAAAGTCTGTTGATGGATATTTCCCTATATTGTCTATATCGTCAGTTGTTGCAAAAGCTACTTTTTGGTAGTTGATTTACGTCACTAAGGCCAGAGCTAGGAGCTACTAGCGGTGTGCTGTAACAAAAAAACAAAAAAAACAAGCATTTCTTCTTCTCATTTGTGATAGTTTTGTGCAGTGTCACTTCCACCTAAATGGAGAAAAGAAAAAGTGCCTTTCCCTGGTGTTTAGTTCACAGAATGATCAAAAAGCAGTCATGAATGCATGCAGTTATTTGGTATAGATCTTTTTTTTTTTCATTTGAGAAAACGTAATATATCGTGATCTATATGTCGTTTCAAGATATGATATAAGATTTTGTCCAGATCACCCAGCCCTATCCTGTTCAATATTGGCCTGTGATGTAATAACAGTCTATGGCTCCAAATTCTCACATTCTAAATTCATTTGGATTACAAGTTTCATCAGGCTGTATGTTTGACACCCCTGATATAAGCAGTGTCTAATTTCTCTTGTGTATTTGTCAGACCCTCAGAATGGGTGAGCCGCAGCAGGTCAGCGCCCTACCGCTGCCACCGATGCAGTACATCAAAGAATACACTGATGACAATGTCCGGAAAGGACTGGCCCCTAAACCACCTCCTCCCATTCGGGATAATTACATGATGTTTGGCAATCCGTTCCAGTGTGATGACCTCATCATCCGGCCCCTGGAGAGCCAGGGCATTGAGAGGCTGCACCCAATGCAGTTTGACCACAAGCGAGAGCTGAAGAAGCTCAATATGTCCATCCTAGTGAACTTCCTGGACCTGCTGGACATCCTGATCAAAAGCCCAGGCAGCATTAAGCGCGAAGAAAAATTGGAGGACCTGAAACTCTTGTTTGTCCACATGCACCACCTGATTAATGAGTATCGGCCTCATCAGGCCCGTGAGACTCTGCGAGTGATGATGGAGGTACAGAAGAGGCAGAGGTTGGAGACAGCCGAGCGCTTCCAGAAACACCTGGAACGCGTTATCGAGATGATCCATGGCTGCCTTGCCTCACTACCTGATGATTTGCCCCAGCCTGACACCTCTAGCATGGCTGGAGTGGTGGTTTCAGGTTCAGGGGGGGATGTTAGACTGAAAACTGAGCCCATGGATGTGGAGGAGGCTGGGGTTAGCTGCATGGCAGGACAAACAGACAAAAATGTACCCGCTACTACAAAGGAAAAAGTATGGGATAAAGATGCTACAATGTGCAGTATCATTGATGAAATGACGTAAAATTGATTACTTTTTTTTTTCTTTTGTTTTGCTCTGGGGTAAATATCAGATTGCTAAAAACTGTATTACAGCACAGACAGTAGCAAAGCCATTCAAGCTTTGGAGGGGAACTGTTTTTCTTATTAAATGACCTTCCAAATTCTGTACACAATTTTACATAATTAAAATAAGGTATTTTTTCATCTTGTTTACATCTTCTATGCCTCTCCTTGTTTGTGGAAATTGTCAGTTTCTTGTTTCTAATAAAAATTTGTTTTAATAATAATTACTTTCATAATAGTAAGAATGCCTCTGGGTTTGTTTTTTTTTCTGTAATCTGCACATGTTAAACCATAATGCTAATGATCAAACACCTCTCTTATCTGTACCACTTATACAACTGCAGTTGCAACATTGAGTACCATTCATGTGCTATCTAGATAATGTTAATATCTAAGCTCTTATGAAAATTATGGTCATAATCATTGTTGGGAAGTGTCGTGGTTTGTAAAACAAATAAGTAAGTGAAAACAAGAGTGACTGCATTTTAATTATTTAACTGAACAACAAGGGGGACACAGTGACTTAGTGGTTAGCACTGTTGCGTCGCACCTCCTGGGCTGGGGGTTCGAATCCCACCTCGGCACTGTGTTGCATGTTCTATCCATTCGGGGGTTTCCTCTGGGTACTCTGGTTTCCTCCCCAGTCCAAAGACATGCAGTGTAGCCTGACTGGCATTTCTAAATTGTCAGTAGTGTCTGATTGTGCCCTGTGATGGACTGGCATCCCATCCAGGGTGTCCTCCACCACCTTGTGCCCGGGATAGGCTCCAGGCTGCCTGTGGCACTGTGTAGGATAAACTCTACAGAGAATGAAGGGATTGTGCATTTTAATTTTTCCATTTACACAAATGATAATAGCTTAATAGTTAACTTCATGGACCTGCTAGACATCCTGATCAAAAGCCCAGGCAGCATTAAGTGAGAAGAAAAATGGGAGGATCAGGAACCTTATCATATGATATAAGCAGTAATCCCGACATAACATACATTAATGTGTTACACACATTAGAAAAAGAGAGAGAAAATAGTGGATAACTAAAAACAGGCACTTCATCGGTCGTTTCTTAACTTAAGACTTAAAATCGTTAAAAGACTTAAAACTCGTTAAGCGGGATTTGAACGTTATTAAACCGTGTTATGAAAAAGGCTGGTTATGAAACTGTTTCACAACAGGGCGGCAACGCGCAGCCCGCAGCCAATAGGAACCGAGCCGCTTCGTCACGTGGTTTTGTTTATGTAACTTACGGCGTCAGAATATAGCTCGGAATTTACTGTAGTGCGGCCAGCGACGGGGAAAAGATGTTGGTCTGGTAATAAAATATACAGACAAAGACATGAAACTGAAGCGTTGATGGAGTAAGTCAGATGACAGAAGGGTAAAGCAGTATCTCTCTCTCTCTCTCTCTCTCTCTCTCTCTGTCTGTCTCTTCTGAAGCAGTGAGAACCTGCTCAAAAACAGACAGCGTTACTTTTTTTCCCAGAAAAGTCTGAGATGTGAAGGTCAGCGGACAGCTTCCTGAAAGCGGATCGGAGAAGAAGTCTCGATACCGGGGTAAAAGGTTGTGCCGCTCCGACACAGTTTCCGAGAAGCTCATGTGAGTAGCTGAGACCTGCTGGCTGAAGTGCCACTTCACCCTCCTTCAGCTCGCCACAGCGGCTCCTCCTCCCTGCAGGGCTTGTGTTAGAAAGGACTAAGCATTCTCATTTCCCGTGGTTTTGCATGAAAGCTGCGTGTGACATGGAGCATCTGGAGTGTCCCATATGCCTGTTTCTTCTGTGGGAACCAGTGACTATGATTTGCGGACACTCGTTCTGCCGCCGGTGCATTATGGGAATCTGTGTGCCGTCCAGATGCCCAGTCTGCACGGAGAGGCTAAAGCAGAGGGACGCAAAAAACATCAAAAACAACGTTTTGCTCTTCTCTATAACAGAGAAATATTGCCCTGACGAAACCAAGACGAGGTGCGAAATCCAGGAGAGGCTGAGGGCTGGCGACTTTCCCACAGCACTGCGTGTGGCGGAAGAGAGGATAGAGGCAGGTAAGGGTTAGTGGACATGGCTGTTAAAGATTATGCAGAAGACACTGCTTCTATTTCACATCTCATAACTTCAGAGCGGTGGCGAATATTAGCTGGATACTGTCTTGTGCGCATGCGCACGCAACACGTAACAAAGTCACGAAGTCACGTGTCATACCGCGCTCTTCTTCTCGCTTCGTACACGTTCAGGGTTCAGGTACCCCGTACGGGAGGGGTGCTCGAAGTTTTAAACTGCACCAGTGGGATTTAAAACATCTCTAGTTGACACCAGTGTTAGAGCCAGAATTCATAGACCATGCTCAGAGTGTAGCTAGCTGGTTTTCATACAGAAACAGGAAAAATGCCTGATCCTGATTGGCTAATCCTATTTCTTACCATAGCAACTCTCAGCCAATAAAATATGATGAAACAAACTAAGGGACACGTTTGACATTTGGGGTGTTAAATATTGAATTGCAGCAATGATTCTATTGGCCTTTTATTGCTAGCCATGGGAGTGTTTGATGGGACACCAACACCGGATCCATTCTGCCAGTAAATCAGGGCTCTAATGTTTGATGCCCAGTAATAATGCAAAAAACAAGGTAGCCACAAACCCCCTAGTATTTTAGGTTTCTGCAGATGACTCTTTGCAGTCCTGTGAGCGTTGAAACCCCAGATAAAAGGTGTGTTTACTGAGTCTAGAGCTTTAAAAACTGATTTTGAAATGAAGATGGGTATATTCTGAAATAGATATAAAAATCGTAGAAAGGAAACCATTTTTATTACATTCACATATCCAATAAGAGGGAGGCCATACTCTCCATCTGTTTGTGCATATCCATTTTCTTTATGAAATTTTGTTTAAAAAGTGCCTTGGGATTCCTTGTTATTACTATATATAGGTATTTAATTTTGTCTAGAGAAACCGTGAACCGAAGAGACTTCAGATATATAGTTCCGCTATATAAATAGAAGGGAGCTGAACGTTCTTGGTTAGATAAAATGTAGGCAGGTGGGTGTGTGTATAACATCTGTACCCATGCAATAAATGGATGGCCAAATCCAAACATCTCATGAATCCTTAATATATAATGCCACTTCACCTGATCAAATGCTTTCATTGCACCAAGGCAGAGAACAGCCTTTTTGGAGGACTTGTCATATTTGTGGTACATTATATTCATGAGCTGTCTAACATTAAAGAATGAAAGGAGATATATCCATTCAATCTGTTTACAAGTAATTTTGTGAAATATCTTAAATCTGAATTTAGCAATGAAATAGGCCTGTATGAGGAGAGCTCTGTTTTACCCTTGCCTTGTTTTAAAAGTGGGTGCATGCCCATCTCAGTCAAGTGATTCTCATCAAAACCGGGGCAATCTGACTAGCATTAAAAAAAAAAAATTCAATTTCAACCCATCCAGGCTGGAGAGCTTTATCCCTGGGAAAGGATTTAATCAAATCAATAATATCTTCAGTGGATCGCTCAGAGTCCAAGGCCTTTTGTGAAGCATCATCCAACTTGGGCAACAGTCATTTATTGCATCGGATTCTGTAAGTGATGTCTCTGCAGGTGCTCTTATGCGAAGGATATCCCTACTGGCTTGTAGCCCTCTAAGTAGTTTACAGGGTTTGTCTCCAAATTCAAAGTGTTTTTGTCTGATCCTTAGGATCTGATTATATACCTGACTAGACAATATTGAATTATACTCGTATTTTGATTTAAGGATATTTTGCAAAGTTTGAGTGTTACTATACTTAAATGTCCAATTGTGAGAGCTCTGATCCTATTTTCTGCAGACGGCTAAGTCGAGAATAATCTGGTGACCCAGATCACATATGTTCCAGCTTGTGAAAGTGACACCACAGCTGTTTGACAATGGCAACTATGTTTAAAAGTGCAGATTGTGCCATGCAAGCAGTGAAGTTTGTACAATGTGCCTCAAAAGAAACAAGAACAAAGAAAACTGATAATATGCTTGAAAATCAATAAACTTCCCCAACCCACTTTCCCAAACCAAGTGGGTAAAAATATCCCTTCATAAACAAAAGAGAGGCTGCATCCATAAATCACACAGAACTGACTACTATTACAAAGTAGTGTTACCCCAAACATCTCCACCTCCCCTCCAAATAACACCAAGTATGAATGGTTAACCAGAAACACAGGGTCACCTGTGGTCACATAATGAAGGTGAGCAACAGAAAAACTACACCTTAACCAAAGTGGTCTGCTGTAATGAAACCCCAGTGTATCAGTTCAAGAGATTAACTCGATGTCAGTTTCCATTTAAACTGTTCAGATGCACGCCAGCCTCCTGGGGGGAGATAAACAACTTGGTAGCATTGTTTTGAGTGACACTGAAATGAGCAGGGTAGACCAATCCACACGTGGCACCAGTGTTCTCAGGTGCTTTACCACTTCTGCTGGAAGATCAGGGTAGAAATTAATCGCCTTTCCCTCGAAGGTTAGGGGACACTTTTGACCAGCCAGCAGCAGAATCTTTTCCCTCACTTAACATTAATGGATCCTGGCAATCATCACTCACAGACGGGCAGAGCCTTCCTGTGGTTGTCTCCTGATGTGGTGAGCGTGATCAATGTCTAAAGCTGTATGGAAGCACTCGGCACCCAGCAAATCTGCAATAAACTAGTCCACTAGTTGTCCTTTTTTAGTGTTTTCAGGTAAGTCTAAAATTTTAATGTTTTGGTGTGAGGACGGTCCTTCCAGATCAACAATTTTATTGCAAAGTGCCTTATTCTCTGTTTCAAGAATAAAGAGGCAAGAAAGCTACCTGAGGCACTCTACACTTATGAAGCAGGTGGCCTTCAGACATGGCTCAGCTGAATCAGTGATTCTAGAAATGAAGCTGTGCACACAGGAAACTTGTGTCCTTCAACAAAGTCCTCCTTACAGCTCAGTGACAGTGGAACCACAGTTGAACCCCAGCATTCAACACCAGCTTTAATAGTGTTTAGAAATGGGTCTTTTATTGGCCTGTGCCAGCTCACATGTACCACTGCCAAAGCCTAAATTAGTTGTGACAGCTACTCTCAAAATGGCAGCAACCTGAACAGGACTAGTGATGTTCCGCCTACAACACCAAATGAGCTCTTTTGTACAGCACCAGTCATGATAGAGTTCACTGTGCTACAGTGCAAATATTTAATCAGAAGCTTTTAAGGAAGTTTTGGACTGACAGCTATACCACATAAAAGCATGTGTTTTAGAATCTTGAAAACAGCATAGCCAAATGGCTTTGCTACACTCTTAGGTCACTGGTTCCACGTTATGGCCACAAAAAAATCAGTCAGCTGTCTTCACATACATATAGAGTCACACTTTCAGGTCCCCTAGAAGGTGCCTCAGTGCTCCCCATTCACCCCATATGATGGGCACTATACAGTGCCCTCATCACTAAAGGATCCCCCACCACAAAAGGTTACCATGGAGACTGACCCCATTATAGCCAAAATCATTTTCATCAGTGGGTCCTAATGATAATGTATTTTCTGGGATATACTTAATTAATGAACCAGTCAGCTTGACAGGGACCTGACCATAGATGCTGCTCCCTGTAGCATGGAGGGTGGGCATGTACCTGGGATTGCTTGGCTCTTACTAGTGTTCTATAAGGCTTACTGGTCAGTATTAGGGTAAGACTTGCTAAACATGCTACAAGATAGCTTACTGACCTAAGGAACTGGGAGCTAGTGGTGGTGTTCTACACAGACTGTATAATGTTCTCAAAAGCATTAGCAACAAGACTAGGGGAGGTAATGGAGCAAGCCATTCACTCTGACCAGATGTACTGTGTGTCTGGTAGGGCAATATTTGACAAAATATATTTAATATGGGGTATTTTGGATGTCTACAGGCTACTTGGCTGGTCTTAATTATAAACCACTTTTATAAGGACAAAGGACATAGTATTTTATAAGTATGTGAAATACAGTAGACATAGCATTGCAATTAATTTGAAACGGCTTGATTGCAGTTTGTAAATGTAGCACATAAAAAAATCTTACCATCCTTTACTTAACATTTTAAAGACATGACTGATATATAATCTGATGTCACTATGGCATAATGGAAGCATGTAACTGGATATTAATAATGGCCTATATTGGCCATGTGCCTTAAGTAGTTCTGTTTCCCCACTTTCCTACTGGGCTTATTGCTTGATTACTTAAACTGATTGAAATGTAAATAAATGAATAATTCAGGCATCCAAGTCACCAGGTATTCAAATAGTGCACAATACAGTACGTTATATAACAATGATATAATTAAAATCTAGTTAGATTATTGCTTTAATCAGCCCATTTGCTGGGCTGCTTAAAATCTTGTTGGGCCCTTATGGCAAATGTTTTAATTTTCAGTGATTTTTATGTCTTTAATGTAAATAATGTAAATAGTTGAAGTATGAGTGGGAGCATCATGATTGCAAAACTGATTGTTATGCATACATAATCAAATTTCTAGTGAAGTCTGTCTTATACCGCACGCTCATGCAAAGCCAATGACAGGCATACTACTCTGTGTATTTCACTGCTTGTGTAATCTTGTTTTGCTGTTTAACAGCATGTTTGTTATGCACATAGAGCATAAAATGTTAATGTGCTTGATATCTAAGCACCCTTGTGTTAATCTGTAACGTAGCTTCATGTATCCCTCTTTATGTTTCTGAACCTAAACTCTAAGATAGTTACACTTAACTCTGTTACATAGACTGCTTACACAATTCAACTCCAAATAAAAGAGGGTCTGTGTTGTAGTTTGGCAGCCGTGATTCTCTTCTGTCAGCAAAGGTGTGGGAGGAACACTTGTGTAAGCCTATGCTATTGACAAGATGATTAAGTGTGCCTGTCACTTTGAATGACATTTAACACTCAAAACTAAAAAGAGCTAAAGAGGATCTTGTTGTTGTTCATCTCTTTTTATGCTCACATTTTTCTTCAGTTCCTGATGATTTGAGTCTGAAAGCATGGAGGGCAGAGGCCAACGTAGGGCTCCGGCGCTTTTCCGAAGCTCTCTGTGACCTGGAAGATTTGTGCTCTGCCAGGCCCAACTGGGCTGAGGTAAAAACGTGAATCTGTTCTCAGTGGAAATATTTTTGTGTTGTTGTTGTAGCATATATAACATCACTACATCCGATGAAAGGCTGTAATTGTTTTATACAGTTTTATCCGCTTAACTGTTAAGTTTGAAAATGAATATTGATGTATATTGGCAGTGCATTATAAAATATGAATGCTGCTACAGAATAAGTTTTCCTAAGTTTTTATTTTGCATATTTATTTTTGTGTCTTAAACTGCCTGTATCCTTTAAGATTAAGGAAACATGAATTTTCCTTGGTTATCTGAAATAAAAGAGCTTAGTGTAGTTTGTATGCATATTATGTTTGAAATGTACCACTCACTGCTGGTTACAGTGATAATTCCATAAAAATCCTACAAACGTTCAACCACTTATTCTTGAAATATCCGCTGAAGAGAACATAATGCCTCCACCACCTAGTGGCAGAGACATAAAGACAATCCATTTCTGAAGTCTTTCTTCGATGTCACAGAAACGAACATGTTAAAATTTAGTCACCCTTTCACTGTACAGCCGGCTAGCCTGTGACTAGCCAAGCCTAGCCTAGAACTTTGTAGCAGTTATTGGACTGAAAAAAAACACAAACAAGCAGTTAAACACTATGCTGTTCCTGGATGTCAGGAAACAAACGAGACTCTATATAAGGATTCAATCATGGAAAATGAGCATCTGAGGTTTATTTTTTTATGATGGCTAGATTAGTCTTTTTTTTTGTTGTTGTTGTTGTTGTTGTTGTGTTTTTTTAAATCCTGGAGTTTCTCACACAGTTCTGCCCATGTTATAGGCAGTGGTGTAGCGTGCCTCTTTTCACTTGTGAATACAGCCTGTTTAAAAGGGATAAGGAGAGGTTGGAAAATGGTCATGTAAAAATGAATTATGACTGTTTTGTACATAATGCATGTTTTTGTACACAAATGTTATAAGTGGACTTCAGGGAAAAAGATAAAATACCATTTGTATTATATGAGACTATTAAAGGTTATGTGAGAGGTTATGACAAGGCTGATACAGGAAGCCTAGGTTTGTTACATCTGATGCTCAAAATATGCAGGAAGGGTACTCTGACTGTTGTACTGCCATCAGCTTGTCTTATTTTCAAGAGGCTTATTTTGAAGTCACACACTAGTGCAGCAGTACAATTGTCAATGAACAGTTTTTATTACTTAATATTTGGTAATGATTTAAAATTGATCAGAAATGTCACTCAGTAAATTCGTCATCACAGGCTTTGAATTTACTGGTCTTTAGCTAATTCCAAAAACATGAAGAGCATGTTTTTTTGTGGACAAGTGTGTTTTAGTGGTGCTATACAGTGGTATAATAGGAGAATGCGTTATATGCATTACATTTCTCTGTAAAGTCTTGCTTGTCTGCCCTCTTGTGACCATTTCCCTGCATGCTTAGACTTTCTTCCGAAAAGGGAATGTGCTGCTGGAGATGGGGAGACTGACTGAAGCTCTCATGCAGTTCCATCACTGTCTAAAACAACAGCCTGAATTTACTGCCGCTAAGAACCAGATTAAGAAGGTATGGGAAGTAAACAATCTTATGGTAACACAGACCGTACCAACTTGAACATTAAACTCTTTACTCATGATCATAATTATTGAAAAATGTGAAATGTTATGAAAAATTCACAGTATATGGTAACCATACAATCTGATATGTTAGTTTTTATTGTATCAGATAGGGTGTTTAAATGGGTTGTGTTCATGATGTTCATGAAAACATGAATGGCCCACTATAAGAAAACTACGGAAATCCACATTCACTGGAAAATTGTTACGATACCCAGCTGGAGTGCCCATGAACTCCTCTAGAGGGCACTCCACCCCGGACTCTTGCTATTGTTTCTGGACTCCATTTCCCATGTGTTCCTTGCCCCACATATGATCTTGTCATGTGTTACCCTTGTCTTTGTGTCATGTTCTGATTGGTTCCTTGGTTTCCTGCGTCTTGTTCTGATTGGTTGGTTAAGTCATGTGGCCTTGGTTGTTTGGTATATATAGCCCTCATGGAGCCCTTTATTGGTATTTTTGGATTTCACTTTGTAAATAAAAGCTGCACTTGAGTTCATCACTGCACTTGCCTCCATGGACGAATGTTACAGATTACACAACTGCTACTATGAACCCAGCAGCTTCTCGCCTCCTCTGCCTTCGTCAAGGTGACAGGACCATAGAGGATTATGTTGAGGACTTTTGTGGTTTGTGCCATTCAGTGGATTTTAATGACATGGCCCTCAAAGACATTTTCTGTTTTGGCCTCACAAAGGAAATCTCTTTGTTAATGCCTCTTTGTCACACGCCTCGCTGGACTCTGGCTAAATATATTGACTTTGCACTCCGGTTGAATGGTTCCTCGCTCACTGTGGAGATTGCGGATGAGGAACCTGGCTATCTTCCGGTACCCACCACACCGGAGCATTGTCATGTTCCGACCGTTACGTCGTGCCTGCCAAGCCAGGGCCTGCTCACGTCGTGCCTGCCAAGCCAGGGCCTGCTCACGTCGTGCCTGCCAAGCCAGGGCCTGCTCACGTCGTGCCTGCCAAGCCTAAAATTTCTGTACTAATCTCAGTTGGCAGCTGGTTTTAATTGCTGTTATTATGACTCTTTATGTAGCACTTTGAGATTTTCTTTAAAATGTAAAGTGCTTTATAAATAAAATGTATTTTTTATTTATTTATTTTATCATGTCTGCCATGTCAGAGCTTACAGTCAAGATGGCTGCCACGCCAGAGACTTGTCATGCCATGGCCACCTTGCCAGAAACCCGTCATGCCATGGATGCCATGCAAGTTTCCCCTAAGAATTTTTTTTTGGGGGGGGCTATAGTACCCAAGCTCCTGTGGATGTGGCGCTTGGGCCAGGACTGATGAGACTGATTGCCAGTGTGATGGATCTACCTCTGATGTCAGTGCGAGCGGCTGGCATACCAGAGGCCTCTCCTGTCCACGAGTCTGCCCCAGAAGCCTCTCCTGTCCACGAGTCTGCCCCAGAGGTGGTGGCATCCTCTGCAGAACTTCCACAGATGGTGGCTTCCACTACAGAATCTCCTGAGGCATCGGCATCCATTTCTGAGCTTTGCCTGTCCTGTCACAACCATGGAGGCCTTTCATGAACTCCCGCCTGATCCACCTTGGTGGGCACCTGCCTTGTTAGCTCTACATTGGTGGACATCTTCACTGCTGTGGTGGTCATCTGCTCCGCTGTGGGGAACTTTGGACCCATCTGCTTAGCTGTGGTGGTATTCCACCCTGGTGCCCTTCAGCTCTGCCCTGGTGCGCTTGGCTTTCCGCTCTGCCAGGGCTCCATGCTCCTCTGGATCTGACCTGATGGTCCCCTGGGCCTCCACTGTTCCACAGTCTGCCACTACTCCATGGCCCAGGTCCTCCATTGCTCCACAGTCTACCACTGCTTCATGACCCATGGTCTTGCCCATTGTCCCACAGTCCATGTCATTTTCCAGATCATGTTCCCCTTCATGGGCCTGGCCCTCCATCCCTCCCCCTGTTCCACCTCCGCTCCACCCCCCTCCTGGACTCATGTCTATTCCTGTTGAGGAGCAGGGGGGCTGTAGGGGGGAGGTTTATGTTACGATACCCAGCTGGAGTGCCCATGAACTCCTCTAGAGGGCACTCCACCCTGAACTCTTGCTATTGTTTCTGGACTCAGTTCCCATGTGTTCTTTGCCCCACATGTGATCTTGTCATGTGTTACCCTTGCCGTTGTGTCATGTTCTGAGTGGTTGGTTAAGTCATGTGTCCTTGGTTGTTTGGTGTATATAAGAGCCCTCATGTAGCCCTTGTCTCTGGTCGTGTATTGATGATGTTACCTGCAGTCTATTTGTGTTAAGTCTTTATTGGTATTTTTGGATTTCACTTTGTAAATAAAAGCTGCACTTGGGTTCATCACTACGCTCTCCTCCGTGGACGAATGTTACAAAAATTGATAACTGACGGCATATAAATGGGAAAAACTAACTTGATCAAAAACAAAACAAAAAGAAAGAAAGAAAAGAATGGTGATGTTTCTCATTATGGCGCAACCCATGGAAATTTGGTTAGTGGCCAGTGCTATGCATACATTTTTATTTTTATATTTTATTGTATTTTTTTTATTCAATTTTTCAATGTTTATCTTATTTTATCTTTAGTTTATTCTTACTTTATTTCTTATGTGTATTTGTGCCTTGTCTTTTATGCGTGTTGCTGGAACACTCTAATTTCCCATTCAATAAAGTGTTTAATCTCATGATTATGATCTCATGAAGTCTTAATTTCATGATACCATTATCAGGTGCTCACCACCACATGTCAAATGCATCTATTCACAACTTCCATTTGAATGCACCAGCAGTGTCAATTCCGCAAAAAAAAAAACATGAATTGATGTTACATGACAGCAGCAATACAACCATTTAATGATTTCTTTACAGAAATGCTTGCGTTGTTGTGAAATGGAGGATGAGCAATTTCATGTAAATATGATTTTATATGACTCTTTTTTTTTTTTTTTTCTCAGCTTTTTTAGGGGAACTTCTGAAAGAAGTTCTCTATTGTTATTGCTCATACTTTTATTCTTCTTCTTCCACACAAAACTTCGGCGCGTAACTAGTCCCGCACCGTTTGACGTAGACACTCGGGAGAGGTGTCAAATCGTGCGGATTGTTGAGGAGAGGTGTGCTATGACTTTTATAAGCAATCGGCCGGACGGTGGTCGCACAATCGGACAACAACCGGTCAAAAAAGTCCCACAGGATAACATGGGGTCAAAATTTGACGAGCCGTGGCTCAGACACGGAAAGTCGCAGAGACGTGAGAATCGCCAGAGTCTAAGAGGGTGGCAGTCTGTGCGAGAACATGCCCCGCAGCGGAGTTCACGACATACCCCTGGGGCAATAGAGTGCCCTAAAGTTGCCCCATAGAGAATGAATGGGCATTTGGCCCATAGATATAACATGGGAAGTTTGCTCTGACCAAAACTCTGCATCACAAAGTCATAGACACATGAGACTCGCCACACTCGTAGAGGCTGGCAGCCTGTGTGAGAACATGCCCCACAGTGGGGTAGATCTCAAACCTCTGGGGCAACAGGGCCCCACAGTTGCCCCATAGAGATAACATAGGGATCCTGCAGTGAACAGGACTCGGCATCACAGTGACACACACACACAAGACTCACCACATTCAAAGGCACTGGCAGCCTGTATGAGTCCATGCATTGCAATGGACTACATGTCATACCCCTGGGGCCATAATGCCCCCGGGATTTGCCCCATAGAAATCACATAGGGATTTTCAATTGCACATAACTCTGCATCACAGTGTCATAGAGACATGGGTGAGGGCTCGTTTTACT
>CM074951.1:13443644-13458607 GCA_037577455.1 Pangasius macronema
GCCTCCTGGAAACAGTTGCATCAAGCATGCCGAAACGAGTGTTTGAAGTTATCACCAAGAACGGTGGGGCTACTCACCAAATGCAGTTTTCAATAAATTGCCAATATCTGTTTAGGAGTGTGTGTATGTATGTGTATATAGGGAAAAATCTCCTGGGCTTTTCACACAACAGTCTCAAGAGTAGACAGAATGGTGAAAACGCATGGAGTGAGCGACAGTTCTGTGGGTGGAAATATTTTGTTGATAATAGAGGTCAGAGGAAAATGGCCAGATTGTTTCGAGCTGCCAGGAAGGATATATTAACTCGTATAATCACACTCTACATCTGTGGTGAGCAGATTTTTCTTTCTTTCTTCCTCTCTTTATTCTCTAATCTTCAGCTGCCCAATTTCTGTTAGCCTGTGCCCATGATAGCCTCAGATTCTTGTTCTTGGTGCACAGGAGTGGAACCTGATGTGGTCTTCTGCTGTTGTAGCCCATCCACCTCAAGGATTGTTGTGTGTTCTGCTTTTCTGCTCACCATGGTTGTAAATAGTGCTTATTTGAGTTACTATAGACTTCGTCAGCTCAGACCAGTCTGGTCATTCTCCTTTGATTTCTCTCATCAACAAGGTGTTTCAGCCTACAGTTTTTGCAGCATTTTGTGTAAACTCTACAGACTGTTCCAGGAGATCAGCAGTTGAAATAGTTAAACCAGCCCTTCTGGTACCAACATCCATGCCATGATCAAAGTCAGAGATCTCATTTTTTCTTCATTCTGATCTTTGATGTGAACAAGAACTGTACGTGCATTTGTTTCTTGCACATTGTGCTTCTGCCACATGATTGGCTGATTAGATAATGACATGTACAGGTGATCATAATAAAGTGGACTGTGAGTGTACTACAGTCAGGTGCACATTATTCAATTTGATGTCTCTTTTCTATGACATGTACTATACTAATCAGTTTTTAACTTCCACAGCCTTTTAAAAATAACTGGTCAGGTAGTAAAAATGAACAGCTATGCAACTCCTAATATATCTGTTTTGCAAATATTGGAAATATATTACAGTAAGAAGGAGATTTAAGAACTCAGGAACCCTGGGTGATGCATTTCAGGATTCGGCATCAGTCATTCAATCACTGTAATAGCCAACACCTGACACATTTCTGAATCCTTTTTTTTTTTAATGCCTTGCATCCAGCATGTTTTGCCCATGGGCCAAAACATGGTCTAGTCTATGCTATCACCAGTCTGCCTGCAGTCTATCCCATAGCCTAGCGACCACCATTTAGGAGTAAGTATTGTTGGTATGTGTTCATTTGTGTTTTACAGGGAAATGAACAAGAGGCAGACATATGAGCAAGCCAATAAAGTCTTTGATAAGGCAATGAAGCTTGAACAGGAATTTGGAGAGTATTTCACAGGTAAACATTCTTGTTTTTCCATGGTATGTGCCTAAATGATTATGGAACAACTTAACTACTCCGTTATTTCAAATGTGAGATACAAACTATAGGGTCTTTCTAGGGTTGACAAAATTAACTTATCTGCTTGTGTGTTCTCTCTCTCTCATTTCGCAGCCATAGTCCAGGGTGACTCGCTAGAAGAGATCTACAATAAAATCAAGCTGATCATCGAGGAGCAATCAGGCCCCTACATCTGGATCCCATCCTCAGAAAAACTCTGAGTGTGCAGCCTCCATCCTCTGCACGCATGCGGAGTAATGTTCCAACCCCTGCCCTCCTCCAGCCCGAGTCCTCTCCTTCCCTTTTTACTAAAATGTTTCATATCAAGTTTTAGTGTCATCATTATGTTAACTCAGATTAAAAGAAGTCTTATCCCCTATTACTGTGACTGTGCACACCCCTGCATGAGTTTCTCAGCAAATCCGTTCAAGACTAGGAATTTCATTACAAATTATTTTTGTCTGGTAAAACAAAAAGGGAAATTGAACAAATCATTTACGTTTGGATGGACTTCGGAAGCCAGTGTCTCAAGACGAAAGAGGGGTTTTGGGATTTTAAAAAGTTTCTTGGAAATGGAGACTGACCGAAAAGCTGGAATCCTGTATATGTTCATTGTTGCATTGTAAAGAAATGGAAAAGGCTGATCAGAGACCATCAAGGTTTTCTACAAGGACTAAACACAAACCAAACCTGCTGAAGGTACTGTTCATGGATCACTGACCATGTTTATAGAAATTTGGTGGAGAATCTTAGAACATGGTGATCTTCCGTAATCACACAGCAGTTAGCTATTTGGCTGGCTGCTGCTGCCAGTTGTTGATCAAGAAACCACTGAAGGCAGAACAAATGGAAAAAGAATATAAATCTATACATTTATATTACTGACATCACATGGTAAACAAAAATCCTATGGAGATTTTACTACATATTATACTATGGTACACATTTTACACTTCACTAGAATTGTCTATTTGGAGGGCTGTTAGAGTTTTGTCTTGGTTTTTTGTGTTTCTCTTTCCACACTTTTTTTTTTTTTTTTTTTTTTAAGCTGCTCTTGATTAAAGATGGAGTAGAGGGGTGTAACTGGGCTCTCTGCAGAACACCAAACTGCCTTAAAATTAATAAAATTAGTGAATTCTGAGAGGAAGCTACAAATTACTCCACCGATCAGTGCTTAACGGAAGACTCAATCAAACCTGTGTTCTGAGTTTTCTACTGCATATTGGAGGCCTAACTTGTGAGTGCAATAGACTTAAGTGTCTTACCTCTTTGAAATCCTTATTTCATCATTGCTTGTCTTTTAGTGACTGATTTTTGAATAATGATTTTGGCAGCCAAGGCTCCTCTTAAGCTATTGAACAGCAGCTAGCCCATTTGCACTTTCTCAACCTATCAAGTCTTTTCTCTTCGGACTGAACGGTAACATGGTACTGTCCTGTATGCTGCCCAGCTGGGAAGCCTTAAAACGGGTAGAATTAAGACAATAATTGTATTGGATGTCCTTCTCAATATTAAAAGTCAATAGAGCCTGAATTGGCCTAAGTTCCCTAGACCTGCCAGATGTTTTCATTAAATGTGTTTGGGATTATTTTAAATATTTTTTCCATACAACTTGGGGCTGATGTGACTACTGTGTTTATCATTGTAGCAGGGGTGAGCTCAGAAATTTGATGATTTAATGTAACAATTTAGCAGTAAAAAGGCAGCAATGACATGATGGAAACTAAATGTATCAACAGAATTTTCCCTAAAAGGAATAGTCAAGCTAAGTAGTTATTTGCAGGATTATCCCTCCTTGTTATTTGCCATGCCTTGGGAACGCTGCACCTGTGGTGATCCTCCTGTAAACAGTCTGACTGAACACAAGAGGAAAAGCCCACTGCAGTTCTGAGTTTTACCGCTCTGCATAAGAAGGGACTGTGCAGGCTTAATGATAAAGGATTATAAAAGTCTCCCTGGATGAAAGTTTCATAATTTTTGGAGGTACAAGAACCAGCCCAGCATTTTCTTCTATGACCACAGGACGTGATGAAAGTGCTGTGCCCTCCACACTCCAGCTCCTGTATCTGCAGGCATTTCCTAAGCAGATGTGACCATCTGCCAGACATTGTCACTAAACCAGCTGTCATACTTGTGTCAAAACCAGAGTTCAGGGAATAACTGAAGGGAACAGAGCCATTTATAAACTGCTTACAGACTGTTTCAAAGGGTGTTAGCTGTAAAATGTAAATATCCCCTCACTTGTGCTTCATGCATGCGTGACACAGCTGGGACAAATGTTTTATAGATCACATGTCAGGTAAGTAAACTGACTTATTCTGAGATTAATTTCCATACAAATGTGCCGTAATGTTGGTATTTCTCTCTAGACAAAAATCTTCAGCTGCCTATCAGAACACATTTTCTAGTCAGTTGGGGATTGATTTCCCTAAACTAGGGCCTGTCTACTTGTGATATCTTGTGGAACTTGTCTGAGTGTATAAATGAAAATTGTAAAAAAGTAATTATATACACACACATATACATATATATGTATATATATATATCTCAAGAGATAAAGACAGCAACCTGTAGGAGGTTATTAAAGTAAACCAGGTGCATAACTAATTAATTTAGTGTACAACTGGTCCTCTGGTGTTGAGTAAAGGAACAGCTGACTGTTAATGTGTCTGGTGTCAGTCAGCCATGTCAGTAAAAGCCCAAAGAATTTTCATTCATTGTATTTTTTCTATAGAGGTTGCAGAATCCTCCATTGATTCTGAATGGCTCTGTGTGTACTGATGAGGGTAACAGTTTTTGCTCCAGTGGAGAAGTGATGAAATAAACATGTTTAAGGGTGGGATACAAGGGTTCCCGTTTGTCTTCTTGGGTGATGATTAGTTATTAATGTGAAAGCACACATACATTGATTGTATAAGAGAGTCCTTTTGTAACTACAGAAATGATAGAAATGATCATGACGCACATGAAAACAAGTCTTCTATCCTGGTCAGGTGGGAACCTGAGGTGGTCACTTCTAGAATATTTTGTTTGTTTATTTATTTTTTTCCCTTTTTTCTTTTTTGGACTGGACAAAAGTTTATTTGTTTGGAATTAATAAAAACTGTGGTTCTGTTGAGATTTGAACATGGGCTTTTTCCATTCCCCCATCAGAGAGTCAGTATGTAATATTAGGACAGTGTAACAGATATGTTGTGTAGGATATACAGAATGTTGCATAACAATGTACAACCTTTCAATTAATATGGCAGTGTACATTTTCTGATTATACAATACATTGCCACAGAAAAATCTTCACTTGCTACTGAATACAAAAACTTGTACCTAAATCAATCATCACTCCTCCATTATGTGGTTCTTCTTAGCTTTGTCTAGCCTGTCCAGCACCTCACTATACAGACCAGACATCTGAAAAGACATTTTATCATGTCACATTTTGGTCAGTATTAAAATTGTCAGCAATACTGATGTTAAGGAGCTAAAATTCATACCTTTAAAACCACACCTTTAATTATAATGAACTTGTATGCTGAGCCCTGATGTTCACATACAATTCTCTTGCAGTATGATTAGTGTCTCACTATGTGCTTGGTTGTTCACAGTATCAAACTGACAAAAGCATCTTTCTCATGTAATCTGTGCTTTATCAGCATGATTTCCACTGTTGCTATCAGTGAAAACTAAGTATTACAATACATTGGGCAGGCCCTTTATCCTATAGGGCCTAAAATGTCAGTATGTCTTTCCAATGAATCCAACCAAGGTGACAACAAAATGCATACTTCTTCATATCAAGGAAAAGGAAGTATGGAATAGAATACTTTGGTGCATTGTTTTTTTTAAAGCGTTTTTTTACCTGAGTCTGATAGCTGTCCTGCATAGAACCTAGGTGCTGCAGGAAGCTTATCCCTAAACCACACCACTTCTCAGCCTCAGGATACTGGGACAGACTGTAGAGCAAAATTCCTGTGTTCCATGCTCGAGTCAACAGCCATAAGATCTCCACTTCAGGGAAGTCTTCTGACTGGAGGGAAACAGCAAAACTATTACTCTATAGAATAAATTGGGGTCAAGCCCACAAATTTAAAATTGAATGCTTCTGTTTTAGGGCATCCTCATTTTCGCCTAAATGTTAAGGTTAATACCAGCACACAGAGTTATGAATTGCCTTTAAAAACAGAATAGTTGATCATGACTAATATAGATGGGTGACAAATTGAAGGAAAACTTTGTGGCTCTGATACGCTGAGGGGGGATTTTGCTGGCAAGGTTTGGGTCCACCAATCAATACAAACTTATTCTGACTGATCTCTTTTATCCTATAATGAAACATTTCTATACTGATGGGAGTGCACTCCTTCAGGATAACAATGTCCCATACTCAGGGCAGGAAAGCTGACTGAATGATTTGATGAAGATAAAAATTATGTACAGTCAGGTCCACAAGTATTTGGACAGTGACACAACTTTCATAATTTTGCCTCTGTGCACAATGGATTTGAAATGCAATCAAGATGTGTTTGACGTGCAGACTTTCAGCTTTAATTCAACGGGTTTCACA
The DNA here is from genome assembly GCA_037577455.1 of Pangasius macronema. Classification (NCBI taxonomy): domain Eukaryota; kingdom Metazoa; phylum Chordata; class Actinopteri; order Siluriformes; family Pangasiidae; genus Pangasius; species Pangasius macronema. Next base: position 13,449,658 of record CM074951.1, read on the forward strand.
AAAATATTGCAGTTTAGGAATTACAGTTATTTTTTACAGAGTCCCTCCGTTTTCACAGGCTCAAAAATATCTGGACAATTGAATGATAAGCAGTTTCAAGGTCTGGAGATGATTCCCACATTGAATTTGCATTTGGTAGCTGTTCATGGGATGCAAGTGAAGGAGGCCATCATAAGGCTGAAAAAAACAAAACAGACCTATCAGACAGACAGGAGAAACTTTAGGTGTGGCCAAATCAACAATCTGGTACATTCTTAAAAAGAAGGAATGCACAATGCAACTTGTGCATTGTCCAAATGGAAAATGGGTGTAAATCCATAACAGTTAATACAATATTTTTGTTAAACCCATTGAATTAAAGCTGAAATTCTACACTTCATTCACATCTTGATTGCTTCATTTCAAATCTATTGTAGTGGTGTACAGAGGCAAAATTATACAAATTGTCAATGTCCAAATACTTATGGACCTGACTGGAAATCATATGCTATGGCCTTCACAGTTGCTAGATCCCAACCCAGTTGAACACCTATGAGAGATTTTGGATCCAAACAAGAAGAATTTCTTTTGAAAGAATATTGCTCATTCCTACAGTAGAGTTCAAGAAGCATGCAGAATCTGTGAACAGGTGCAGTGAAACTGTTCTTGTAGCTCAATGTGTCCTTAGTACACCTTAGTAACACACTACACACTTTAAATGTATATTTGCTTAGAGATATTGAAATTTAAAGATCAGAAATTAAGATTTGTTTAATATCTTGATTCAGATTAATCCAACTAGTCAGTTTTTTTTAAAGCCAAGTTAGTTAAAAGAACAGGTGCTACAAACATTTTCAGTTTAGCAAATTGGCAGGAAGAGGCTGGTGAATTCAGCATCTGCTAACTGAAGCGTAGCTAAAAGCCCATTGACTGAAACAGGAGATTCTTTTGAGATGGGGATAATTGCTGAGCTACAGTAGTTGATATGTGATGGGTGCTGAGTCATGCTGGCCAACTCACTGCAGCTGAAATGATGGACAGGGCCTCCTCATAGTAACTCCACACTTCCTCTAATATATGTGGCTCCACTTCACACACACCGCTGGGCAACGACAGCTGGATCAGAGTGTGCAAGCAGTAACTGTTGTGTGCACACACAAAAACAAATAAAGTTGTGGGAAAAAAATACATTTTGTCTTTAATAGCATATATAGCATCAGGGCAATTACCAGCAGCGTGCCAGATCTGACTGTGTGCCTTGCTTGTGTAGAGACAGGGCAATTGTCAGAGCCTTCTTACACACCACAGGAAAGTGCGCTGGGGGTTTCATTGCTAAGGCTGCATATAGAAAATTGGTAGCAATTTTGATAAACCGCATAACCTTATCATATCACAGCACAAATAATTTGCATTCTTAGATGTCTGAATATGCATAAAAGCTGAAGTAACTACTTGAATCAGTAAACAATATCTTACTTGCAATTGTCTCCAAAATTTTTGTATCAATGTTTTCAAGCTTCAGGACTGACTCAAGCACAGTCTCAAGCTTGGGATCATTTAACTTGGCTCGTGCCTCGAACTCGTACAGAAGCAATAAAGTGTCAGTTGGGTCTTTGGAATAGTCACCTAAAAATAAATTGAATGCTTTGCAATGTCTGCTACATTTATGAAGTTGGGTTTACACTGGAATAAAGTTCTAAGTATTGTAGTATTATTCAAAATAACTGAAAATAAGATACCTGATGCTTTCAAAGCCCTCCATATCTCCCAGCAGTTTTGAATGTGCTCTAAAGCTTGGGTCAGGATCTCAGTCTGAAACGCAGTAAATTAGAAGAGTTAGCATACAGCACCCTCTAGTGGATCGCTCAGGGAACACTGCACATAAATGCAGAAAACGTGTTTAAGAAATACTTGGTAATTTTCTTGGTAATATTTTCTGGTAATGTACTCTATAGTCAGACTCTATATGTCTTTAAAAAAAAAAAGACAAGAAAACTAATCTGAATAACAAAATAATCAATTCTGAATGGTATGTCAAAAAATGTTGCATGCTTTATTTGCCTGTTGTTCAATCTGAGGAGTCTTGCAGCAGATGTCCAGACAGGCAGCAGTAGCCATCAGCAAACACGTCTTCTGCCCCATCAACACACCTCTATCTTGAACACAAAGCTTTGACAGCTGACCACCAACGGAATCAGAGGAACCAGAGGAAATGGAAGATGTCAAGAGTCAAATGTAGGTTTCTGTTTAAAGCACATCTTTGCATGTAATCAGACATTAATCCCCTAAAGGTGTCAAACTCGAGGACCTTATTTTAGTAAGCTAACCTACAAAAATAACATGTAATGTTAATAACATGTAATAATATGGCCTATAGTACTCTACTGCCCAACATTTTCACACTGGAACAGTATTAGTTCTAAAATAACTGAATCCAAATTCCAAAATTGTCGTATTAGGTCCCTGTGTGCACTAACACTGACACCTACAAAGCTGTAAAAAAAAAAAACAAAACTCATTTATCAAAGACTCATTTATCAAGCTCGACACAAACAGATTTATGTGTAAATTTTTAGCACAAGCATTTATACAAAAAATGTGGTATTCATGAAAATACCGTAAATTCTGAAAAACCTTTTTGTATGTTACTCCTGCTCCTGAGGGTGTGACTCAATTCACTTCGATTGATCGACTTCAAATCTTATAATTTGCAATAAGTTACTGCACTTTTATATATGGATTACACTGTCAAGTTACAAGAATGTGCAAATAAGTCAACTTATTTATTTCAAATGCACAGAAAACAAATGTTTTTTTTTGACTCGTTGCTTCATATAGGCTCACATGGCATTAAGGAAATATCAGACACACACGCCATAACATTAAAACTACCTGCCTAATATTGTGTAAGTGCCAAAACAGCCCTGACCCATTGAGGCATGTACTCCACAAGACCTCTGAAGGTGTGCTGTGGTATCTCGCACCAAGACATTAGCAGCAGATACTTTATGACCTCTAAGTTCTGAAGTGGGGCCTCCATGGATCTGACTTGTTTATCCAGCATCGTACAAACAAGGATCAGATTGAGATCTGGGGAATTTGGAGGCCAAGTCAACGTCTCGAACTCTTTCTTCCTCAAACCATTCCTGAACAATTTTTGCAGTGAGGCAGGGTGCATTATCCTGCTGAAAGAGGCCACTGCCATTAGGGAATGCCATTGCCATGAAGCGGAGTACTTGGTCTACAACAATGTTTAGGTAGGTGATATGTGTCAAAATAACATCCACATGAATGCCAGGACCTAAGGTTTCCACGCAGAACATTGCCCAGAGCATCACACTGCCTCCACTGGCTTGCCTTCTTCCCATAGTACAACCTGCTGCAATCTCTTCCTCAGGTAAGTGATGCACCTGGCTGTCCACCTGATGTAAAAAAAAAAAAACGTGATTCATGAGACCGGGCTCACTGGTGTTTATTGATGATGTGACTGCTGACAGAAGTAGCAAGATGAATTCTGAGGTGTATAGGGCCATACTCTCTGCTCACATTCAGCCAAATGCTACAAAACTGATAGGACGCTGCTTCACAGTGCAGGTGGATAATGACCCTAAACATACTGCAAAAGCAACTCAAGACTTTTTAAAGGCAAAGAAATGGAATATTCTTCAATGGCCAAGTCAGTCGCCTGATCTCAACCCAATAGATCATGCTTTTAAAGTGAAGTGACTTGTGGCCAAGTATGGTGATCCATACTCGGAATTTATGCTCTGCATTTGACCCATCCAAGTGCACACACACCCCTGGAGCCTTTTTTGCTGCAGCCCCCGGGGTGCAGCTGGGGGTTCGGTGACTTACTCGAGGGTAGAGGAGAGCACTGGTCATTCATTCCCCCACCTACAATCCCTGCTGGACCGGAGACTCGAACCCATGACCTTCAGGTTTACTCTCTAACCATTAGGCCACGGCTGCCCCACTTCTCCACTTCACTGTCTTCACTTACTGAAGACAAGACTGAAGGCAGAAAGACCCACAAACAAGCAGCAACTGAAGGTGGCTGCAGTGTGAAGGCCTGGCAAAGCATCTCCAGGGAGGAAACTCAGAATTTGAGATTTGAGAACATGGGCTCCAGACTTCAGGCAGTCATTGACTGCAAAGGAGAACACCCGAATTAGCAGGTCCGCCACTGGTGCACCGTTCTAAGCGTATGTGACAGACGTGAAAGAGCCTGGAGATGCCGTGGGGAACGTTATGCTGCCTGCAACATCATCCAGCATGACCGGGTTGACAGTGGGTCAGTGATGGTCTGGGGAGAAATATCCTTGGAAGGTCATAGGTAGGCAGTTGTAGTGTGTACGCAGTTTCTGGATGACAAAGGCATTGATGCCATTGACTGGCCCTCACGTTCCCCAGACAGAATCCAATCGAGGAGCTCATTGATGCCCTGATACTGATCTGGGAGGAGATCCCCCAGGACACCATCCGCCATCTCATCAGGAGCATGCCCAGACGTTGTCGGGAGTGCATAAAGGCACATGGGGGCCATACAGACTACTGACTTACATTATGAGCTGCCATGATGAAATTCATGCAAGTTGGATCAGCTTGTAATTTAAATTTTTGACTTTGATTTTTGGTGTGATTTTGAGTCCAGCCCTCAATTTGGCTTCCACTGACCATTGTGACATAATTTTTTTCTCAAAAAATTACATAATGTGTATAAGTAAAGATCTTCAACTTTAATATTTCGTTCATCGAGATCCAGTGTGTGATTTCAGTGTTCCCACTATTTTTTGAGCACTGTATATATTTTCTATAATTTTGCCTTTGTACCCCAATGAAACAGTGAAGGTGTGATTGAAGTACAGACTTTCAGATATAGTTCAAGGGGTTGTTTAGGAATTACAGTCATTTTTCCATTTTACAGTCCCCAAATGGAAGGCCACAGAAGACAACTAAAGTGGATGATCACAGAATCCTTTCCTTGTTGAAGAAAAACCACCTCACAACATCTAGCCAAGTCAACAACACTCTGGAGGAGGTAGGCGTATCATTGTCAAAGTCTACAATCAAGAGACACTTTCATTAAAGCAAATACAGACAGTTTACCTCAAGATGCAAACCACTGGTAACACTCAAGAACAGAAAGGCCAGAATAGACTTTGCTGAAAAACCTCTAAACAAAATTTTACCATCTGATGCTTTTACCAGAATGATGGGAAGAGTATGGAGAAGGAAAGGAAGAGCTCATGTTTAAAAGCACGGTAAAAGTCTGTCAAAGCATCTCAAGGCAGGAAACTGAGCATTTGATGTCGTCCATGGGTTACAGACTTCATGCAGTCATCGATTGCAAAGGATTTGCATCCAAGTATTAAAAATAGTTGTTAGTTTGTTAGTTTAATAGATGTTAGTTTGTCCAATTACTGTACTGCTGTAATTGCTAAAAGGTTAATGCAATATTTTTGTTAAACCCCTTGAATTAAACCTGAAAGTCTACATCTTGACTGCTTCATTTCAAATATATTGTGGTGGTGTACAGAGCCAAAATTACAAAAATTGTGTCACTGTCCAAGTATTTATGGACCGACCAGTATATAGTCAGATCCGGGAGTATTTGGACAAAGACAGAGTTTTTGTGATTTTGCCTTTATACACCACCGCAATGGATTTCAAATAAAACAATCAAAATGTGATCAAAGTGTAGACTTTCATCTTTAAGAGGTTCCACAAAAATATGGCATTTACCATTTAGGAATTACAGCCATTTTAAGCAAAGTACACATATGTTTAGGGTCACTATCCACCTGCACTGTGAAGCAGCGTCCTATCAGTTTTGTAGCATTTGGCTGAATGTGAGCAGAGAGTATAGCCCTANATACACCTCAGAATTCATCTTGCTACTTCTGTCAGCAGTCACATCATCAATAAACACCAGTGAGCCCGTTCCATTTGTAGCCATACATGCCCATGCCATAACACTTCCACCACCATGTTTGACACATGATATGGTATACTTTGGATCATGAGCTGTTCCTTTCTTTCGCCATACTTTTCTCTTGCCATCATTCTGGTACAAGTTAATCTGGTACAAGTCAATTAAGACTTTATATTGGTAGCTCCAGTCGAAAAGCTGCCATCAACTCCAGACCTTTTATCTGCTTCATTTGCCTTGAAGTAATGAGGCAATGGACCGCACCTGGTCAATTAACTTCTTGTCAGTCAATTGTCCAAATACCTTTGAGCTCCTGAAAATGGAAGTACNATTCCTAAATGGTAAATGCCATATTTTTGTGGAACCTCTTAAAATGAAGCTGAAAGTCTACACTTCGATCACATCTTAATTGTTTTATTTCAAATCCATTGTGATGGTGTATAAAGGCAAAATCACAAAAACTCTGTCATTGTACAAATACTTCCAGACCAAACTAGGTAGGTAGGTAGGTAGGTGGATGGATGGATGGATGGATGGACGGACGGACGGACGGACGGACGGACGGACGGATAGATAGATAGATAGATAGATAGATAGATAGATAGATAGATAGACAGACACACAGTAAGTCAGACAGCAAATCAACCCAAATCCATTTTAAGACAAATAAGGCTAATTGTTCAAATAAGATGAAATTCCACCATATAAATTGAGAATGGGCTGGTCTTGTGCAAATGGCAGAATTGATATTACTGGAAGAGACTGGAAGAGTCAGCACATGATGCCCTTTGTCAGGCAACAGATTTTTAGAGATATGCCTGGTATGAATTTTTCTTTTGCAGAATGAACACTAGCTTTTAAGTTTCTGTCTGCCATGGCATCTGGTCAATTTTAAAAAGCTTTGTCGTGGTTTGGCCTCCTCTGGTAGCAGAGAAACTCTGTTGATTAGCAGTAAAACATTTTTACTCAGTTTTTGTGTCAAACCATTTTCTTTTCTGACCTCACTTATATTACACTGAATCGATGACACCTTAATTCATCTCCATGATTTCTCTCCATATTTTGGTCTTTTCTTAAAGATGGATAATTAATAGGTAGTCTTCACACACAGCAGAGTCAACTTCAATCAAAGGCACAAAAAAGATTGAACAGTCTTAGTAGGTTTTAGTGTTCCAATTTAACAGTCATGGGTAGATAAATGGATGGAAAGATGAAGTACTTATTACGTATTCGATGTTTGGTAAAATACATCATAAATTTTATCACCTCATAATGCACACAGTTCTTTCCCTAAAACCTCCTACGTTTTGCTTTAAGATCCTAAATTTATTTTATGTTTATGTAATCTACGCTTATCTATGACATAAATGCATTTAAAAATTAATAAGCCTTAAAGTTCACACACAAAAATGCTAATCTGGCCCAGGCAGAAATTAAGTTCATCATCCTTGCTCTGAAGAGAAAATTAAGCATGTTATCTGAATTTACCTGGTAGCACAGAAGAAAGAAATCCCTCATTCTAACAGAGCTGCTCTCACACTGCAAGGCTGCGTTCCATGCTGACAGAGTAAAGGAAATACAAGATACATAATCATGGCGCTGCAATCATTACTTACTTACAGTACTTCAAAACTAAATATACTGATTCATCACATATAACAGATCAGGAAAGTGAGATTGCACCTATCCTTCTGAACCAGTTGGCCTTGTCAGAGCAAAGGTCCTCTGCTTGGCCAGGTGCTTTTCTGAGTTGGGACACATTTTTCAGTGCTGTTCAAAACACATACAAGAAGCATATTTCACACACTCTTGTAAGAATACTTTCTCAGTTGACAGAAGAATATAAAGTGATGGATATCACCATAAATGGGGATTTATGTAAAAAATATCAATATTATCACACCTACCCATCTTTAGATACAACAAGAGCACCTCTAGACTGGCATCCCTGTAGCAGTTGAAAGAATAATTGTGTCAAAATGAACATCAAAATTTTTATAAAGTTAAAATAAAGTTAAAGTTATTATAAATAAAAATACAGTTAAAAACAATTAGAAACTTTTATAGGGAAAAAATAAAAATAAAAACTTACAATAAACTAGTTGCACAAGTGTTCACACCCCTAAACTAATATACTGTTGAAACACCCTTTGATTTTATAATACCACTCAGTCTTTTTGGGTCTATCAGCGTGGCACATCTTGACTTGGCAATATTTTTCCACTCTTTCTTGCAAAAACATTCTAGATCTGTCAAATTGTGAGGACGTCTGTGCAGAGGTCATTTGATTTCACCCCATAGATTTTCAGTTGGATTCAGGTATGGGCTCTGGCTAGGTCATTCAAAAACATTCATCTTCTTTTGGTTAAGCCATTCCTTTGTTGATTTGGATGTATGCTTTGGGTCATGCTGAAAGGTGAAATTCCTTTTCATCTTCAGTCTACTAGCAGACACCTGAAAGTTTTGCATTACAATCGGCTGGTATTTGTAGTTATTCAAAATTCCCTCCAAACTGATAAAACCCACAGTTCTGGCTGAAGAAACACAGCCCTAAAGCATGATGCTGCCACCACCATGCTTCAGTGTGGGTATGGTGTTCTTGTAGTGATGTGCTTTTTTTTGCACCAAACATTACCTTTAGAATTTCTCATCTGATATTTCTGCAGCTCCTTTAATCAGCTCCTATTGGTCTCTTAACAGCCTCCCTGATAAGTTTTTGTCTTGTCCTTTTGTAAATTTTGTGGGATGTCCTGTTCTTGGTAATGTCACTGTGGTGCTCCATTTTCTCCACTTGTTGATGATGACCTTCATGGTGTTCCATGGTACATCTAATGTTTTGGAAATTCTTTTATGCCCCTCTCCTGATTGATATCTTTCAAGTGAGATATCACACATGCCCCCCCCTCCCCCCCCCCATTGTGCACTCCATCAATGTCCTCCCACCACTACATCACGGACACAAGCGTAATCATTGTAAGCATGTAAACCGTGACGCTTATCACTGCACCATATTGAGTAGATGAACGAGTAGTCCTGACGAGT
>CM074951.1:13464552-13475642 GCA_037577455.1 Pangasius macronema
CTTGCTCTTGTTTCTTCTTTTGGCATTTTGAAGAAGTACTTACAACCTGGTTACGATCCACCAGTGCGAAGTGTGAAAACTTGTCTTAAGATTTTTGATCAGAAGTGTGTATATATATATTATAATTTATTCATTAACACAGTAAGAGTACAGTCTCACCTGAGCCAAAATGAACTGTCCTCAAGCTTCTTTTTATTATATGTATCCACACCAAATTTATAGCAAATTAGGGACAGATATCCAGTCTATTAAACAATTTCCAAAAATATGAAAAACATTAAAAGTGTATTACAGCAAAATATCAAACAAGAAAATACATTAGTAGCTCTCTATAGCTATAGAACACCTCCTTGGGAAGTCTCAGAAGCATCTCTTTACATCGGTCTATACAGGACACAGCCTCCTGTTGATTCTCTTGAGCAAGTGCCTGCAATGACAAGACACCACCATTCCGTTCAATAATTCATTAATGATTTGTGTAATTATTATCACCTTATCATTCTAAGAATAGTGCAATGTATTTTCAATTCCTCTTTTCTAAAGTATTAAACTTGCTTCTTTGCTCACTGATTCAGCTTTATAAGAAAGAACCCGCAGCAGGTCCTTCTCAGCATCTCCTTTTGTTAGGTTGGTATCAGCACCTTCATCTCTTTGGGATATCAATCTGCAGTAAAGAGTCTCCAGGCTCTGGAAGGTCATACAATATATCATCACATCACGTCTACAATGCATAAAGGAAGTTGTACCCCTCGATATCTGAGCATTTTTTTTTACACTGAAAGCACACATTACCCCCAAATTACACTTACAGTTACCGCCTGACTCAAAAAATCATCAGCAAGCTTGGGATTTTTACAGTCAAGCCATGTTCTTCCTGTCTTACTAGCCATCTGAAAAAAACAGATCATACAATTTAATAACAAAAAATATAAACTGGAATCTGGAAATAGATATAAAGGTGCATAAACAGTATATTAGCATCACCAAATAAAACAAGAGATAATGAATGAATGAATGTTTTCAGGGCATAGAGAAGTACTCAGGACAGTATAATAAAATGCTGTAATTATGTTAACAAACCAGAATCTGCTTGCGAATTGTATTTTCTGATGAGTTCTCAGGTTCACATAAATATAGGAGTCGGCAAGCTATGTGACGCACTGCAACACATAAAGGAAAGTACATAGTTTTTACAGCCTATGTACACTTATAAACCAAATAACTACATGGAAAGCTGACGATCCGATGGTACACTGTTAAACAACATATATAAAGCAAATAATATTACAGTACTGAAACCTTTGGCTCTTTGTTGCTCGTTGATGGCTGAACCAACATTTTTGGTCACAGCCCAGTTCCACAACTGAAAAACGTATTCTTCAACCTAGAAAAAGAAAACATAAGCTTTTAAAGTTTTGTCTTCATGAATTTAAAAAAAATCAAAATCAAGGAAAATGGAAAAAAAAAAATCCTAAACAAAATCTTAATGAACCCAAGGTCATCATACTTACATAGAGCATTGGATAACAGCACTGTGCTGACATCTGCCCTTTTCAACAACCAAACCCCCAAATGATTGGCTGGTGAAATGGGTTTGCCCAGAGCTGGGCAACTTAAACTGGCATTTGCAATTCCAGATACCACTTTTGTTGTTATTTTAACTAATCTTTCATAATTCACTTTTACATAAAATAAACAGACACAAACAAAAACCCACAACATTCACAACACAATGCACAGTCTCATCTTTTAGTAGGAACTGGAGACTACATATCCCACTAGATCCTTTGACTCACCACACAAGGCTGTGAGAACACAAACACAATATTATTTTAAGGAAATGTACATGTGTTTGACATGGAAATGTACCTTAGAACTATTCTAGCTAGCCCTGAATAATAAGATAATTAAAACTGTACATTGTGTTCATGATGTGTGTGTGTGCTGTTGTACTGTATTTTCCCTCCAACTGCAGGTGGAAACGTGTTGTGATTTTGTATGTTTGGTATGACCATGCTTGCACACAGTATGCCACTTATCCTGTTCGTTTTGCCCTCTTACTTCATAAAATCCATAATAAATGTGCCCACAAAGTTGCTTTGAAAATGAAGGGAGCAGGTGAGTTTGTTTAAATGCAAGTCTGCTAGTTAGCTTAGCCAGTTTCTAATGTATACAAAGTACACTTGCTAGCCTTTACAAAAAAAAGTGTATATTTTGTTTTTTAATTTAATTTTTTTAATAAATTATTATTTTTTTTATTATGACTTGTTTCACTTGTATTTGAACAGTTTCATTTCTTTAAAAAAATCTGATGTTTGGGGGGGGGGGGGGGATAATGGAGTAAGATGTGTTTTACAGTGCTCCTGCAGAACCTATAATAAATTAAACCTACAACAGCATTTTAAGTCTGAGATTCAACAGGACCCTGGCCGCAAATAAACATATAACAACACCAATCTAACATCACAGTTGTGGATGGCAGCGAATCTCCGTAAATACAAGTACTCCGGCCCTACAGGCTCAAGGCCTGTAGTCTTGGGACAAAGTGGCTCCGAAATGAAAGAGAACATTAAGGATGTTGAGGGGGGACTTTCAACTTGGTCAGACAAGATGGTTACTCTTCAGACCACTGTAACTAAACTCACAAGCCAAGTCGATGACTTGAAAGAAAAGTGTGAAGGTATAAAAGGGCAGATGCAGAGAGGCAATATTCGTATCATGGAGATGCCTGAGAAACCAGGGTCGAGTACACCCACAGCCATATCCAAACTCCTGAGAGAGATGCTTCAAATGGATAGAGAAGTGAAAATTGATCGTTCACATCGCAGCCTCACTCCGAGGAAGCTAGGAGATAAACCCTGCACCGTAATTGCAAAGTTACATTATGATTGAGATTGTATGGAGATCTTATGAAAAGCCAGAGAATGTGCACTGCTCATCTACAATGGCAATCAAATCACCATCTTCCCTGACTATATAGCCAGCGTTGCGAGGGCAAGAGCATCCTTCAGCGATGTCAAGAAAGCTCTCCGAGGACAACAAGGTGTACGATAAGGACTGCTTTTCCCGGCCAGACTTTCAAGAACCTGATCAGTCAGATCATACATCCAGACCAAAATGGATTTATCTCAGAGAGACATTATGGGGATAACCTTCGTAGAGCGTTAACATTATGAGCTATACAAAATCTACCAGGGCAAAGGCTGTTTTTATCACTTGACGCACATAAGGCATTTGACTGGGTATTTTGGTTGTATCTGATTCAAACAATGAAACAGGTTAAATTTGGCCCCAGTTTTATAAAGTGGGTTCAGACACTTTATACAAGTCCACTTGCTTCAGTCAGAGTTAATGGACATAGATATGGGAGCTTTGCTCTGGAACAGGGGTGCAGACAAGGTTGCCCCTGCTGTTTGCTATTAGCATCGAACCCTTTGCCCAGCTCATACGAGACGACAGTGCAATTAAGGGCATCATAGTGGGTGGAGAGGAACATAAATTGTCATTACACGCCGATGATGTCCTACCCTTCCTAACAGAACCAGAAACAACTACTTAAAAAAACTAATTCTCAAGTATGGATATTATTCAGGATATAAAGTGAATATGGATAAAACTGAGGCCATAGATGTAAACGGATAAATCTCAAAACAAATCCAAATTAAAAGCAGGTTTAAATGGCCCAAGAATGGGTTTAAGTGCTTGGGTATCTTTATTCCCTCCTCCTTGGACCAATTATACAATACAAATTACAAGAAATTAATTAAAAATATCAGTGAAGATCTAGATCGTTGGTCAGCACTTCCTCTCTCTCTGACTGGTCGCGTTGAATCCATTCCGTTGAATGTTTTGCCAAGATTACTCTATTTTCTTCAGATGTTACCTATAGAAGTTCCAAAATCTACATTTGATTCACTGAATAAAATAATTTCTAAATTCATATTTGAATTTATGATCCCTGATTTCATGGATTAGAGATTTCACTCACACTCGATGGATCAATATTGAAAAGAGCCTCTTTTCGGTGTCCCTTAAGATAGTACCCTTTTCCAATGTATCATTAAAAAATGCCAGCATGGGAGAATGGACTAGAGTAACGTTAAAAAGCTGGAGAACTATATAAATATCATTTGGCATGTCAAAGAAAATTTCAGCCGCAGAATCGGTTATCTTAATGATTTTGTACCATCTCATACAGATGCAGATTTCAAAAAGTGGTCTCAGTATGGACTTGTCTATCTGCATCAAATGTTCCATAATGAAGCACTTAAATCATTTGAACAACTAAGAAATGAATTTATGCTCCCAAGGTCTGAATTTGCAACTGAGACATTTCCTTACGATACATACAGAATTACAAAGGGTCAAAAAACCCTCTCCAATAGAGCTCTTTTTAAAGAAATACAAATTGGACATGTGGTCAAAAAATTATTTCTACCTGTTATTTCTGTTAAGTATTCAAATAATACCTAAAAGATAAACGAGAAATGGGGGGTCGAAATTAATAGAATAATTCCGCTGGAAACTTGGGAAGAAGCTTGCAGTGATATACATCTTGTGACCAACTCTAATATCTGGAGGGAATTCAAATGGAAGATTATAACTAGATTTTTTCGAACCCCACAGATAAAAGCAAAATAGAATCCTTCCTGCTCTGACAAGTGTTGGAGAAACTGTGGACAGAATGTTGGTAACCACACACATATTTTGTGGTCATGTCCAAAATTAAGAAACTATTGGAAAGATGTATTTGATGTTCTTAAAGAAATCTTCCATCATGAAATCCCCAAAGATCCCATAGTTGCCCTCCTAATTGTATGCTCAGAGGGCTTTGAGGGTAGATCCAAAATATACTTACACTTATATTTACAAATTCTACTTGCCGCAGCTATTAAGTGCATCACATGCAGATGGTTAAAACCTGACCCTCCATCATACAATGTCTCGATTCAAAAAGTGTGGGAGCTGTACGAAATGGAACAAATCACATATGCATTGCGACTTCAAAAAACAACTTCTCTAAAAGAGGTGGGCCCCTGCTATGTCTTTAATATTTCAATAATAAGCTATACTGTTACAAGCATGGTCATCCTTCTTCTCTATCCACCTTACGTTTATTTATTTGACCTTATTTTGCTTTTCTTTGGTCTTACTAGGTGTACTTGGATGTTTTCATTTTATGCATAACATGTTTGATATAACTGACTGTCAAGGTAGCCAGAATATAAAGGACTAACATGTTAAACTGTAATAGTGTACTGTATGCAATGTTGTGGTTCAAAATAAAAAATCTGATTATGATTATCTGTGTATTGATGCAGAGAGACAGACAAGATGAATTTAAGAATCAAATTTTTTTTACCATTACAACCTAACACTAGGGACTTGGGATAAAACCTTATTTGCATTAAAAAATAAACATAAAATAAACAGGCAGCAGCAATGTTGTTGGAGAAAACCAAAATATTCTGTGCTGTACTCTCTCACAGTGATACTTTAGTCTTTTCATATCATTTTTGCCAACAGGGGAGTGCAAGAGGAATGACTTTTCTCCCTGCTAAAGACTAAAACGCTTAAACACTATATTTCATCCATTTTGACATATAATGTTGATCTATTAAAAACAGTTCTGTTGTTTTTAAAATCATTTAAAAACAGTCAAAGACTACTGCATATTGTAAGAAAAAAATTCATGAAGTATGTACTCACTTGTGAATCCTGGATTTTAGTGTGCTCAGGGGACTCAACTTTATCAAACAGCTTCTCAATAAATTCACTCGTACTCTCATTACTTTGGCTATGCAGGAGTTTCTCTAAGAGATCTAAAAGAGAAACAAATTGTTTAGCATCAAATGCTTCTTCCAAGGAAATGTTATAAAATAGTAACACGGACATAAAGATGAGTTACATGAAATTGTGGTTGAAGATTTTCCCTTGCTAGTTAGCATTTATTGAGTGGACAACATGTTCTGCTACACCATACAACTACTCCTAATAAATTGCTTTAATGTAGCCACACAATGCTTTTTGAAGTGGAATAAAATGACCTGAAAATGAGTTCAAACGGTTATGATTTTTTTTTATATATAGTAGACATAAAATGTCTACACACCCCTGTTAAAATTGCAGATTTTTGTGATGTAAAAATGAAACCACAATAAATCATGTCAGATTACTCCCCCAACCTTAATATGATATTGTAACCAACAAAATTCAAGTGAAAAACAAATAGAAACCTTTAAAAAAAAAAAAAAGAAGAAATGTACAATACCCTGGTTGCATTAGTGTGCACAACCATTAACTAATACTTTGTTAAAGCACCTTGTGCTTGTAATACAACACTTAGTCTTTTTGGGTAAGACTCTAAATCTTGATTTAGAAGTTTTATTCCAATCTTTTCTGCAAAAATTCTCCAGAACTATCACATTGGAGATCTCATGTGCATAGCCCTCTTCAAGTCATTCTACAGATTTTTCAACAGGATTATTGAAATTATTATTACTTATTATTACTTAATGTAAAAATAAAAATAATAAAACTTGAGGCTCAAGTATCATGTCCAAACTGTCAATCCCCTCATCAACCATGCCCTTTTATTTATCACCAAAATGAATTTATCATAAGGAAAAATAGCAGAGGAGAGGTAAAGGTCATCTGTGTAAAGAGAAACAGAACACTATTCCTAATAATTTGTGGAGATGTAACTTAAAATATAAGTTTGGCTTGTTGTAACTAACATGAGCTAGGTTACAAATTGTACTGCAGCCAGCCACAGAGACATTTTTGGGTTCACTTTTGAATTCCTGTTACGACTTCCACCTACACATAGTCACTGGTATGGCTCAGTGTTTCCCACTAATGACCTGGACTGTGACAGCCCACCACAGTCTAATCTGTCCCATCACAGTTTCATAATGAACCAAAAATATTTTTACACTTCTCATAAGAACATAAAAGATCTCTGTTTTGCGCTGTTGCTTTGGCAAAGCATCCCTCACTCCAAGTCAGTCAGACCGCTCCCCTCCCCTCTGCACACATGCACTGGAACCACCTGGCTGCAATCAAGACACCAAAGCATTTTGAGGACACAACTTTGAAGTAAGTAACTTTAACCTCTTAACTGTTGATTGTTGTTGTTTACATTCACTGCATGCTATTACTATGACAATCTTATTTAATCTTGACAAAGTGTAAGTCATTAGAAGGATTTAGGACTCTAGCTTCAATATTTGACCACTGTTTATGATCAAAGTGGTTACAATGACAGTTAATTAATTTAATTCATTTCTGTCAGGAGTATACATCAAACATGCAAAATCAAACCGATAGTTACTGATGTTATTCAAAATCGCACCTGTTCCTGTTTATCTGTGATCACAGGGCTTCGCTAAACAATGTCTATTACAGCTTTTAGTCCAAAAGTGTGCACATTTGGAGAAATATTGATGAATTCCCACTTTTAATTCACAGAATCATCATTTCTATACATTTTCTAGTAAACTATGCAATCTGATGAGCAAGAAGTGTCATAATGCTCTCCCTTTATCTGTCTAGATACCAGGATAGATGACTGACTCACAGACAGAAAATTTGCTACAGACCATAACTCCCACCTGTTGCATGGCAAATATCCAATAAACTTCCGCGTTCTGTCTCCGTACATAACTAATAGAAAGAAACGTTTCTTCAGATGAAACATGAAGCCAATAAATGTACGATTATGACTTACATGATAAACTGCATATTGATCTTAACTAAAAGAAGAGTACAAACAGTGTGCTCCAAATGCACCTTTTATTTTCATTCATTTGGCTAACTGTCATTACCTTCATTTTCAGTTCAAATAAGACCTTCATAACAGGCTGCAAGAAGAGCACCTGGCTGCCTGCCTGAGGGTATCCATCAATGGGCTGAGCCCAGAGGAATTCAACTACAAAAGGGCATTAGAACTGTTTTTCTCAAAGCCCAGGAAAATTAAATGTACAAATTCAGGGTTTGTAGGGAGAGTCACTCAATACCATGTCCTCCTCATTCACTACATTTTTTTATTTTCTAAAAAATAAATAATATTTTTTCTCCTAGTGGGTCAGAGGTCCACCCACCACAGTCTCTCAAAATCCTGTGGGAAACACTGGGGCTGTCCACATGGGTAAAAGTTTCCATAAAAATACAGCCAATTTCCCTCCAAGTGTTTCTTTATAAATCCCCATTTCTGATTGGGAGGTTGCATACATACATTCTAGACAAATTTTTGTGTGTGCACCCTTTATAAATGAGGCCCCAGATCAGCCCTCTCAAACCTAGAATCAGAAACCATTGCCCTTCTGAACTAGGACGTATGCTGTAGAAACCGTTGTTCTGAATCACATGATCTACACTTTCAAACATGCCTCTGTTCAAGTGAGAATAAATTTCTTGGAACACAACAGGACCCATCATCAGGACTCACTGGTCTGGCGTAATCACTTCCTGATGAACAATGATTTTGGCTGTAAAAAGCCCTGCCTAACTTCACTGGGTAAATGGAAGGAACTGAGGCTCCTGCTAGTGAGCTGAAAGTCTGACTTCATTTAGGACTTATATGACACTGCAACATAATTCTGCCTATTTGAGAGTACCACGTCACCAGTCAAATTGACTGTAATGGTTTCTATTTTTTCCAACACCTGTCTCTCCTTAGTTTCTTTGACAGCAAGCCCAAAGTGTGATCCCAGCACAAGGGTAGGTTTCACTGGGTTGAAATGGGAGTAGGAGTGAGGTTTCAGTCAGTTCTGTCAGAGGGTTGATAGCTGCAGACTGAAACAACAGCTCCAAGGAGAGGAGTAAAATGGCTGTATGCACCATACATACATTTACTCTTACGGCATTTAGAAGATGCTCTTATCCAGAATGACTAACTTAAGTGGTTTGTAGTTTCCATCTAAAACACATCCTCTTGCTAGCCCTCACCAGAATGTCATCAGTACATCTGCATTCAGTACATGTACAGTGCACATCAGAAAGTAATGCTTCATCTGGTGAAATCAACATTTTGAGAGTGCCAGAGGTGCATCTGTGAGCTGGCAGAGGCTAATTCATAGTCATTTCCAGACACTGGCGAAGCTGGTGTTCAAATATTGGTTAAATGTCTCCACTGTCAAATGTCTCCCACAGATAATTTCGCTCCTTGGATGAGGAGTGGAAGGGAGAATCAGCTCTTGGACAACAAGGTGGGTGTGAACTTCTGCTGTGCTTTCTGCTATGCTTCACTTCCAGGACCAACCATTTCAGCTGAGCCACATCTGACGCCAGGTCATCCACACATCTAGATAGAGACTCCAATTGTCCCCTCAGCTTTTTAATCAGTCATCCTTGGGTATGAACCTTTCTAACCAGCAGACTGTTTAGGGTGCAGCACCTGGGTCAGATTTTACTCAGGGTCTGAGTCTTCGAATCAGGGTCTAACTCTGCCAATAGAGCACACCTTACAGCCATTGATTACACCGTGCAGTCAATGCAAGGGGATGATACAATGGACACATAACTGGTGTTTGTCCTTGACTCCCAGGGAACTTAAACACTGACCAAGCACGACTCTTGCAGCGTACATGACTGGACTGTGGTAAAGTTGGTTTAATATTTGACATTCATGTGACGTTCAGCATTCTGTTCTTTGTATCAGGGACAGATGAAAGAGTGCATCCAACTACAATAATAACTTTTTTTTGACATAAGTACAAGAGTATATTCTTTTATTTGAGAAAAATTAAACAAGAACGAACTGTTGTTTGCTGTCATGATCGAGTTAGGGACTGTTGTAAAATTACAGGAATGTGTATTACTGATGCACAGCTCTATTGAAGTCTCTGGCCATTGGACAAACTATTTGAATTTTAATAGGAAAATAATTAAATCTATTAAAGTCTCTGACCTTTTGACCTACTAATGACAAAACAATTTTCAAACATAGAAAAATTTCCCTTACACACAAAAAGCATATATATATATATATATATATATATATATATATATATGACAAAAGAACGAACAACTCGAAAGACTCGAGAGATGAACTGATCAGCTCTCTCTGCGGCTCAGACTGCAGAGGTTAAGCTCATGGGGCGGTCACGTGACGAACGAAGGAATCAGACCCGAAGACTCGAGAGATAAGAGGTGAAGTGAGCTAATCACAGACTAAACAATGAATGAACGTTTTCTGTTTCTTATAGCATTATAGTTTTGTCTTGTTTGTAGTGTGATCAACGTTTGCGTAAGTGGTAGATGTGTTAGGGAAGTAACACATAACATTTTAATTATATTTTGCTAAAATGAACGAAATGACTCGAGAAAAGATTCGTTTATTTTGCTGAACAAGACTCAAAGGTCAGAGTCGGTAAAATGATCTGAACTTCCCATCACTACTTTGCTCGCAATGACCAATCACTGATCACTACCGTTTGTCCTATGCTTTAAACTCTTCATTTAAATTCTATTGGGAAATATTTACAAGTAATATGTGTGACGATGCATTTCCTTCATGACTACTCACCTTTCACAGCTACTCACTGCTTCTATTAGTCTGCATTCGCGATAGAAAGTATAGTGTTTTATAAATGTGTAAAAGTTTGCGATGCCATGACCAAAGGCGACTTCTTTCTATAAGAAATGAATTATTTAAAAATAATATTTTCTATTCTTATAAAACTATTCTGAGTGAAAATTGTCCATCTTCGTGCACCATAATTTTCAATTTGATATGTCAATAATCGTGATAACTAAGCAATATGCAAATTAGTCTATAACATCATCTAGCTGGCTACTTTCCTCCAAAAGAGTTGGCAACAGTGGGTATCATCGTGATATTTAGCATGGTAATTAAAGTTTATGAAGAGCGTTGGCTAAACTGATTTATCTATGTTAGCTAAGGACTATATTTGGAGCATAAGAAACAAAAAGTATAGGCTAAGTATCAAACAAGTGTGGCTGTTTGTGCAAGTGTCACTTATGTGTAGTTAGGTCTTGAAATGAACACTTTTAACCCTTTACTGCATGGTGTTGCCATATGGAAACTATTAATTTATCTCCATTTTTTTTGTATAGACAATAATAAA
>CM074951.1:13477699-13526681 GCA_037577455.1 Pangasius macronema
CTGATATTTTTCCATCACACAGAACTCCCAACACCTTTCTCCACCCATTCCAACCTGCCTGCACTCGCTTCTTCACCTCTTTCCCACAATAACCATTACTCTGGACTGTTGACCCCAAGTACTTAAACTTAGGTTTTAAAAAAACAGGTTTTAAAAAACACCAGTGCAGACAGGAGGTGGACAAGTGTTTTTTTTTTTTTTTTTTTTTTTTTTAAGGTAACCTTTGAGTCGCACCAAAAGAAGGCGTAGTGTTGCTTTCTGACCACAAGATGGCATCTCATACAAAATGTTTAATCTGCAACACAGTGTGAGAGCCAATGTTATTTATTTATTTATTTATTTAATTTTTTTTTTTAATTAAATGTCTACCTGCATATATTGCCATTAATCTGCTTTGGCTATAAAACAGCCATGCATTATTTTAGAAAAATGACAAATATATGCAAAGCAATGTGCACTTTGGCATATCTCTGTTGCTCTATAAGAATGAAACCACATGAAAATGCAAATTTACCTAAGCAGAGACTATATACAAAGGTGAGGTCTGACAAGTTTCAGGAGCAGCCAACACGTTTAATATTAAGCCTAAAATAAATCTTAATAAAGATTATTGAATGCTGCATTTCTATAACAAACAGTAAAGCTACATTTCCATGGTGACACTGATGTTAAGTGAATAAGATTTAAGTGACAGAAACAAAAACAATTACTAACTATTGTCAGCACCAGCAACCAAGCATGGTTCTGACTGAATAACTTTTGATAACGATTGCAGTTTAGTAATAATAGTATAGCAAAACCTTTTCTGCACTTTTGGGCCCGAGTTAAGCTATTATATTTATATAATAGTGTATATAGGCTACTGTTTGTTACAGCAGACACTGTTGTTTTAACATGAGGTTATTGTTAAGTTGAAGGAAAGAGCTCAAGCTGAATATATACAACTGTTTAAAACTTTGTATTGTGTTCCGCACATTAGGTTAAAAAAGAAATGTCTTAAAAGCCCACTCCTCTCAGATCTAAGCTTCCAGCAATTGTTCCTGCTCAAGTCTTATCTAGCTGCCCTTCTGGCCCATGGTCCACAGCTTTAAAGACTCATTTGCAAAATAAACAAAAATTCTACTTCATCTTTATATCTGTTGTGATGTTAAGGATGTAAAATCAACCATATTGTAGTGCCTAAGTGGTGTGGAATAAAAAGAACACGTGCTTTCAGTTTTATTTAAATAAATGTTATATGATAAAATCCTTATGTGCTGTGCAGTCCCACAAGTGTGTTTGTTTATTTGGCCCAAGCATTGTGTTGCACTTTTAAAAGCCCCTATGAATCTAAAGATACTTTTGAAAAATTCTTAAATTTATAGTACTCAAAATCTCCAGTTACAGCTTTATTTTAAAGCCTCTTTTAGTAAACTGTAAATACATAATTAGCTAAACTGGCAAATAAAAAAAATAACCAATGTCAATTAAATATTTACAGGACAATATATTTAAAATATCTCATTTATGATTTCTGCTCCTAAGATCTATGTAATTGGAAGAAATGAGTAGTACAGTGGTGTCCCATGCTTTCAGGCTCCATATCATCTTCTTTGCTATGTAGTGTTAAAAAACAAGCTGTGTATCACTCATAGCAAATTGCTACCAGATTTTTCCACTCAAAAAACAAAACATCCGTCCTTAGCTTTTGAAAACATGGGAGTGCATGGCGATGCCTCTGCATGAAGTGTGTTATTTCTAGCATCAAGGTGAACAGTTTATTGATCTTACAGACACCATGGGGAAGAGGGACAGAGTTTACCATTGATTTGCCTTGATATAATTTAGATGTGTGTCCTGTTTTTTTAAGAGTTAAAAATAAACCCAGGACTTATTTGTCCTATGTATTTGGTTTGATAACATTTCAACTGCTATGTGGAAACAAAAGGATAGTGTAACTGTTACAGTATGAGTGTACAGAATGTGTATAATGTGTGTTCAATGTGTGTGAGGCCCATGAACAGTATTTTTACACAAAGGAAGGTGTGGAATTAAATCTTTCTCTAAGATTGCCAACACTAGGAAAGAGTATGATGACATCAGAAGGTTTTGAGAAAGTTGGTTATTGGAGTTCTGCTAAAAAAACAAAACAAATAAAATAAAATATCCATCTGTCTTCTGCATAATGGAGGCTAAGACCATACTATCTGATCAAAGGAGGCGAATATAATGAGATAAAGATTTGTTGACAAAGAATTACAATTTGTATAACAGTGGAAGAAAAAGGTTCATGTTTCAGGTAAGACAATATTTGGCTGCACTTTTTCTTTAGATTTTGGGACATCATTACAAAAAGCTGATTAAACAGGGGTTATTAGGACCTAGTTTAAATAACAGTTTATGCTGCTGCCTTCAGAAGAGTAGGCATATTTATGTGGCAGCCACAAAATAATAAAATGGTCTAAAACATGTTTAAATATACTCAGTATATAAGGCTTATGTAAGTTTGGCCAGAGATGCAGCAGCGCGCGCTCCAAGCTCACTGGACTGTGACGTTGCGACGTGTTTCCTATAAAGCCTGCAAGCGCGCGCTGCCAAAGCAGCTGAGAGAGCACTACCTCAGTCAGGAGCTGGCGCAACATCTCAAGACTTCAACTCGTTTAAACTATCTTGATATTCATCTTTAACCCTGGGGGTTATGATGCTATTCTTTTGGAAGTTTAAGTAGATTGGTGCCCAAATTTTGTTCAGACAATTTTAAAGGAAAACACACAAAACACTCGCACCTGCGCGTGAGGCTCCTCTTCAGTGGAGTCCGGGACGCTTGTCTGCATTATGGGATGTATCGCGTTGGATCTGATAGTTTGAACTTTATGCACGTGTTCTTATCATAGGGATCTCTACTGAACAATAACATTAATTGATTTTCCTCCACTGGAAGGCGGCGCGTACGCAGTTATACGGAGCTTCACGGACTCTGAGCTGCTTTACGAGTAACTTGTTCTGTGGAGTGAGTGATACTGCAGAGAGACACCTTCTCTAAACACGCTGAATGAAAATGACTCGCAGAGAAAGCGCGGCTTTCATAGTCATGCTTTTTCACTGCTTGATGCCGGCAAATGGTAAGTGGTCATCTTTTAAATCCATCATCTCTCATTTATCCTATCTGTGTTTCAAATTTATGACTTACTCTTTCAGGCTACTGAAAATATCAGAGATGTTGGTGTTGTGGTAGACTGGTGGTCGCACTTTGAAAGAAATCTCAAATGTTCATTAATATGAATAAGCAGTGAATAAGCAGTTGCTTGTATATACTAGTCCACGAAGCGCATCAAGTCCATTTAGCACCTGTGCGATTTTATAGCTGTTTGGATGCGCGCGCTCGGGATGCAGTTCCATTTTATTGCACAGGAGGGAGTTTAGTCCCAGCGAAGCACTGATTCTGAGCTTTAATAACGCTGTGTACCTGCTCAGCTTTGAGAAAGTCATCAACCTGCCTGTTTATATCTTTATTGGCGCTCTAATTTGAAAATATGGTCAGTATTATAAAAAAAAATGCTGATTTGTCCATCTTCCAAATGCGCTTTGACACACAAGCCACATGATTTGGCAATATCAGAAAGTAGCCTTAAACAAAAGACACTGATTCCCAGCTTGAGAAAGTCATTAAGTAGTATGCACCTTGTATGCACTGGCACTGAAGTGTGATCCATTTGGCATTTAAGCTCTGCTTAGTGAATAGTCTGCATTGTTTGACATCCACAGTAGGCCAACATGGTTTGAAAAATCTTTGTTTTCAGTATAAACTTGAACCCAAAACAGTAGAATTGAGTGGAATGTGTGAAAGTGTGAAAACAGAATTTGTGTTTACAGGAGAAAATTACATAATTGATACATGGCTGCTTGACTGTCTGGCTCCCTTAGCCCATAAATAAATATGAATATAAAGGGTGGATGTTGCTTAAGATGCTGTAGATACACATCCTCCTCTTAGTGTCCAAACAAAAAGAGACTCCCCGCTTCGATCCAAACAGAGGAAATACTACTCCTCCCACCTGTAGCCATTTTGGTCCTCATGCTTTGTCTACAAGGTTTCCATGTAGATTTCCTTCACTGTCCACATGGCGAGCGTGGGAAACACACATGGAGGAAGTGGATGGAGAGGCAGGAGGCACCCTGGAATTGTTCTGCCCCACAGAGGTCAGAGAAATGTGGCACGCTACCTGAATAAAGACTCCTTCCCCAAGCTTCTTGTATGCCCATTTAACTGTAAATATAACTGAACTCCCTCATAAAAATCACTGGGTATGAAGAGGTATGCCATTGTTTTCTGAAGGCCTAATAAGGCAGATGTTAACAACCTTCAGCTGAACTTGAAACAAGTATTAAAAAGTAAATGGAGTATTTGACAAAACAAGATTGTATCTAAATAATTTAAACCAAGCATCAAGTTGCTGCTCTGTGAAATGCTCTCGTGGATTTCAGTAAATATGTATAGCTACCTTGTGGTTGTGCTGCATATCTAGAGAGCAATCAATGCACAGTTTTACAAAATAGCTGAGCTGATAGAGTTTTGGGCATTTGAAAGGATCAGTAGATGCAAAGTTATCTGTAAGTCTTAGCAGTATACTTTGATGAGACAGCTAGAATCTGATGGCTTTGTGTTGTATTTGTGGCACAGTTACTGATTTCCTACTGATTGACTTTTGAATACATTAGTGGTTCTCAACCTTTTTGCAAGCATGCATCTTTAACTGTACAATAAATTCTATGGACCAGCTCAGTGCAAATTTATTTCATGAACATGATCCAACTATTGAAATAATATTCTCATGACTTAAATGTGTACAATAATAAATTATTTCATTCATTCACCCTTACTAACTGCTTTATCCAGTCAGGGTTACAGTGGATCAAAAGCCTATCCCTATGTTCAAGCTTTTGAAATATTTCAAATAATTGCTTTATTTTTGTGATTACCTAAAATTTGGAGTGCACTTTGCAAAAATACTTACATAGTTACTAGAATGGGTACAGAATATGAACATGTTAGTATTCTTTCTTAACTGTTATTTACTGTAAATTAGTCATTGGAGGAACAGAATTCTTTGTGGATTACTCATCACCCTGATTGCTCATTAAGATCTGAGAATAAGACAAAAGACAAAAGACTTGGATCTTTCTTATTAAACATTTAGTATTTTAGCAGTGGGACATTAGTAGAATATGTTTAATTAGTATAGATATTGCCCAGGGACCATTTCTAATAGATTTCTGTCATACTTGAAGTTGAAATTTGACTTCCCATTTTGAAGCATTATCCAGCCACTTAGGCAATACACTCTCTCTCGCTGAAGTGTTTTAACATGTCTAGCAGCCGGTTTCACCAGAAGAACGTAAGCCCAAAGTATAATTTGAATTTAAATGGCCACTATGTTCAGAGTTCACCAACCATTAAAATTGCACCAAAATTGAGCTTATTGGCAAGGAACATCACAAAATATTGGAAACATTTTACAGTTAATGTAATGCTGTACTTTATTCTGTCATTCATCGTATTCAAATGCTGATTAATCTTGCAACAACCTCATTATGTTTTGTTGCTATGATTTGTTACTAAAATACCATTGTTGCATGAAACCCCAAGCAGAACAAGCATAAAAAATATATACTAGAGATGGATAATTTGAGTAATCACTTTACAGCATAGCCTATTTGAATTTCACTTAAATGACTAATATGAGAGGCAGGCCTTACGTGAAGTAAATGTTACACTGAGAAAGACAGATGCTAACTGCTTTCCTGTGTCTCAATCAAAGATGTAGTATTTCTTGCTTATGTCAGATCATGTTTCTTCTGTCAGAAGGCTTTCTTTGTGCACTGTGGAGGAGATCTGTTGTGCGCTAGTACAGGAGGCTGAGAAGCATACAGTAGATAGAGGTCAGCCAAGTGCAAAATCAGATCATCTTTCAATAAAGGAGTGGAATGTGCGAGCAGACTACAAATATACAGGGTCTCTGTGTATCTGAGAGGCAGGTGCCAACACAAGGGCTGTGAATCATGTTAATGTTGGCTGTCTCTTGATCCTTCCAGTGTTTGCCAGACTGACAGAGTTATTGTGGTAGGCAGTGGACCAGTGAAAATGGTTACTAGCTCACCTGCATGTTTTATAATTGGATTAAATATTGGGGATGATGCCAGTTTCCCACGTGCCTTATGATAAACAGGTTACTTTCAGAGCCAGCTATAATGCGTTTTCATACTTTTATATTGCAGTTTCAGGGTGAATGTCCTTCACCTGTCTTGTGAGATTTAGTGGATATTATGAGAGCTTATGGGATTCAGTTCCACTTTTGAAGGATATAGTATGTATTGTTTGTTATACCCCGGAGTCTGCAGTATAACTGTGAGTGGTATTACTAGTAAAACCTGACTGTGATGGCACTATTTGGCAATTTTTTTTCTTTTCATTTTTATGAGTTGAACTATTCCGTGAAGACCGAACTACTAGGTAATAAAATGTCTGTTCTTTTTGCTGTTGTCTTAACCTTGCAGTTTGGCAGAAGATAACTTGGAAGGAAAGATAACTTGGAATATGACTATATGCTTGTGTGTGAAAAGTCTCACTTTTTAAGATGTACTAACATTCTCTTGTTTTCTCAGATCATTTTTGCTGTTCTCAAGATTTAAATGCCATGCCATTAGGTACTAAAACTTTTTAGGGTTGACGGCCCTCAGGGATATTCATTCCCTTGAAACACAATGATAAAACAACAGAATGGATATGCAGTAAACAAAATAAGGGTGGTCATTCTCTGGGGAGTATCCAAGGGCAAAACAACTTATGCTTGTCTTTTACCCCTTTTTCTTTCATGACGCCTCTAACTTTTTGAACACTTTTGTTCTTAGTGTCAGTGAACCTTGTTCCAAGGCTACAGGAACTGTGATTCTCTATTGTTGTGTGTGTGCTCAAAAATGATTCCCTCCTCTGAGACACCTTTACGTGCACACTGCATCACACAGTGAGTGGACAGGAAGAACAGGGAGTCCTGAATTAACTGCAGTGAAGGGAATTCCGCACATTATGCCTCGCAATTTCAGGGCTGTTAGGTGAAATTTCCTCATCACACACAGACAATCCATGACTGAGCTTGTAGTATAAAAGTAGGGCATTTNTTGCTGAGGTAGAGCTGGTCTGAGTCATTTATTCTGGTTCTAGTTTGTTGGATAACTCAAATTAGCTTCAGTTTAATTCCTTAAATGCACACACATTGGATCAAATGTTTCCTGTTCTCATGATACAGTATATTGGACTTAACTGAAGAAGAAATTTAGAAGATGAAGTATCCAATACACAGAGAAAGAGATACATGAGTAACTCTCAGCTTGTGTCAGTGGCAGTTTAATGACTAGAACTGGAGCCCAAGCAAGTTTGCTAAATCCTGCCTCTCATATGTACCCAGACTACATTTTCATATAGTTTTACATAGTTATATTGGGCTTGTATAAGAACCACAATCCAAGCACCTTGAAGCACAGCAGCAAACTCTATTTCTGGTATTTTTCAGATACTGTTCTGAGGAATGCAGGCCGCAGATGTTGATGAGGGGGCGAACTGCTTGTTGGGGTCAACCCTGGGCAGGAGTCAGGGGCAGGTGGGGGTGGAAAAAGGGGGCACGTGGGCGCAGAGAGACAGCTATGATGCAAATTTATAAGAAAGACTGCTTTTTAAGTACTGCTGGGGGCCCTGCTGAACAGACCAGCTGTAAGGATGAGCACTGAGAGTTTGTGGACTTTAAGTACTCACCAGTGTATGCGTGCAGGTCCACATCTGTGAGAATGTACTCATGGGAGAGGGAATGTGTGCATGTGTGTATTTTGTGTGTAACTGCTCATGTGCATAATTATTGACTGACACCAATATAAGGAATGATGCAGATTTAAGTTACTTGCACATCTCATTGCAGGGACCAAAATCAATTAGCCATATTCTAGCTACTGGTTTTTCCTTCTCAGTCACTTACAGCCTCATACACTACTCTAACACCTCTTAATGAGGATTTTTTTTTCATAGGGTTTTAAAAGGAAACCTTGCAATAAATTACAAATGACAAATGACATGGACCACATGTAGCTGGGGTATTAGCTGGAGAATTGGCATTAGAATGAACAGTTTTACTGATGCAAGCTGCAGTGTTATAGTGTTAATTTATTTTAGTTTTATTAATTTCACAAACTTTGCTGGCACATAATGATGCATATGTAGTGCAGGTTTTATTGTGCTTTTAAATATCATGTGAAATGTCATGACATCTACACTACTAAACTAACGAAACAGTCCTACAATTTAATTAGACATGGAATACCATCACAATTAATAGTGGCCAGGGAATACTTTTTTTTTAGCTGTATTTAAAGTAAGAGGTAGAAGGGCAGTATTAGTCTGAGAGAGGTGGGGACTCGAGTAATATCCCTTCCCTTTAACTAACCTTGGAGCGTAAAACAACAATGATGTTATAGCAGACTGGGAGGAAGTTCATATTAAGTAGCAACATTGGTGGGTAAGTTCATTTTTCCAGTGCAGCTGTGCTTTTATACTTACTTTCACAATGCACAGAACAGATTTAATTGGTTTTGTATGTTTTGTGTGTGTGCAGGTGTGCAAGACTGAAGTAGTGCAGTGGTTGAAAGTCAGGTTTATAGGCATATTGGTTCAATCTGATGAAGCTTTTATGAATAGAGGGGAAATAGGGAAGAAGTGAGAGAGTTTGTGTATATAGGACAAATAGAGAGATAAACTGTGAGTGATGGCAATTCCCATTAGGAACTGAAGACATTTTGTAGTGCACTGCAGTTTTCCTTCTCTGACAAACTTTACATACATTTGTAGCACACTGCAGTTTTCCTTCTCTGACAAACTTTACATACTGTCCCTATATCTATTGCATGGTAAATTAAATTAAGTATCTTCTGCAAAACAAAAAGCATAGTGAACACATGCTTTCTGAGGAATCGAAATGGTCATCAGGGAGCCTGACAGTGCTTCCTATCCTCAGCATGTCTCAATTCTCCCATCAGCTATTTTAACTGACCACACACCAAGTGTAATTCTTCAGTTTAACAATATTTCTGTATCTTTCACATACAAATAATAATAAGACAGAGAAGGCTGGAAAAGCTCCATTATAGTGGTTATGTAAGAAACAGGAAAAAAGATACTCTGAGGTAAACTGACCGAGTGATTTAAAGGAAGTTTCTGGTTTTGTGCTGATAGAGGTGCCCCCCCAATCACCTCCCCACCCGACCCCACCTCACCCCGCCTCCCCCACAAGATTTGGGTCTGGCTTGATTGGAAGTGAAAAATTAAGTAATTTGAGTAATTACACTCATTGAGGCATGATGTTACTGAATGCCATGGCTGTGTTGTGTTTCCTGCAGGGATAGTGTTGGACCCACAGCTGCATCCTCCCAAAGACACACACCTGCAGCATGCTGGAGGCTCCCTCACACTCATCTGCAGGTACTGTATTCTCATCTCTGACACACATCCTGCATAGCTATAAATCTTATCTCTATTGCTACTACTACTACTACTACTACTACTACTACTACAACACAAACATCTGTATGCTGTCATGTCTAAAGTATTTTCATTTTCCTGACCCCACAAAAACAAAATGTTACTTATTATGTCTGTGATTATGAGGATGATACATCACTTTTGTGTTTTATATTGCTTCAGAGGAATTCAGGCCTACTTCAGAAGATGGATAGTTGGTGTGAGACCAGAAACATTTTTTTTTACTCTGCTTAATCCTAATGATCTTAAATTTCAGCCTAATTTACCCTCAGCACTTAATTTAAAACAGATAAGAATGGTATTTCTTCCTAGGGCATTGCACATTCAGTGACTCCATGAACCAATCAATATGGTCTCATTTGTTTAATGAAACATGCATATTTGTTAAATATTTATGGAGACTTGCATCATGTTGCAATCATGTTAGGAATGCTAACCCCTCTGGGCCTGCAGAGTGTGACACTTCCCTACAAGGTCAATGTCTCGGATTTGTCCGTTCTGTCTGTCTCATTATAGGGGACTAAATTTGTTTGACCTCCCAGTGTGGAGGCAAAACCACTGGTATGTCAGACATGGTATGTTTGCTACTCTTCTGGGATCTGTTTAATGCGAACTTGTTTGAAAAGTGCGTTCCTAGAACACACCATCCAAGAAAAGCCACATTCCCATGTGAAAGTCAGACTTATGCATTAGAAATTTGCAATACTTCAAAATAAACAATTAATTCATTAAATATCATAGATATATGGATGGAAAATGGTATGAATATGAATATATGGCATAGCAGTTAAAATAAATGAACAGAACTGTTAAATATTTACTGTGTACAGACTTGAAAAGTTAGGTTTTGTAATACAAACACCATTTAATATATTCTTATGATTATTATACATTTGTATCAGTGAATTAGACCAGTTGTGTTATCTGTGGATATTCCTTTATGTTATTCTTAATAGTCATTATTGATTTTTTATTAGAGGGTCTACTCAAGTGCAGTGGAAGCTTGCCAGTAGGGATCTGAGCTCTGAAGGTGTCCAAGTTGAAGCATGTGAGCAAACTGCAAACTGCAGCAAGCTGGTGATACACAACCTGAAGTACACAGACACAGGATCCTACACTTGCAGTCACAACAATTCTAGAGAACATGAGAGTTCCACGTATGTCTTTGTCAAAGGTAAGTTATGGTTTTAGATAGGTCATTTAGATGGCTTGTTCATTTACTTTTTTCTGGAATACGCCTCAGACTAAAGAAGATATAATTGGGATGATCATCATTTCTAAGGTTAGAAACAGTTCAAAGCTCAGTGAAAATATCTCTTTTATTGCTGTGAGCATGGATTATCAACATCATTATGTTCAGTCCTTTTTGAGAAAATGTGTTTATTGTTTTTCTCTCATGTGTTGGTGTTTTTTTTTTTTTTTTGCTACCACTTTTGTTAAAAAGACTTTGGAACAAACAAAGCCACATCTTTAGTACTGAATGGTCCAACAACTGCAGCATTTACAAGGCCAAAAGATCCTAGCACAATATTAGTTCCTGATATTTTTTCAGTCAGTAACTGATTGCGTGATACCAACTGTGGAAGATCTCCAGTGCTTTGAAATATGTAATGCGCGGCTCCATTGAGCACTTCTTTGAGGTTTAAACAAAAACATGAAACTGCCAATCTGGCATTGAGGCCTTTTTGCAATAACATATTTATGATCACATACTGAAAAGACATTTATTATATCAAATTACGCAGACAGACCTCAGCTGTTCAGGGACAGGGAGACAAAGATGCAGGGACAGGATTGGTACAGGGCTGGATGAGTTTTGGGAGATGGAAGTGGAGTGTGATTGTGTTGGAAGCTCTGGTCATTGACTATTATTTCCTGCTTGGGCTTTTGTTTTCCCAGTTTCATATTGAGTGTCACAGTGGCAGTGTGTGACAGAAATTTCAGCTGATGCCTCATCTAGTTAGATAATCACATATACATAAGTCCATATAGTACATTCTAATATGCATATGTATATTTTGTACACAGATCATAGTCATCCATTCCTGGAGACGTTCAATGAAAAGATCCTGTATTCATACAGGGATGAAAAATTTCTGGAGATCCCATGCAGGACAACATCTCCTAGTCAAAATGTTACTTTGGAAACAGTGAGTATTTCTTCACCTTGCTATTTCACACATTGTGAAACCTAATAATATAACATTTTATAAGAAACTTTGCTATGCCATCATGAACTAATATAAGATGGTTCTAGGTGTCATTAATTGCAATATGTGGTTGCACTGTGAGTACTCTTTCCAGCTTATATGTTCCTGACTGCTTTCATTTGACATGTTAGCATTGCAGACAGTTTATTACAGGTTTTGAAGGAAGTACGAGACTGTAAGCATTTTCCAGGTTTGAGTCCTTCAGATCTTTTCTGGAGCATTTGGATATGTCCAGATACATTGGCTGAGGTGCAGGGAAGCTTGAGACAACCGCCATTTTATGCATAATTGTCATGCAATATATAGTAGGTAGGAAAAACAGCTGGCCAAGCAAAGTCAAGGAGGGTGATAAACTCAAATCATGATGAATTTATGAATTTTCCAGTGTGTGCATATTGTCTATTTGCCTTGTCTTAAGTTTGTAAGCAAATCTGCTTTGTCATGGACAAATACTTCTCAGTTAGATGTTATAAATTGCTGTGTGACCTTCCTGCTGGTGGAACATCTGTGGCATTCATCCTACCCATTTCCTTCCTTCCCTCTTTTTCTAAAATCAAGATAGAACAAAAGAAGATGTTTTACATCTTACTACATACAGTAAAGACCCACAGATCTTAATTGCTTTACATGTTATTTACTATTATCATGTATCAGTATGTATCAGTTTTCAGTTGAACCTAACTCGCTCTCATAGAAAAAGAACTGGTGGATGACCTCAAGACTGATCTTTTTTAGGTTCCCCTCATGAAGGACTCTGTCAGTGGGATGTCATGGGATCCAAAAGTGGGTTTCAGGATTCCACTGGGTCCTCATAAGAGCTACGAAAGGATCACATGTGCCACCAGTGTGAATGGCAAAAAAGTCACAACAAGCTTCATATTACTAGATCGTAGTGAGTGCTGTTTAACATTGTTCTCTAATATATAAGGTGATCAAATACAGCAGTTATTGAGCCAACATCTGTGGTTGTAATGTTTATGCTCTCTGGAAACAAAATGCTGTTGAGCTGTCTTATTTGTCTGCATATATAATGTGGCTGTGTATGGTAAGAATGCCGGTAACAGAGGCATAATGTTACTGAATGCCTTGGCTGTGTTGTGTTTCCTGCAGGGATAGTGTTGGACCCACAGCTGCATCCTTCCAAAGACACACACCTGCAGCATGCTGGAGGCTCCCTCACACTCATCTGCAGGTACTGTATCTCATCTTCGAGACACATCCTGCATAGCTATAAATCTTATTTCTATTGCCACTACAACTACTATGAAAATATTTGCATACTGTCATGTCTAAAGAATTTTCTTTTTCCATACACCACAAAAATTGTAGGACGTTTGTTTGCTAAATGTACACTTATTACATCTGTCGTTATAATGATGATACATCCAAACATATCACTTTTGTGTCTTGTATTGCTTCAGAGGAGATGAATAATCAGGCCCACATAAGAACGATAGTTGGTTTGAGTCCAGAAACATTTTTTTCGGACGTTGCTTACTCTTAATGCTCTTAAATCTCAGCCTAATTTACCTTTGGCACATAAATTAAAACAGATATGAATAGTATTTCTGCCTAGGGCATTACACATTCAGTGACTCCATGAATGAATCAATATGGTCTCATTTGGTTAAAAGGTGGAAGTAGAGTGAAATTAAACATGCATGTTTTCTGAATATTTATGGAGACTTGCATCATGTTGCAATCATGTCAGGAATGCTATCCCCTCTGGGTCTGCGGAGTGTGACGCTTCCCTACAAGGGCATGTGCTCTTAGTGTCTTTGATTTGTCCATTCTATCTGGCTCATTATGAGGGACTAAAGTTGTTTGTCCCCTCAGTGTGGAGGCAAAACCACTGGTATGTCATACATGGTATGTTTGATGTTCTTCTGGGAGCACACTATCAAAGAAAAGGCATGTTCCCATGTGAAAGTCGGACTTATCAGAATGCATGAGATTAACAGAGCAGATATCAAACAGTTAAAAATAAACCATTAGATCATTAAAAGGTATGACTATCCAGATGCATAAATGCATCTGCTGATGCTTATGTACTATGGGTGTAACACAATGCCATAATTTGTGTCTGTATATTTATCTGTTTAGTGCTCCAATTATTTGGATCTTTATCTGTATTTGTATTTAATTCGGAAGTCTAGATGGAAAACATACAAACAAAAAAAAATGCTGCAGGGCTGCAGGGAAATGAAATGATTTTTCACTCATAAATTATTATGACAAATAGCAATTTGCAGAACATAACTTTATGTTCAACATCAGCTCAACTTTTATAGTTCCTCAAACGCAGCTACTTCATTCAAGTTCATAACTGGTCTCAACCAGATGCCTCACAGAAGTTTCTGGCAAGCTTATTTACATTATTTAATGTGACTGAGTAAGCTAGGGAACTGTCTTTCAAAAAATGCAGTGTTGTCTTTCCCAAATCAGGGCACTACTGATTATAGTTGACAACAATACTATTTATTCTAATACTAATATTGGAGTACTATTTTATAATTTGGCTTTGTTACATTCTAGAAAGATCAGAAAAAAATTGCTGGACACTATTAGAATCTACTATAAGGTTTGGATGCAGTGCTGCTGCTAGTGTAAATGTAGTATTTTTCATAAACAATGGAGCATTCATTCAATTACAACAACAATAACAAAAAACATGCACAATAACTGTATATTCATATTTGTAAAGATTAATTAAATGCTTATATTTTGGAGACCCCAGCATGTTGGCATGTGCACAGTGTGTGGGTTGCATGGGCTATATGGAGAGGTGGGTCTATAAATAAAAGCACATTTCTTTTGTATTTGTACAGAATGGTGTGGCTCCTATTTGTATTGTTTGACTTGAGCCCACGTTGCATGAGAGTAAAAACTTTCCGTTTGTACTAGCTTAAAAAATCAATAGACCTGTTTATATCTGTTTATATGTTCAATCAAAAATGTATTTGTATTCGGTTACATACCTAAGGGGTTGAAATTGCAGCATTGTTAGTATGGTGTGTGAATTCTGCTGTCATTTCAGTTCATAACTGGTCTCATTTAGAGATGTGCACCTTTTTAACTACTATGTATTACTGCAGATATTATTGTTGGTGTTGTTTTGTATCCGCTAGTGGTATTTCCTAAGGAATTTAATTAATTCTATTCTCCAAAATATAAACATATACAAATAAATATAAACCATTAACTATTATAAGCTAATATAATAACTATTATTATTAATTTTAAACCACCACAACCCTGACCAAGCAGTTAGTAAGGACCACTGTGTGTTCACGTTAATGAGTACTGAGACAGTATGTAAATTCCATTATAACTGGTGAAATTAAAGTTACTGTCATGTTTTCATGTGAAAAGTAATTTTTATTACTTAACTAAAACTGTTAGATAATTTTGGTCTATAGCGACTGCCATTTTCAAGTTTGCAGTATTTATCTTTAGCTAGAATTTGGCTTGCCACCTAGCCAATTATGTTAGCTACTGGAATCTTTGCAAGGCTAACCTGACATCACCAAAGAAAACAGGCTAACTTTGTAAAATATAAGCAGCTAATGTTAGCAAATTAATGAAACTTACCGCAATACTCTTTTTTTTTTAAAATTAGATGTAGTCCATGCCTTTTAGGAAGTTCAAGGAGACACTTCATTTTGCTTACGCTAGCATACTGAAACATTTTCCTGAGCAAGGGCCAGGGGCACTCATCCTAACTGAAGGTCTAAATAAAAATCTAAGTAGTTAAAATAAGTTTATTTTCTTGAAAATGTAACTAAGAAGAGTACAAGTATTCAAATTCAATAATACTCAAGTAAAGTATTAATATGCCAAAGTAATACTTAAGTACAATCAGAAAGTACAACTAGTCAAGTATTGCCCACCCCTCACGTTTGTGAACATTATCTTTGTCCTGCAAGCTTCATTTTCAAGCAGACTTGAGCTCATATTACATGAAAGTAAAAACCTCCCACTCTACTTTGTGACTTTTTGTTTTGTCACAATAGGTAATGTTTCTTAGCTTCCAAACTCCTCTGTAACAGAAAAACACTCTGCTGTTAGGTTCCTCAAGAGAGACAAGTAAAAGAACCCCTAAGGGTTCTAGATTTAACCTTTTTTTCCTCAAGAGTGTACTGTGGGTTTAGCATTTCAGTATTGGAGCTTTGGTTTTCTAGTGAAGTTTTCATTTTTTGCAGAAATAATATCATTAAATGAGTTGCTTGAGTGAACATCTCTGTACTCTATAAGTGACAGACTTCAATATCTCAGTTTCACAATATAAACACCATCTAATATTACCTTACAATAATGATACTACTTTTACTACCAAACAGTGCATTAGGCCAGTTGTGTTATCTGTGGATGTTCCTATATGTTATTCTTAATAGTCATATTTTTGGATTAGGGGATCTACCCAAGTGCAGTGGAAGCTTGCCAGTAGGGATCTGAGCTCTGAAGGTGTCCAAGTTAAACCATGTGAGCTAACTGCAAACTGCAGCAAGCTGGTGATACACAACCTGAAGTACACAGACACAGGATCCTACGCTTGCAGTCACAACAATTCCAGAGAACATGAGAGTTCCACGTATGTCTTTGTCAAAGGTAAGTTATGGTTTTAGATAGGTCATTTAGATGGCTTGTTCATTTACTTTTTCCTGGAATACACCACAGACTAAAGAAGATATAATTGGGATGATCATCATTTCTAGGGTTAGAGTTAGGGTTACTGTTCAGAACTCAGAGACCCCTAGAAACGTCTCTAATAATGCTGTGAGCATGGATTATCACCATCGTCATAGTCTGTCCTTTTTGAGAAAATGTGAATGTTATAGAGTTCCTTCTGAATTAAGTAAAATGTGTTTAATCTACATGTATAAAATAAGACTTTTTTTTTCCTGATGTGTAGGCAACTGTTTATCTATTGTATACTGTTTTGTTTTTGCCACATTCCATAGCACAAGTATTTGTAACAAAAATACAAAAAACATTTTTAGAGCTAAATGGACCAACAACTGCAGCATTTAAAAGGACAGAAAATACTAGCACTGTATTAGTTACTGTTATCTTTTTCAGTATAGAACAGTCAGTCAGTGACTGTGTGATGCCAGTTGTGGAAGATCTCCAGTGCTTTGAAATATGTAACATGTGGCTCCACGATGCACTTCCCTGAGGCTTTGAAAAAAAACAGGACTTAGCCAACCTGGCAATGATGCATTTTTTGTAATAACATATTTATGATCACAAACTGAAAAGACATTTGTTGTGGTAAGATAGGCAGACAGACCTCAGCTGTTCTGGGACAGAGAAACAAAGGTGCAGGGACAGAAAGGTATTTGTACAGGGCTGGATAACTTTTGGGAGTCAGAATTGGAATGTGATTGTGTTGGACGCTCTGGACATTGACTATTATTTCCTGCTTGGGCTTCTGTTTTCCAATTTCACAGTAACAGTGTGTGAAGGAAATTTTGGCAGATGCTTTATCAAATTTCTTATTAAAATTTGCCTACTGAGCTTTAGCCACAATTCTTTGTATTGTTTTTTGCAGAAGTATAAGGCACGCTCAAGACATGCTAACCCATAGACCCATGTCCTAAATCACCAAAAATCTATTACACTCTGCCCAATAACAAACTTTTTATTTTAGTCTTATAGTTCACTTACAGAATTTTGAAAATGTACAAATAGTATGTCACAACATATGTATATACAATCAAAATGACTGTAATGGTTGACTTATATTACATGTGGAATGATGTAGCCACAGTGGTTGGGAGGAATATTAGATCATTAATTTGATTAAAAAATTACATAATCATATATTCATAAGTACATATAATACATACATACATACTTTATATTTATACTACACATATGTATATTTAATGTGCAGATCATCGTCATCCATTCCTGGATACATCCCCTGAAAGGATCCTGTATTCATACAGGGATGAAAAATCTCTGGAGATCCCTTGCAGGACAACATCTCTTAGTCAAAATGTTACTTTGGAAACAGTGAGTATTTCTTCACCTTGCTATTTCACACATTGTGAAGCCTAATATTAAGACTTTATAAGAAGATATAAGATATATAATATAAGGTTTTGAGTGTCAATAATTGTGGTTGCACTGTGACTACCCTGTGCAGCTCCTGACTGCTTTCTGTTGACATGCTAACATTAAAGACAGTGGTGAATGTGCTTATTACAATGAGGCATTGAAGGAAATATGGAAATGTAAGCATCATCCAGGTTCTCACATGCTTCAGACATTTTCTAGAGCATTTGGATATGTACAAATACATTGGCAGAGGTGCAGGGAAGCTTGAGATGGGTTATGGAGCCACCTGGTCTACTTCCTCTAAGAACAGGAAGGAGGCTGTAGACTCTTTCCATCCAGAATAGAAGATGCATCCAGAATAGAAGATACATTGACAGAGGTGCAAGGAAGCTTGAGACGGGTTGTAGACTTTTTCCATCTGGAATAGAAGGTGTTGACTATAAATACAACCACCATTTTATGCATATGATTGTCATGCAATATATAGTAGATAGGAAAAGCAGCTGGCCAAGGGAAGTCAAGAAGGTTGATGAACTCAAATCATGATACATTCTCCAGTGTATTGTCTATGAGCTCTTAAGCTGTAACCAATACTGCTTTGCCATGGACAAAATACATCTCTGTCAGATGTTACAGATTGTTGTGTGACCTTCCTGCTGTTGGAACATCTGAGGCATTCATCCTACCCATTTCCTTCCTTCCCTCTCTTTCAAACATCGTGATAGAGCAAAAGACATGTAACAAACAAAAGTTGTGAAATGATACTCCAGACATGTTTTACACCTTACCACACAGTTGCGTCTTACCACATAGCCCTTAATTTTTTTTTTTAATTTTATTTTATTTATAAAGCACTTTACATTTTAAGGAAAATCTCAAAGTGCTACATAAAGAGTCATAATAACAGTAATTAAAAGCAGCTGCCAACTGAGATAAGTACAGAAATTTAAACTCTAAATATTAAAACATTTTAATGAGTAACAGTTTTCATTTGAACAAACTTGCTTACATAGTGATAGAACAGTTGGATGACTTCAAGTCTGATCTTTCCTTTTTAGCATCCTCCCATGAAAAACTCTGTCAAAGCACGCATGTCATGGGATCCAAAAGTGGGTTTTAGAATTCCACTGGGTCCTTTTAAGACCTACGACATGATCACATGTGCCACCATGGTGAATGGAGCAAAAGTCACATCAAACTTCATCATCCTACGTAGTAGTGAGTGCTTTTTATTATTAATGTTTTCAAATATACAGTGGTCAAATTCAATTAATGATCCAACATCTGTGTTTGTAACATTTAATTTGTAAATGTATACATTCATGTGATTACTTCCTTTGTCTTGTGTGTAGCCAGGGTTTTGAATAGTGTACGCATCGCTCCTGAGCATCCAAGAGTCCTGGTTGGAGACTCCCTGACCCTCTCCTGCTCAGCAGACACCACATTTAATGGCAGGATTCAATTTCATTGGAAAGTCCCATACAACCCTGTAGGTCCTTAGGATCTTGAATCACGTTGTCTCACATATAATATTGAGATTTGTTTTTAGTTAAATATAAATTTACTAGGTTAGGGTATCAATAACAATAACATATGCTTCTCTATATGACAGACAAGTAGAACTCCCAACACTCTTTTGAGAAGGAGTGAATCTAATAAAGTCATTGTAATGAACAGCAACCTAACTATACCCAGTGTGACTCTGAAGGACAATGGCATTTACATTTGCACAGCAACACT
Organism: Pangasius macronema; assembly: GCA_037577455.1. Lineage (NCBI taxonomy): Eukaryota > Metazoa > Chordata > Actinopteri > Siluriformes > Pangasiidae > Pangasius > Pangasius macronema. Next base: position 13,497,272 of record CM074951.1, read on the forward strand.
AAATGGCTATAAGAATGCTTCGGTCAAGGTCATTGTACATGGTGAGTATATGATGGATAGATTCTGTACTATTAATTCATTTTTTTTTTGTTTTAGAAAATGAGAATTTTTTTTGTTACACTCTGTAGAGCATGCGTTCCTCAATGTGACCCATGGAACACATAGGGTTGTCAGTACTGAAGAAGGTAAAATGTGGGACTTTAACCCGCAGATCGATGCTCTGCCTGCCCCAGACAAAATTGTGTGGTAGGTTCATAAAATTGTTTTATAATGAACAGCAGTCCCTAATGAAGTGAATAATAGGAATAAGTGAAGTAGAGATCCTCTGTAATTTCCTGTAACAAATCTTCACAGGTACAAGGATGGCTTCCCCATCAACGCCTCCTTACGCTATGAGGTAATGGGCTATAAACTCATCATCAAGGAGGTGAAAGAAAAGGATGCAGGCGTCTTTACTATTGCTTTATCCACCCAGAAATATGGGCTTCACAGGAACATCAGCTACACACTTTTGGTCAATAGTAAGTCAACAGAGTCAAATACTAGAATGTGAATGGGTTTGTCTGTCCTTTCTCTTCAGCCTTATCTTTCCTGGCCCTATTAGTTTACTATGGCTGAAATGTCTAAGTTATTTTTGTGTGGGCTAGATTGACATAGCGAATGCACCTGAACTTCATTAGCAGCCATTGAAAGGGACTTGTTGGTGTTAAGCACTACACATTGCACTGCGCTCAGCCAACTGTCCTTCTTGCTCAACCTTAGTCTGCACTGAACTGACTTACAATGGTTATTAAAAAAATGACCATGTTGGAGCCGACAGATCAAGTGTAATGGCTTAAGAAAAATAGCATATGAGTACTATTTAAAACAAACTACTTAATAAAGAAAGTTATATTCAGCAGTTTGTATTTGTATTTAACAGAAACAGTGATTTGTAATACCACTGTAGTAATAAAAGGGGATTTAGTACATTTATTTAATTGTGGTACAATAATCCTTGGGCTTATTGAAGTACACAGATAGATAAACCTTTGATGAGAGACAGAGCACAATCCATGTTCAAATCAGTCTCATAAAGCCTCAAAAAAGGATAGTTTTTGCATATACTCATAATTTTGCTAACTGAGGATTTGCTAGTCACCCCATTTAAGGTTGAGGTTCAGCTTCTGCTGCATATAAACATATTTCTGACATTGCATCAGTCTCTGGCTTTACACACAGTACACAGTCAGGCCAATATGAATAGCAAATGAGTTATAGCTGTGGAAGTGGTAAAGGAAAGACCTTTTAGAGCATTCACAATAAAAACTTAAATTATCTTACACATCTAACTTTGTGCTATTAGAAAGACTGCTGTTAATTACAAGAAATTATTATTTCAAGAACTTTGTTTACCAAACTTGGGACAGAGAGGGATTAGTAATGTCAAAGTACCCAATTTATGGTGTAAAGATAGTCAGATGTGGCAATGGAAACATGTTACTTATGTATTAAGCTCTGATTTCAGTAGGTTAGCACGTTCATCAGAATAACTGTCATTGTTGGAGAGAAATAGCAAAAGCATTCCTCTTTACATTAAAACAACAATTGAAATGACTAGCCTAAGCAAAAAAAATACCCACCACATATCCACAGAATTTCAATACATCATATTAAAGTGATGCTGACTGCAGGGTTGCTGTGTTAATGATTATGGTCAGAAGTGTGCAGTATGAACTGAGGTGATCACTGGTACTGGTGTGTGGTGTTAGGTCAATTGGGTCTCATACAGGTGAGAAGTTATCAGCCAGCAAGGTCCAAGAGTCAGCCTTATCTCAGTCAGCCAGAGAGTGGGGGCCTTTCCTTTGAGTGATGATGCATGCCTCAGACCTGCTACTGTCTACTGCTTCCTCTTTGGCCTCCACTCTCATTAATCCAATTGTTACTAACTGTATGTTTCTAGCTTGCTTGTTCCTTTCACTTCATACTCTCTTTCTAATAACCCTTTTGCCTCCATCTCCAGTTTTTCAAATCCATATTATGTGTGTCTCCACAGTGAAACCCAGAATATCTGAAGAAGAGGTGGCTCCTGTAGGCCCTCAGACTTACAGACTAGGCCAGGAGCACCGGCTTACCTGTACTGTCTTTGGATTCCCAAAGCCCAATATCACATGGCTGTGGCAGCCCTGTGACCCTAATCGCAAGCTCACACAGTGAGTTGGTATTGCAAGAAGTTAGCTACATTTAGCACATGTCCAGAATGATCAGAATGTTCCACAATCCCTCTGTTTCTGTTGAACTAAATACATAGCTTTGGTGCCAAACAGGATATTTATCTTGCAAATCCCATAGCTCTTTGCATCTTGTGCTGCAATCTGGTTTTCCCCAGTTTAAAGGCCAGTGTGTTAGTGAACCTCAAAAATTCTGAGTGCTATCTGTGAACTGAAAATATATAGTGAGCATTAGCAAAAGAGCATGGTTGTAAAATCAGGCAAATATAAATGGAAAGAATTTTTGCCGCATTCACAGTAAAAGCTTAAAATTATCTTGCACATCTAACACTGTGCAATTAGAACTGCTGTTAATTGCAAGTGATTATTGGTTCAAGAATACCGTTTGCCAAATTTGGGTCAGAGAGGAATCAGTAATGCCAAAGTACCCAATTTCTGATGTTTAAAGATAATCAGTTGTGACAAATGGTGCTTATGTGTTAAGGTCTGATTTCGGCAGGTCAACAAATCTATCAGAATAATTGCCACAGTTGGAAGGAAATAGCAAAACCTTCCTCTTTATATTAAAATGACTAACCTCAGCAACAAAAAAAGGAAAAAAAAACACCATAACAATCACAGAATTTAAATACATCATATTAAAGTGATGCTGACTGCAGGGTTGCTGGGTTAATGATTATGGTCAGAGGTGTGCCTTATGAATGGTGATGACCAGTGCCGGTGTGTGTGGTGGTAGGTGATTTATTTGGGTCTCTCATATGCAAAAGTTATCAAAAGTGTCAGGCAGGGAGGTCTCAGAGTCAGCCTTATCTTAGTCATCCAGAGAGTGGGGGTGTTTCCTTTAAGTTGTGACGCATACCTCAGCCCATCCTGTCGTGCTACCGCTTCCTCTTTGGCCTCCACTCTCATTAATCCTATTGTTAATTTCCTCAGAAGGATATAGCATAACCTTTTGTTGTCTTCCACACAGTAAAACAGTAAAAAAACAACTAGGCAGTTGTGCGTGGTCTTGAAAGGCATAGAGTCTCAAGTGTCATTAGTTAAAGAGATGATTTTTGTTAATGCTAGGAAATTATATTTTCTGGACATTCTTGTTTTTCAGCATATCCTCTTCGAAACTTAATGACTAAAAAGCACTTCTATTTTTCGTTTCTTTGTGTGTCATGTTCTCAGATGTTGTATTTCTTTCAACCAAAAGAGAAAGCAAAAGGAGCTAGTTTTACTGACTAAAGCAGATTTTATGTACATAGTGCATGTGCATTTCACACATTTTATTTGCCAGAAATTGCACATATGTAATGTGTCAATTATAGTGCCTACATAGAACAAGCATCATTCAAAAATAACCTTTGATTCAGTCTTTTATTAAAATGGACAGTTTCTAATCACAGATATTCCTTTCCCCTATGTCTTATAGGTGCAAATTGAGTAGTGATCCAGTACCTGTCAAAGGCATTACCAACTATTCCTGTCCAGCAAACTTGATTAAGGATGTGTCCAATGAGCATAAGGAGATAAATGGCAGAAACAAGGTATATATTGTATGATGATTACAAGAAAACAGTTTTAAAAATGCTTTTGAATTCTTTTTGAAAGGTTTCAGGAAGATGTTTTTATACATGCTTTTACTCCTCAATCAAAAGGAAGCTAAGAGGAGCTGAATTGAAAGCCAAAGTAGGCAAATCAGTATATATCAGATGCATCAAACAACATATTCTACATATTATGCACATTATACATGTAATATTAAACATATTATATCTTCCTCACTATGTGTAGATTGCAGCCTTGGTTGTATTGACAAAGCACACTATATAATGAAATTGCAGACATCCCATTAGAGCAACATCCCAGGGAACCTTGTTACCAAAATTGCTTACCTTAAAGTTGATGAAAGACAGGCTTTCATACATTAGATTCCTCTATGCTTGATCTATATAGTATTCCACTACACTTGATCTATAGTTGACTCAATACTGTTGCAACAATTTGGGCAAAAATTTAAATCCAACCGTAAATGGTAGGTGTTGTAAAACTCAACCCATGACAGATTGAATGCAAAACTGATGGATATGAGAAATCCACAAATCATTGTAATTGTTCAAGCTTACATGTAATAAAGATTTAGGATCATATTTCTGCTTTCTGATGAAGTGCTATGATCTCACAACATAAATGTCATGCCCACTGAGAAAGAGGTACAGTATGCCACACACCATTTATATGTAAGTGATATTTATTAGCTCATGTAAATGAAAAGACCATGTTTTATATGGGTACGACCTCGTGTTCAATGATAACAAGGCCAAATTTTAAAAGTAAAATTTGTAGAGAGTGAATTCCTTTTTGACACGTCACATAAATTCCTCAGCTTTAACCAACAGAAGGGGCAGGGTTTATGTCCAAGAGTGAGGGGGTTAGTCGGAATGCCTGACTAAATCATTGGGGATTCAATTCTTTGGGTATTTATTCAAATGTAACCTCAAAGGTAACATGGAAATATGGTATTTTTCTGCAATATAATACCATCTACTGAGAGTAGTTACACCTGGTAAACAATCTAATTTCTATTATAAACAGGTGTATTTTGTCAGACATAAATTTGCTATTTTCTCAAAATTCTATAGGTGATTTACTGTATGTTAATGCAGAGCAGAACCAAAACAACACAACAGAAACCCTCTGCTTGTCTTGAAATTGAGTTCCCTGCTTTGTTCTTGATTAACTTACTGACAATACTTACAAAAATGCAACCTTGACTTGTTTTTATCTGCTTGATTACAAAGCCTTTTCCAGTATATGTTCGGTGTAATCAGCTTTGGATGCAGCCTAGGACATTTATATTAAGACACACTGAGACAGCATATGTTTGAAATGATGGCTGTACTTTTGGGAGGTCTTGAGTCTGCTCCTTTGCCAACAGTTGAATTTACAGTTTTGTCTAATAAAATTGCTTCCACTTGTGTGGTAACATTGTACAAATGACATACAACCTAGGCACTCTTTCTGTGTTCCCAGCAATAGTTGAAGTAAAACTTCATCTGAACAAAACAAACAGTTACTTTTACTGTGCATGTAGTGACTCATTCATTACATGAAACTCCACACAGACAGTAACTCAAACCCAGGATTAAACCTAGTTCCGTGGAGCAGAGAGGCAATAATGCTACCCACTGCACCATCATGTTACCCTATGAGTTCTTTCAGTAATTTAGGTAGTATACTGAAACAGTAGTTGAAACATAAAAATGTGCTGTTTTGTTCACAGATAATAAGTACCCTGGTTGTGATGGCTAATGTGTCAGGAGTCTACACTTGCAAAGCCAGCAATGAGTTAGGAGAGAGGACAATGACAACTCATTTTTATGTGAATGGTAAGTGACTTATCTAGATATAATGTGGCTTTCTAGGAACACCAGATGTTTTTTTTTTTTTCAAACTGGTCCCTGGTGGTTTTTATTATATGCTCAAGCACAAGACAAATTTTGGCCATTTCATTTATACCGACTTATACATACATAATGAATAGCTTAGCACATGCAGAAATGCAATCTTTGCAATCTTGCAATCACACCCACACTGGATTGTGCAATTAAGAGGGGGGGGGGCATTAATTGAAACCACATCACTGTGCAGCATTGCAGATTAGAGAACCAAAAAAAAGAAAATGTGCCCACTGGCGTATGATATTCTGTAAAGTGTGGAGTTCCACTTCCTTAGAGCACTGTGCTTTTGGCAGAGTAACTTGTTTCTTTTTTCCTGAATTCTTTGCCTCAGTGTGAATCACTATTGTAGACAGCTGAACAGGTTTTAAATGTTCTTAAACTGAACAAGGAGGGCTGTGTAATTAAGCATATGTCAGCTGTGCACACTAGATTAGAACAATGATGAAGATTTAAGTATATTGTATAACAGACAGACATCGGGCAGATGGAGTTAGAACACTAAAATAGAAAGGGGACAAGTTGAAACAGTTACTGAAATTAGCAAATTAAAAGCGATGGCAGGCTGTAGGGGACCTGAGGAGAATATAATGGCCTAGAGAATGTGCTGTGCCAAGGTGGGGATGACTTTGACCACAGGAATGCTGGTGAGAGGGACTGAATTGTAATAACAGCTGTGTTCTCTTACGGAACTCGAGACGCTCTCCAGCACTGTGAATAAACAAGCGTGTTCCAGCTCCCCCGAGGCCTGGCCTCAGCCTGGTTCCTATTGTAGCTCCTTCAGGTCGGCCATCTCTGCCGCCTTCCGCCAACAACCTGCTTCCAATTAGTAGTGATGAAACAGGAAATAACTGCACATTTGACATTCCGTGATGGAGATGTGATGTGCAGCTTTGTGTGCTATAATGTGGGACAGAGTATGACCAGGTCTGATCACCACTTATAGGGTAGTATTTGTAATGTGAATATTATCATATACTTTACTATCAGGGATCAAAAATTCTATGGAAAAATTAGCGTTGGTCTTTGTTCCCAATATACAATTTCCTAATCAAATTTTGCTTTTTCGTTGTGTTCCAGATCATCCCCAGTCTTTTGAGGTCAAACCCTTGACAGCCATTGAGGGAGATGATATCACTCTGATTTGCCAAGGCACACGGTTCCTCTATGATAGGCTGAGCTGGTATGATTCACAGGGTCGCCTGGTTCAGAATGACAGCTCCATCCAGATCAGTCCTTATTCTGTCTCCCTATCACTCAGACTGAAGAATGTTTCTAGAAACCACACAAAAGGCTATGAGTGCAGAGCATTCAACCTCAAGACCAAAAAAGAGGTCAATACAGCTTCTAACTTATTCATTGATGGTAAGTTACTTTTATCAAGCCATGAGCATATTTATCATCTGTCGTATTTTCATTCATTCATTCATTCATTCATTCATTCATTCATTCATTCATATATCCTAGTATGAAATTATGGCATGTCCCATTTCTGACATAAGGCTAATTCTGTCACAAGTGCATATGAAGCTTAATCATTTTGAATGTGACATGCTTGTTTCAATCTGAAAAGAGATTTATCTATCTTATTCAGTTTATTTACTGTCTAACTATTTGTACAGAGAGGATAATTCCCTGGTTGATACAGAACTTGACCAGTCAGGATGTGAACAGCAGCAGCACTCTGACCCTAGCATGTCTGGCCCATGGTGTGCCACCTCCATTTATTACATGGTACAAGGATAAGATTCCCATCACAGAAGGACCAGGTGAAGATGAACTACTATTCAAGCTTGTTTAAATGTCACATTGTTTCACATTCAAAATAAATGAATCTTTTTTAATTCATGAATGTAGTGATTCATGATTTAATGGATACATTTATATGTGAACATACACCAAAATGACTTGAGTTATTGTATAAACAGACATTTTAATTGAAATTACAGCAAGAGAACAATACACTGTTTGACTCTTAAGTAATTGAAAAATGCCTGCAGGAATTACTCTGAAGGACAATGGGGTCCTGATCATCCAGAGGGTGAAGAAAGAGGATGAGGGCGTGTATGAGTGTCAGGCCAGTAATGCTAAAGGTGTGGCAACCTCAAGTGCAGTCATCACTGTACTGGGTGAGTACCAAATCAGCTGACATTCAACTACTTCCCATTTCTTATAACCAGTACTCAGTACAACATAACTGCAAAATAGACTTGATACAGTGCAAAAGTGCAAGTTATTTTTGTTACTATTTTTATGCTGACATCACAATCCATGATGATAATATAACATAACATTAGAGCTTCTCTCTATACTCCCATGGATTTGTGTGAATAGGATAAAGATCTTTAGCCAAACTTAAATATTTAAGCTATCCCATGAGATAGAGTCTGAGGTTTCTGGGAATGTCATACAAATTCCAAGGCATTTTTTATGATAGGGGTTGCAGAGAGGGTCCTTCACTTGGGAGTTGACCTCTGTGCTATCAGCAAGGAGCTTCGCTAATGACTGGCAGAAGAGCTTCTTAAACTAGCAAAGGGCTTGAAACTTGAAACACTCTAAGGGAAGACAAATGACCAGTTATGGTGCCCAGTACGGCACAACGCAGCTTCTTCTCTCGGTGCGTCCATTCAAATGATTCCACAGGCGCTCACTTACATTCTCTTCTGTTTGCTTAGTGGCAAAAGCTGTCTGGTGTAATCAAGTGAATGAATTTGGGATATTTGTGTCTGCCTGCATTAAGCTTGACCAAAGCCAAATAGAGCAGGGAATGTGCTTTGATTGCTTTATTGTTTGTTTCATGCCTTTTGGAAAAAGAAATTCCTAATGGCTTAGGCAGTATGCTGACTGTTGGATTTTTTTTTGTAATTGATCACAGAGCATAGACTGTACAATAAATGAGGAAGTGTGCTTTCCAGAAATAAACATGAACAAACATGAAGCATGAACAATGCCATGTGCCTGAATGTCCAAATTGTGTACTAAAATGAATTCAAACAAAATGACAATAAAATAAACAAAGTCACAAAGTGCCTCAGGGAGTTGGCTTACAAACAGCGGCTTAAACATTGGTATGTGCTTTTGTCTATCTTCAGGCGATGAAGGCAAGGCAAATATTGAGGTGATCATCCTTGTGTGTACGGGAGCTGTTGCCACATTCCTTTGGATCATGCTCATTCTCTTCATCCGCAAGCTGAGAAAGGTAACAAATACAGTAAGGCTTTAAATTGTTAGTAAACCACTGATTTCTCTTTATTATAATTAGTTTTGGAAACTGAGAATTTCTAAGAATATCTACAGACTGCAAATCTGTAAGTTTCTTGTAATGGAAAGCATTTAATCAGCTTTTTTTTTATTATTTAACTGAGTAAGCAGTTTTATATTACTGCTTTCTCACATGACAAATTGTACTGATAACCCTTCAACAGAAATGCATACATAACACAATGGAATTTGTGCTCTCTTCTCATTATGAAAACAATTATTCAGTGAAACCCTCAAGGAATATAAAATGCAAACCTCTTTTTCAATTTAGCCAAGTTCTGCAGATCTAAAGACAGGCTACCTGTCCATCATCATGGATCCTGACCAGATGCCTCTTAATGAACAGTGGGATCGTTTACCTTATGACAGCAGCAAATGGGAGTTCCCTAGAGACCGCCTCCGACTAGGTGAGTTTTATTCATGAATTGGTTCTACCATAAAAACACCTACAGAACCACAGAGGTATGTGAGTCAATCTAAATGAGCCAACACTGCATAAGTTCTCACTATGAACATGTTAGACATGCAAGCATGATGTTTGGCTTTTCGGATAAAAATGTTGTACCATTATTTCTCAGTGACCCATGTTTGTTATACGTTCTTTAGTACCCCATAAATTCCCTGTGGAGAGCTGCAGAAGTGGTCCTAAACTCTGCAGATTGTTTTAATTACAGGCCCATATCTTTACTGACAGGACAAGCAGCCTGATTTATGATCCTCAAGGTAGGACAAAGTAAACCGACAAACTCACTTGCTTGCTTTCTCTCTCTCTCTCTCTCTCTCTCTCTCTCTCTCTCTCTCTCTCTCTGTTATATAGGTAAAACTCTGGGCCATGGTGCTTTTGGAAAAGTTGTCGAGGCTTCTGCATTTGGCATAGACAAGCTCTCCACATGTAAAACAGTTGCTGTTAAAATGCTCAAAGGTAAGTTATTGACAAATCATTGATTTGGTCCTGAGCTTTTAAACCAATCTCTATAAGATGCCCAGCTCAGATGTTTGAACTCTTATTTTATCTTGTAAATTCTTTCTGTTGAATTTGTGTACCACAGTGAGAACAACCATGTCTCCAGATATTTATTTTTTGGATCAGATTTACATTTAAAGCAGGAACCTGTCACTGCTAGATCATTTTGCTCTTACACAAAACCATTCACATCACAAGATGGATGCAGAGATAATTAGCAGCTATGGTGGAGGGTTTGTATGTAGGGTTTGCATCTGAGGACCCAGCTGTTAAGAATGATAGTGTGCAGATATGAAACTTTGACCCAGGTTTAAAAATGTCAGGTCTAATTGTGATGTATGTGCAACTATTCATGTACATTTTCATTAACTAACTTCAAGCAGATGTTTTGAAATCATCCTGAGCTTAATATGGTTACATCCCCACTTTGAATTTATGGACACATTTTTATTGCTTTGTTGGAAAAAAAAAATCTAGTGTCTTCACAACCCAGTGACAGTCCACAACCAGACCACACCACACCACCATTACTGGCTTGACATACAATTTTGTAAACAATTCACTAAAGATTTACATAAAGAATAAAGCTAAAAACAAATATTTATAACATTAAATGAAACGGCATCCCTTGATGCTGTCTTGGTCAAAATATCCTAACTTTTTTACTACATTGACAATAGTTTGTGGAGAATACCGGCTGCTTCGAAAAGCAACGAGTGCTTCTCTAGTGGTGGAGTTGTGTGATGATAAATCACTCTAGATGCATAATTCCTCTGATGTCACATTATCAGTCCTCCTTAAGCATTAATCATTGGGAGAGAGAAGCTGGCTGGATGATGTTTCATGCATCCCGGGTCAATTTCTAATGAAAAGCAGCACACTTTCTTAAAATTCCTATGTGTTTTGAAATACAGTGTCAAGTGTTTCCAGAACACTGAATTTAATCATTTTGTAAAAACATCTTCTTCATTTTTTCTTTGTGTTTACATATTATCCTGACAACAAATCTGATAAGGAAGATGCAGAGGAAAAATTTCATTTCATTTTTGTCTTAATTTTTATTATTGTCTAATTAACTTAAGAAATGACACTGCTACAATTCTTCTTAATGGAAGTCCTTGTGATGTACTACCAGTCCTTTGTTTGTACTAATGTTTTCTGCAGAATATAGTATTTCTGTGACGTTGGAGTTACACCATAGAAAACTTTGCATGTTAAAAAACACAGCTTTGTTCCTGACCCTTTGGCCTCTAATGGTCACCAGGTTCATGTGCTTGATGAGATTTTCTGACCCTGATAATACAGCATGTGCAATTCTATCAGCAAAGCTCAGGTTTTTCTTTATATAAATCTTGCATGCATTGACATACATATTGATAATTCAGCCACATGTTGAATTTACTATGTATTATGTAATATGTGATTATTATCATCTGTTTAGAAGCTATATGCATGTTATAAGTCATTGTATTTAAACAGTGTGGGGTAAATAAATACTACAATTATTTACCACATGCAGAGACACAACATTTAAATAGGCCTTTAGATGACAGAACCACAGATCCATTGCTTATTGTTATTTTTATGCATGAAGCTCCATTTCATTTATCTACTGCAGATTATAAACTACAGAAAGATCTGTAGCTATGAAAAGTCAAAATACAGATCATCAGTCATTTAACTGGTTTGGTTTGTGCTGTTGTAAGAACAGCTACTTGACAGCTTTATTCTGAATCTGTTTCAAAATCAGAAAGAATTTTTTGGCCAAGTAAGATTTCACTGATAATCCATTTTTCTTTCTTTTCTTGTATACTCTTGTCATGTGTAATAGGAGGAGCTACAAGCAGTGAATGCAGAGCTCTTATGTCTGAACTGAAGATTCTGATTCATATTGGCCACCATCTCAATGTTGTCAATCTACTGGGTGCATGCACTAAGCAAGGAGGTGAGAATGTAGGGACTAGTGCTCAGGTCCTGTTTGTTAGAGCGAGCTTAAGACAACTCCATCATGTACTATTAACTGCTTGTTTCAGGGCCATTGATGATCATTGTGGAGTACTGCAAGTATGGCAACCTTTCTAATTACTTGAGGGGCAAGAGAGGAGACTTTGTGGTTTATAAAGTGAGTATAGACTGTTCTTTGATGAATGAATAACACTGTGACATGACTGTCTCTTAGTCTCACTGATGTACATTTCTCTGTTCAGTCTCAGGATGGTAAAGCGCTGCTGCCAAGTTCAGGGTGTGAATTAAGTGAGCTTCTCAAGCGTCGACTGGAGAGTGTGGCTAGCACGGGAAGCTCAGCCAGCTCAGGCTTCATTGAAGATAAGAGCTATTGCGACTCAGAGGAAGAAGAGGAAGGTAGTGGCTGAATGTCTTCCTTCCCTTCATACAGTCGTACACTTCTCACCTCCACCCCACCCTGCTTGCTCCAAAGGCTCCTCTGGTTGTTTTTGTCCATTTCAGTTTGATAGGATGCTTCCTCTTGGATATATAAATACATTTTTTTTTATCGCGACCCACTGTCGCCCGCTGTCTGTATAGCTTGATTTTTTTCATATCCTGCCTCAGACGCAACTAATGTGTTCCTGGCATACCATGCATTATTTTGGGTATAGATAAATTGTTTATCCAGGTAGAACAGAGGAAGGGTCACCCCTACAAACACCCCAACCCCCACCCTGCCACACCCGAGGTTTACTGGCAAGCTATTTCAAACAACATCTAAAAATAAGTGCCAGAACTTTTAGCTATATTTACAACACAAGGAAGCATCTGAAGAAAACAACTCAAAGTTTAAGACAAACATAAACTTAGCAGGAAGTGTTTATCTTCTGCATGTGATCAGTGGGTAGAGAAGGCCTTGTGAAGGCTTCATGTCTTATGATTCTACAATGGTTTGAAATGGATGTTTTTTATTTGTTGCTGATTTTCTTTTACTATTTCACACAGAGTCTGAAGACTTGTATAAGAGAGTGTTGACACTAGAGGACTTAATTTGCTACAGCTTTCAAGTAGCCAAAGGCATGGAGTTTTTGGCGTCACGAAAAGTAAGTCCTTGATTAAATTGCTGCCCTAAGTTGTACAGATAATTCATGACTCCAAATCCTGCTAGTACAACAAGTTGGTGTCTTGTTCAGTTAAGAAGTTCAGTACTTAATTTCTATTCTTTTACAAGTCAAAAAACCCAACTATTCTGCTGTTTCCAGCTAAACACTGTAGCAGTCTGTCCCAGTGCTTCTTTTAACATGCAATACTTCTAATTCCCTTTACTGCACACATATAAACACGCACAGTTATGCACGCACACAAATGGGGCAAATTCACAAATGTAATATGGAGATCAGGTTTTGTTTGAGGGAACCTTGGAGCTCCTTTGTGTTACTGTGGTTACTCCTCACGTTCTGCATGATCACATCAGCTGCTTCACATTATCACACCTTTCTTCCATGTGTTCCCATTGACATTGCACCACATGGTATATAAAACATGAAATACAGGCATCTTTCTCCCAGACGAGTCCTCGCTTCAAGTTTGACATGTATGAATTTAAAACAGGCTTCTTTTTCTCCCAGTGTATTCACCGTGATTTGGCAGCGCGGAACATCCTTTTGTCCGAAAACAACGTTGTTAAGATATGTGATTTCGGACTAGCCAGAGATGTGTATAAGGACCCAGACTACGTCCGTAAAGGAGATGTAAGTGTGCACTTTTATCTTTTACTGTGTCCCTGATCACATTGTGCAGGTCACCTTTTAACATAAATCATTAAAAAAACACTTAACTTGATGGACAGCTATAATAACAGCCTCAGCCTGGAACAAGTACAATGATTTTTGCTAATGCCAAGAGTTGCTGGCATGTGCTCAGTCATTTTTTAGCCATTGACAATATTATTATGTTCAGAGGATGTATGCTTTGGGTCGAGTGCGGTCACAGACGTCATGCTGATTTTGTATTTAAGCAGGTTTGCACTGTTTTACAGTCTGTTTGTCTGCTGAGCATGTATGGCTACAGTTCACACAGGTGAATTAGAGGTCTGACTGAATACTTGGGCTAATCTGCCTACTATTTCCACAGGCCAGACTTCCTCTTAAGTGGATGGCGCCAGAGGCCATATTTGACAAGATCTATACTACACAGAGTGATGTTTGGTCCTTTGGCGTGCTAATGTGGGAGATCTTCTCTCTGGGTAAATATCAGTCCTGCCACCGCTGGGTGTAGGTCACAGTCACCTTTATTAACAGCCACCTACATACTAACTCTGAAATTGCACATGTGAATTGAAATAAAGAAATGGCATCATGTGAATAATATGTGATCGCTTGTGAAAAATGAAACCACATGGCCTAGATGTGACAACATGAAAAATGAAAGGACATCTTGAGTTAATATTATAGTGTTACTGGATGATGCAGTAACCATAACAGTTTTATTCACTTTCAAATTTTCAGAACAGTTCAAGGAACATGGTTGTTTACAACGATTCTTTTTCTGAGAAAAAAAAAATGAGTAGTGACTTCACATATTTTATTTTTGCTGCTATTTTATTTAGCTATTTTGCCAATACAGTATTCCACACAACAGATTTTTCTCTCTCAAAGAGAAAAGTATTTCACCATGTGTTTCCTCATGTCCTTGGTCAAAGACACATAGTGGAAACCACCATGAGTTGTCCAGAGCTATGCAGATCTATTGGCAGTAACTGTCTACAATTTGTAATTGATTGCTTTTGTACAAAAAAGTAATTGTCCTGTCAGTTAGAAAAAAGAATTTCATTGCATATAAGCAAATTTCAACTGAGTTTAGGTAATAAAAAGAGAATACCTCGCAATTAAACAAAATATTTCTCCCCAGCTGCAAATGCAATCCATCTTACAAAGTAAATGTTCACAGTAAATCTTTGCACTGACTGTGAAACCACTGCAACCTTTAAGAATATAATATATTTTTAAGGGGCCAACAGCTTCTCATGTCTATGCAAAAGAGTTGTGCAAACATCTTCAAAACAAGCCTTAACAACCTATAGCACATATACAAAGTGTGTAGCACTTTAAAACACTTATTAAATACCATGATTCATTTAAATAAATGAAATCACTGAGGACTGTACATCTGGGTTGTTTTGAGTTTTTGTTCATCTTCACAAGACCAGCTGAAGCATTTTTTTGGAACCTGATAATGTTTAAAGAACAAATGTTTGCATCAGACCCAAAATACACTCTCATGCATATATGATGGGCTGTCTTTGGGTTGTGGTTTTGTGGTGGATTTCTAGCCTTTGTTTTTTGAATGTAGTTTGTGTCTATTAGTGATGGGTTATTGTGTGTTAGATTGAATTAATCATAGTATGCTCTAGGATTAACCTTTTTGTGTGTCATTTATTGCTATTGGATATTATGTGAAATATTTCAAGCAAGTACAGAAAAATATTGTTTCATAAGCCCTGCCATTTTCAGTTGCAGCCCCCACTCTTGTGGGTTACTAATTTATGCAGGTTTTGTCTGAATGTATTTATATTAGACAACTAAATTATACTTTTATAAACCAATCATTTGTCCATGTTCCTCAGAAGCATACTGAAAAGTCCCACTATTTCTAGTTCAGCTCTCTTAACTTATCTCTATGCACTAAAAACATTCTGCAATTTAGATGTCTTCTTATTAATCTCTTTGAAGTGATCAGAGTTTTGCATCATAAGCTGGCCTGATAACTGTCACCATTCTCTTTCTTCTCCCCAGGTGCCTCTCCTTATCCTGGTGTACAAATTGATGAGGAATTCTGCTGCCGCTTGAAAGAAGGCACCAGAATGCGAGCACCCGAGTATGCTTCCTCTGAAATGTAAGCGTGACTCTGAAATGTACATTTTATAACATAATTCAAGTGTTAGAATATATTGTTGTTGACGCTTCTCATGATGATATTTGGCAGAACTTTAAATTGTTTAAAAATCTTTAATGCATTTTAAGGCAGAACGTTTTTTAGATGCTCCTTCCCTGGAATGCTGTTGAACAGTTACAAGAATTTTATGTGAACTTGGAGAGACTACAAAGGAGTCTCATCTTTTTTGAACTTTTTTCATCATTTAGATCTGTGCACCCAACTAAAGAAAAGATGCTCTTACCAAGGAATTTGAAAAGAACAAAAGTAATGCAAGAAAAATCTATCGATCTGTCTAATCTATCTAGGCAGACATACAGTCATGTGAAAAAATTAGGACACTCTATTAAATATTCAGTTCTTTATTAAGAAATGTCAACATGTCAATTTCTGATCTTGTTTTAATTTGTACCTGTAGATGAAAGTGTTGTAATTGCATGTAAACAACAAAAAATCACTTTGTTTTCACTTATTAAAACAAAAGAAATTAACAAAAATGAGTATTTCAGCTAAGGAAAAAGTTAGGACACCCTATGCCCTACTAACTAGTGTTTCCCCCTTTGGTTGAAATAACCTCAGTGAGATGTTTCTTGTAGCCATCGACCATTTCTTGTAGCCATTTCTGACATCGACTGGAAGAACGTTTCCCCCACTACTCAATGCAGAATTGTTTCAGCTGTGTGATGTTTGAGGGGTTTCTTGCATGCACAGTCTGTTTCAAATCACCCCGCAGGATCTCAGTAGGATTTAGATCTGGGCTTTGGCTTGGCCATTCCAGAACTCTCCATTTTTTACTTTTCAGACGGTCCTTGGACAGATTTACTGGTATGTTTTGGGTCATTGTCATGTTCCAAGGTCCAGTTCTGCTTCAGCTTCAGTGTTTTGACAGATGGTCTCACATGTTCCTCAATCACCTTCTGATACAATGTAGAATTCATAGTGGATTCTATGACGGTGAGCTGGCCAGGTCCTGCTGCAGCAAAGCATCCCCAAACCAGTTCTTTTGCTGAAATGCTGTATTTGGTTTACGCCAAACATGCCCCCTGTTATGGTGTCCAAATAATTCAATTTTAGACTCATCTGTCCAAAGCACATTATGCTAGAAAGTCTTGACCTTTGTCTATGTGTTCTTTGGCAAACTTCAGTCTTGCCCTCATGTTTTTCTTAGACAGCAAAGGTTTCCTCCTTGCACACCTCCCATGATAATTAAAGTTAAAGTGCAGTCTCTTTCTGATTGTAGATTCATGCACTTTGACATCAGCTGTAGCAAGAGCTTGCTGTAGGTCCCTTGATGATATTTTAGAGTTTTTGGAGACTTCTTTAAGCTTCTTGCGGTCTGCCCTTGGGGTAAATTTACTTGGATGGCCTGACTTGGCCATGTTGGCAGTTGTTTTAAATGTTCTCTACTTGTAAATGATTTTCCAGACAGTGCAATGGCAGATTACAAATTCTTTTGAGATTTTTTCATATCCCTTACCAGACTCATAAGCATTAACAATCTTCTTTCCGAAAGCCTCAGAGAGCTCTTTGGATCTCACCATGGTGATACCTCTCACTTCAACAATTAAGAACAAACAACACTAATGTCTGAGGTTTAAATAAGGCAAGCCTCCTTCAAAATGCTATGTAACGACGTTCTAATAATTTGCACCTGATGTGATACACCTTTAGCTAATTTTAGCCATTTTAATACAAATAAATGTGGGGGGTGTCCTTACTTTTTCCTCACAAGAAATTGGATTTTTTTTATTACATTTTACAGATCATTTTAAAAAGACTTTTCTTTGGTTTTATTTGTTTAATTATATTACTTGAATCTCCCAATATTGTTAAAATAAAGATCACATGTCCATATGTTGAACTATGTTAAAAAAAACACACACAGGCTTTCATGGGGTGTCCTAATTTTTTCACATGACTGTATGTTTATTTGTTCTTGACGTAGCTAGATATGAGGTGGAGTCTTGACATCAATCTTACATTATCCCAAAAGAGGAAAGCTCAGATTGGCAGAGTGTATCGATGAGACCTGTGGCTCTTGTGCACCTAGTCTAGTGGCCTTACTCAGGGGCTTTAAGCTAAATTTCAATCTGGAGAGTGTTACTGACTGTTTCTAATCAGAATGCTGCTACATTAAATCTCCCTTTCTGAAACATGAGCCTGTGCAAGCTGCTAGCTATTCAATTGTGTAAAATTCCTCATTTTTATTGATTTTGAAAGGTTAAACACAGTATTATATATGCACAATGATTTAGTAATGTTAACGGGTCTCATTTATGCCCATTCAATGCAAATACACATATAAGAAGTCAAGGTAGAACGATGGTGATTGGAGATGATTTGCAAAATGTGGTCCAGACATCAGGCTTTAGGGATGAGGTACCCAGGCTCTCATAAATTTTGTCTGGTGCCAAGTTACTCTCTTACACCCTAAAGGACAAAGACTTTTCATGTGGCCTCAAAGAATTTGTTAACGGAGTTGGCAGATAAAATTTTATATAGTATGCAGCATTGTCTCTGTCTTCTGTAAGAAAAGAGAGAGCTCCCACATGTCTGCTATTCCATTTCTCAATATCTCTTGAGATATTGATCTCATATGTAAGTGTCAGTCATGACCCTGACTCTGTCCCTTGTCTAAACTTCCTCATAATGTGTGTGATAAAAGAGATTGAAAATATTTTGGGCTATAAATTAGCATTGTTACTTCACAGACTGATCAGGAATGTGACCTTCCAGAGTTTTGTTCAGCCTGATTCACTCTGTCAAGAATTCAGAGCTAGGTCCACAAGTCAGATTTAAAAACTACAAGACGAAAACAGATCTAATATATCTAGAATTTGTGATTTATGTCCACCAGAAAATTATGGACTTTATTACACCATCTGTCATGAAATTTCTCATTTGTCTCCATTATAAACCACATAACATGTTGATTGATGAAGAATAACCAGCTGCTATTCCAAGTTGTTTGTTAGTCAAGAATCTCCACCTAGAGCAGAAATTCCTTTATTTAATTAGGCGTTGTTCTGAAAACAAAGGTACTATGTTCTGAAAACAAAGGAAATGGATATGGTATGTCAAGGCAGAGTAAGACAGAGGAAATTCTGAGACATCTGCTCATATAACAGTTTGTCTTAACATCAGATTAGCCCTAATCAGAAAGCTAAACTAACGATAACGGAGACCGGACTGTATTTAAATAACATCCTAGTGCAGAACCACAATTAACACAGGACTGGGCACAATCATTCCCTGTTCCATTCTTCAGAGTCTCATATCTGAATTCCTTTATAACCGAGTAGTTACTCCGATATATGGAGCTGAGAAGTACCACATGGAGAGAGGTGCTGACAGCTCTTCAAAGGCAAAGAGGGCACCTCTCACCTCTAATGTTTGTGCTGAAAGCAGCAGAATTAACTGCTCATGTGACACCAGAAATTATTAATGACAGGCTATAATAGGATAAAGGCAAATGAGCTGGCAGAAACGTAGGGGTCAGGTCAGATAGCCTGTAGTGTCAGGGAGGTGGTAACTCAAGATAGTCTTAGTGGCCGCAAGGGGAAAGAGATTTATGGGCCTCAGTGCACAGAACACCATGTGACTACATTTATGATGTACTCCTCCACACTAATGTGTTGACAACTTGATATATAGCTGTATGTATAGATACTGTTTGCATAGTGTCAGGCCATCTAATTAACTAAATGTAATAAGTATGCATCTGAGCATACTTCTTACACAATTTTATTATTATTATTATTATTATTATTATTATTTTGTGTGTGTGTGTGTGTGTGTGTGTGTGGTGTCTGTAGATATCAGACCATGCTGGACTGCTGGCATGGAGAACGACAGCACAGGCCCACTTTTACAGAGCTAGTGGAGAGACTAGGAGACCTGCTTCAGGCAAGTGTGCAGCAGGTGAGTGAGTCATTCAAATGATCATTCATTAGTTCAAATGATATCAGTTCTACAACCTGCTTTGATTTATTTGACCTGTAGCCAAAGCTAGAGCCCTTGTTGGGCTGTATAGGATAAAAAACCAAAGAATTTAGGCATTGATTCAGCAAATGAGTCACTGTGCTCAGTATCCTCTCAGGAAGCGGTAGCTTTGATTGGTTCTAGGTATGGTGAGGATATGACGAGGAGTTTTGCCCGTGAGAGTGCTTAGAGTAACTGAGAAGGGAAACTCCAATCAACAATCTTATTCACTTCCCTTTTACAAAAGAAAGAGGAGGAAAAGTACACTAGTACAAGTTGAATAAAAGCATTTAGAGCAGCTATGTTTGTTTTAAGAAAGTTAAACCAAGCTTGCATTCTTGTCTTAATGTTGCCTAAGCATACACCCTGGAAGGACTTCTGATTTTCATTTAAATTCTGATAAAAGCAACTTGCTTCCTGGCACATCATTATACAGGGACAGTTCAAAGCAAGTGTGAAAAGAGTGTAGAATGTAGCAAGCCTGTCAACATTTTGGGACGGGAAAGAAAGGCAATTGTCCCATATTAAACTAGAAACTAATGTGGAAGCAGATCAAACTGTAGATATCAAAAATACTCACACACTGTGAAGGGGATTTATTTAGTGTGATGTTTTCTTTTGTCACAGCTAGTTCATCTGCATATGCAATGTCTCCTCAGTACACATACTGTATGTAGAGGTTCAGATTTCTCTAAACTTTGAATTACCTCATACTGCAATAGCATAGGCCTGGTGATGTCATTGTTATTGTGGGGGCCTCAGTAAAGATGTTTTAACTCTGTACTTCTGTCAGGAGGGGAAACATTACATTCCTATCAACACAGCACTACTGACAAAAGCGGATCTGTCAAACTCAGACCCTACAGAGGAAACTTCCATGAGACCTGCCTCTGTCAGAAACTCGAGAAGCTCATGGTATGTATATCATTATAGAGAGATCTGTATGGTGGAGAAAAAATTAGTTGCTTGAACCCATATAACAGAGAAAATACACAATTCTATAAAACCTACACTATTTGATCATAGATAAAGTTGAATTTTGTACATATATTTTGCAAAAAGTAATTCTGGCTGTTTTTTATATGTGAAATAAATTAAAGTGCATATATCCTTTTTATGTTAGACTGCTGTTCAAAAAACCTAACTTTTTTTTTTTTTTTACATTTTCTGTAGATTAATTGAGGACTATTGTTGTCTATAGCTATTTTCAATTTTTATATAAACTTTGGTATATATTAGAATAAAGTTTTCAGAGTTCATTACCTTACATGAGTTGATTATGGCTGAGGACAAACAGAGCACTGCGTGGCTCCTGATAAGGCAGGTACAGCGCTGAGAGTCACGGGCTTGTTGCACTATGGGCCTCTTATGGCATTTCCTCCCCAGCCACAAAGTGCACTCTCAGAATTTATGTCTGCTAAAGATAATATTTGTTCAACTGCTGTATTTTCTCAGGTTTGCTAAGTGTATTTATTAAGAATGGTGTTGAAATGCTGTCTTGACAGCTATCCCAAAAGCTGCATTAAGCAGCTAGCTGATAACTCTGATAGTCTAAGGAGCAAATGGCTTTATTTTTAAAGACTTATATTGAACTCATGGAACCATTTATTGTATTTAGACTTTTGTATTGTTTATGTAAATCATTTTTCTTTGTATGTTTTATCATATATTTGCAATAACATTTTATTCATTTTAAAATATGTTTGTATAAGGAATATGTATATAACTTTTGAGAGTATCAGTCACATGAAATATGCTTTATACAAGAAGAATAGATGGGTGCAAAAAAGGATGACTGCGCAGAATTACAGTTCAAAAGAAACAGCGAGGGAGAGATATGTAATTGGCAACTTTTATTAATATTTTGCTCTACAACCACTGGAAATGATTGTATTCACACATCTGTGTCAACAGTAACCTGTTATTGAACTTTTGATTCACTCAGGAACATCAAGGTCCGTCCAGACAGCATCAAAACCTTTGATGACGTAACAGTGGAGAGTGGAACAAATGATATGCATGAGGTGGGGAGTTTGTTCTCACACCACATTCACACACATAAGTCCACATGATCTTTATAAAAAACATATGGTTTCCAGTAATAATACGAAACATTGCACATCCAAACTGTGCTGCTGCACTGACAGCAAAACCACTGTATTTCTTGTAACAAATGTTTATTTTTCTGATAATGTCATTACTCATTTCAGAGCATGTGTTTTCTCATGCTGTGATTTGCAGGGAGGGCATTTGGACAGTGGCATGGGTCTGTCCTCTGATGATCTGAAGAAGCTGAAGCATTTGGATTCCCTGGTTCAACCCTTAAGTATCATGGCCCTGGCGTAAGTGCATATGTAATAATACTGTTAAAGCCCTGTCACTCACAGCATCAAGCACTACAGGAAGAAGTATCTCCCTGGTAACCCTCCCACTGAGCGGGAATGTAGATGCAAGTTTTTTGTGTTTCCCCCCTGCTCTACTCTGACTCCCAGTCAGTGCTCCCAGTCTTTTTAAGAGGTGACTTGGCGAAAGAGCCTCACAATGGCACAGTGGAGGAATATTGCTCAAGGTGACAAACCCAACAGCTAGACAACAAAAGCAGGGCTGGAAGTGTGGCTTGTTAACGTTGGCTACGGGGCTTTGTGACTAATGTCTTTGTCTGCTCTGCCTGCATGGCACTGGCTTTCTCACTTACTAAACTGAAAAACATGCAAGCATACTAGACCTGTTTGGGTCAGTAGAGAACACCAGGACTTTTTCTGTTCAAATCTGGTGCCAAGCTCCTGTCAGCATTTCTATAGTCTTGGCAACTGGCACTCATTACTCTATAGACAGTGTTCAGGAGATCATAAAAATGGCCTGGAGAGCTCCATGCACAAATCACACCACAGTGAGAGCCCTTAATGGATGTTGTCAGATCTAGATAGGGTTCCAGATATTTCCCTTGTATGTTGAACTTCAGAGAACAAAGCTTAATATGAAAAAAGTTCCTGAAATAAAAGTGATGAATGCCCCACATGTAGGAGTGGTTTTTGCTGTTCTAATTAAATTCCAAGTGGTTGTTTATGTTTTTATGCAGGGTATCAGCTAAGACTCACTCAATACCTCTTAACAAATGTGGCACCCTAGAGCATTTCTGAGATCTCAGGCCATCTTAGAATATGCTCTTCTGATTGTGACTTTCTGGCATCTGGATGGTGGTTGTACAAAATCATGAAAACATGATATGTAAAGATGCTCTTTTGTTACAATTGCAAAAATGGTCAGACAGACACCTTCCTCTTAATCAGGCAGAATCTTCCCTTGTGTTTGAGAGTTACAGATTGAAGTGTGGTTCTACACAGTGACAAATATGTAAGCCCACATTTTGTTGTTGTTTCCATTGCCAGGTATAGTGTATCAAAAAGAAAGTTCAAGTTAGGCTATATACCAAATGGCTTCCAGTGACCAGTAGAATGCAGAGACTCTTTGTGTTGTTATATTTTATTATTGTCTGACAAAGTTCAAACGCCTTTTGTTTGGGTTTCTGGCTTCCATTACTTGCTGTGTCTTGTGTTCAGCAGGATGCCTATGTACCTCAACTGACAATGCCATATATATTTTGATATAAAATAAGCTATAGGCCTGTTTTTTTATTTTGTCGCAATGAAAATCAGTTAGTGAATATCAAGTATTTTACTGATCATCCCAATCTCCAGTCACTACTCTATAACCTCTATAGAGCCCCTCCTGCTTTCACAGGTAATGTTATACAATGGGAAATAGACAAAGGTGTATGACCAGGCTATGATTAATTCTCGATTTGAATTAGTGACCATCTTGTATCACACTGCCCCATGGAAAGGCACTTTATTTTAGTATTGCATTTGTTTATTTTCAGAGTAAAATAGGAATTTTACAGTTAACCCATTTAGCTTTTCATGACTACTTGAAGACTTGTATGATTAATAGGCAAAAGGGAAGTATTTTTATTGTAAACACCTTGCCTCCCTACTTTCCACAGCTGTTTGTCTTGCTGCTCCTCCCTCCAAACTATTTACAGTGCTCCCCTTACCAATGCTCTCCACCACACAAAAGCTGGCTGAAGCCCACAGTCTGCTGGCAGATCCTTGCCCATGTTGCCATGGCCTCTCCACTGGGGTAAAAAAGAGCCACTTCAGGCATGTAGAGAATGATCTATACATTGCAGAGCGGCGCTCCTGCTGAGAGACCACTAGATCACTGCCACCTTTGACCTTCTAAAGCTTTACTACTTCTTCTTGTCCCCGTCAGTATTGTGTGCATGAATTCCACTTGGGACTCCTCCATTCATTGCACACATGTGCTTTGAGGGCAATGGATCATACTGTTGTATGTACTTTAGAAAGCCTTAGAACCTACAGACCCCTGAAAGTATGGCACTCCATTCTGTATGTATGTTTTCACCAAAAGCCCACAGACAAATCACATGACACACTCACTGATTTACCCCAAGGTGTCTGACCCAGTGCACTTCAGAATCCCATAGCAACAAATGGGGCAATTCAATTGCAATGAGTTTTAAGTTCAGTAAAGCATTGTTGCAAATTATAGCAGTGATTGATGCTATTAAAAAAATCAGACTTGGACCTATATACATGTTGAATACATACTGTATATAGTGATATAAATGGGTTTATATGTTTTCTTCTGCTTCAGGATGAAGACTAAGAGTAAGGAGTCTGTTTTGTCAGAGGGGGACAAGGAGAAATATCCCTCACCCGTCCCTTCACTAGATTTTGGTCTGGAAGATTCCTCTCTGGATCCAGAGCTGGAGTGTCATAGCCCTCCACCAGACTACAATTACGTGGTCCGCTATTCCACACCACCTGTCTGAGTTTCCCACTGCTACCTGTGAGCCATCAGGACCTCAAACTCAAGCCCTGGACCAATACACTTACTATTTAATCTTTTCTTACTTTTATGATGCTTTTTTTTCTAGAGTTTTGTTCATCAATTATGTTCCCTTTTTGACATGTATATTGGTCAGTATAGTTCCAGCACTGCTACCTTTTGTCCATCCTGGCATACTTCTGCATGAACTCCTCCAGTGTACAGAAGTAAGAGGATCAGTGCTGCCATATTGTTTGTGTTGTCTCCTAAAAGCTGTTGAAACACTTCACAACACGCCACTGTGATACACACATATAGACCACCTCAGGTATTTCTGTTTTCTACTGTGAACACAAAAAACACAACATATCACTGATTTCTTTCATCAAATCACAAATTCTCACAAAATCTAAATAAAATTTTAAAGGCATAAAACACCTTCTTTATTACTTTACTAATTTTAATAGTTTAATGAAAAGAAACTGGAAAGTATTTTATTTAACTTTTTTACATAGATATTTGTCAGCTCTTTCTTTTAAATGTAACTTTGAGGAAAATATTCTCTCATCAATGGATACAAACAGGAGTGTTATTGACTCATTACATTTTAAAGAGTTAATAATTTGTTGTAGGTGGTTTTCCTTTATAGTTTCTGCTCTTCATTTCAGATATCACAATTTCTATATGCACATTATTTTTATTACCAGAATTCACATAATGAGCTCACTGTTATACCCTATTTACACTGTTGCACTAAAAAATTTAATTGATTAGATTAACTCTATTAATAACCAGCATTAATATTTGCCGTGTTTACTGCATGTACTTTATTGACCTCAATATGAATGGTTTTAGGTGAAATTTACTGAATCAAGTTATACTGACCATGTGCTACATCCCAGTAAAATTGTTAATAAACAACTGTTTTTGAAGCTTGAAAAAGTAGACCCTGTTAATAAGATATTAAAATAGTAATAGAATAAATAATCCCATCACTTTAAATGAGATACATGTTAAATTAGTAAACACTAATCCAGCACACATAAACGATTCTTCTGCCCTGCATCCCTCTGATACTTGGTCACATTTTAATGTCTAATACCTTTTGGGTTGTTTACACTGTATACATTATAGTTACAAGAAATATACCATTTCCATATGTTTCCAATTATTAACCTGTTTTATTTTATCGGGAATGCTATTGATCCATGTTTGTGCTATAATCTTACTAAAGCTTGCAGGGCAGGCTAAAAGATTACTAAGTAATATAATTTTTAACAGGCTGGTCTCTACATATATAGTTATCATAAATTATAGCAGAAGCATATGCACACCTGCAGGTAATATCGGTATTAACTATTCTGTAACCAGGGACAATAAGAAATGTATGGCCTTGTATCCAAGACTGTAGTCAGGACGGAGAGAACTGTTACTCCTATTTGTTACTTGCTATCAGTTTTTCTTAGTTACCAGTATTCATTGGTATATATGCCATTTTCAAGACAGTATATACTATCAAATAATATTTGTACTATTTTTGACTGATTTGTGTTCATTGATAAAGTATATTGTATGCACTGAGATTTTGTGTTCATGCATTATAAATGTATTTTAACCATGCATCAATAAAGATCTATATATTTATACATAGCATCTTATTGTAATGATTTACCTTTACATTTTCACAAACCCAAAAACTGTTTAAGCACACAACTAATTAAAAAAGAAACATGATTAATATAACAAAAATCAAACACAACTACTCTTTTTAACAAGTTTTGCAAGCATGACATATGGATAGTAATAACAGCTATGACATTAATATAATCAAAAGCTCCAGAAGCTTTTTGACATTTTAAATATGTTATAAAAAAAAGAAAAGCACTGCAAAAATAAATTTTTAAAGGGTGGAATGCCGACAGATGTACTATAGACCTGTACGATAGTAACCATAGAGTTGGCAACCTTTCCCCATTCCTGTAGCTACCTATTGATTGAGAAATGCAAAAAAGGATATATATATTGTGTGCCATTTCACTTCTAAAGAAGTTTCTGCATCATATTCCTGACATTCTTACAATATTTGCAGCCTGTAAGATGTTCAGTCTGTGTGTCATCAGCGTGTTCCCTTCCTCCCACTCCTTGGCCACGGAGACACACTTCCTGAGGGGGGTGAGGTGCTGGCCGTCTGTCTGTCACCAGGACAATACCTCTGTGAGCGGGAAAGGAAGGCTCTCTTAACCATCCTAACACTGGCCTTCCTATGGGATCACACTGCCTCCCAGCCATGGTACTGGGTGTGTCCAGGGACAGAGTCTGACTGTACCATGGGGGTATATGTGCAATAAAAAAAAAAGGGCTTAGATGAGCATTATACGTTATTAACATCCCATTGCATGTTATCTACCCAAACAAACAGGGGAAGGATGTTGAAGAGGTTAGGGGTCATTATACTCTGGCCACAAATCTAGTTGGGAGACTCACGTATACCTAGTATTTTTCCACACACACACACACACACACACACACACACACACACACACACACACACACACATACACACACACAAGAAATAAGAATGTCATTGACACAAACACTGCCTGTTTCTATAACAATTAATCTGACTGTATAATTAGTAACATTTGTTCTGTAAATCAAGACGGAGCCATTGGCCAATCTTAGGATATGAGTTGGCTTTTGAGAAAAGCAATTTAAAAAGTACAGGATGATTTTTAGGGGTCTAAATTTATCATTTGTGAGATAATGAAACTTTGAATTTTAATATTTACAAAAACATACTAGAATATATACATGTATTTGCAGTTGATACAGATAATCATTTATTTGCACATTATGTAGATATCTTAAATCATGTACATTGACAAAATTAATTATTGTAGCTTTATGTGATGCAAAATACTGCACACCATACCAAATTATGCACAGATACACAAAATAAATTAAATGACACAATTAGATTTTATCTACACTACATGGCCAAAAGTATGTGGACACCTGACCGTTGCACCCATATTAGCTTTTTAAACATAAAATTCCAGATCTAGTCCCTCCTTTGCTATTATAATAACCTCCACTCTTTTGGGAAGACCACTAGATTCCCCTAGATTTTGTAGTGTGGCTGTGGGGATCTGTATTCATTCAGCCACAAGAGGATTAGCGAGGTCAGGCACTGATGTTGGATGAGGACGTTTGAGACACGTAGTTGAAGTTCCAATTAATGCAGCACAAAGGTGTTCAGTGGGGCTGAGGTCAGAGCTTCGTGCAGGCCACTTGAGATCTTCCACACCAACCTTGGCAAACCATGTCTTCATGGACCTCGATTTGTACAGAGGGGCATTGTCATGATGAAACAAGTTAGGGCCCCTTAGTTCCAGGGAAGGGAAATTGTAATGCTATAGTAGACAGTGGCATTCTAGACAATTGAGTGCTTCCAACTTTGTGGCAACAGTTTAGGGAAGACTCACATATGGGTGTGATGGTATATTGTCTTTTGGCCATGTAGTGAATGTTTACAGTTACAGTATTCTGCTTTTTAGCTGTTACACAGGAGAGTCTGTAAAAGTAATCCCCAAGACAAACATCCCAATTAAAGCCACTCACTTATTTGAATATGTTGTTGTTTTTACTCTGTTGCACCAATTGATTGTATGTAAATCCTTATTCCAAAGAAAACAGTCTTTAGAATTAATCACCAGAGCAAAGGGGATGTGCTAGAGGATATATGAGCTTGCCAAAACATATATTCCTAGTAAAAGACGAAGCGCCACCATCTCTACAGCGGCTATTATTGGAGCTGTGATCCAATTCTCACGATCCTTTATCCAGACTCTGCACTTGAGAAGAGGGGTTGAGCCAGGCCTCACGTCCGCACCCTCACCCAGAGCCAAAACAATGAACCGGATGTATTCATACAGGTCAACTATATTTGCTGTACCTTTATCCAACAATACAGATTGATCATGTAAGCAGCTGAAAAAAAATTACGCTTCCTGCAGTACAAGTAGCTGAAGAAGTAAACAAAGTCCAAATATGATGTAAACAGTGTCAAAGAATATACCCTTACTGCTAGACCCAGCTGTATGTTCCCATTTATCTGTTTTCTAATATTCATGTGTAAGGCAATGACTTAAGGCAATGACATTAATTAGTTTAAAATACATACATCGAGACCTTGGAATTTTAAGTTTCTGACAATTCTATCAATTAATATATTAAGGTTTTGACTATCAGTAAGGACAAAGCAGACTTTCAACTTATTTTTTTAAACCTTTAAGCAATATTTTGATTTAAACTTACACATCAAAGTCACAAATAAATGAAACCTAATTGTTTTAAACAATTGTTCATTAAAAATGCATTTTGATTCAGAAATACATTTACATTTATTTTACAATCAAATTTCAAACATTAGCATCAAAAATTAGACAGAATATATAGTGCCAAAGTCTCAATATGTAAGTGATAACAGTAAAACAGCCTGAGATAAGAAACAGTGACTAGACAAAAAGAAGACTTAGTCTCAGTTTAATGCATCCCAATTTAAAAGGTTAGCACATATTTCCTTTATCAAAATATGATTACCATTTATTTATAAATAATGAATGGTGAGAGCCTGGTGCAAATGTTGGCCCAGTCAAGAGATCACAGGCAGAATAGACAAAGATAAGTGTGTACAGTATGTATGGTAACCCTACAACGGTTTTATGTGTGTGTGTGTGTGTGTGTGTGTGTGTGTGTGTATATATATATATATATAGGGTTTTTTTCAGATATTTTCTCTAGAATTTTATTTAAATAGT
>CM074951.1:13526781-13602859 GCA_037577455.1 Pangasius macronema
TATATATATATATATATATATAGGGTTTTTTTCAGATATTTTCTCTTGCATTTTCTTTAAATAGTAGACTTAAGTTTTTTATGTTGTAGCAAATGTCATGTGGGACTGCATTTAAAATGCATCTAATGTTTTTGTGATATTATGTATACTGGTTTAATATAATGTTAATGATAAAGGATATCAAATTTCCTTATTATGGTGTAATGTCACTCTGGTATGTCTTCCCGTCCCTAATCTGAGTCATTTATTGTTTGGAAGCATTAAAAAAATGTAAAGCCTTTGGGGATTGTGGTCATTGATGAGAGGAAGCAAGACAACTTAATCAAATTTGGTTTTGTTAGTGGGTTTTAAACACTGAACCAGTAGGTTTCAAGTTAAGTCCCCCATCGGGGGGGGGGGGGGGGGGGGGGGGGGGGGGGGGGGCCCCGGGGCCCCCCCCCCCCCCCCCCCCCCCCCCCCCCCCCGCCCCCCCCCCCCCCNTTCAAGCAAACCACATGACATGGTGGATATGACATCCTCCCTCCCAACACACACACACACACACACACACACACACGCACAGCACAAGAGCACAAACAGCACACACAAATGATACACACAAAATAGAATAAAATAAGCACGATAAGAATAAAATATACAATAATAAGTTAGTGGAGAAGAGATTTTTTTTTTATTGCTGGAAAGAAAAAAAGGCTTTGGCAGTCAGCCCTTCGCATGAATGAAACTGTCTTCATGTTCTAATAAAAGTTCCACATGATGGAGCCAGAAGGGTTGGGAATCTGGGTTCATCATAATCCTGGGTTTGTGCTAATAAACAGTCCCACTGACTACAGAATTAATTACACAATCAAGATGTTACTGATTTTATTAAGTGCCAGACATAAATCTGCTTTAGATCTCTGCAGTGAAGAGTGCACACTGCAAAGACAGGGAACTGTATGCAAAAGCTTCCAACCACATAGCAGACAAGCTGGCCTCAGGCATATAGGCTTTGAGTTTTTAGGTTGTATGATTCTTCCTGCAAATGAAGGAAGTGTAATAAGGGTCACAACCAGTGATGCAATAATTATTATATGTTGCACTATATATGTGAGATATAAAGATAGTTCGAGCATGACTGATTTGATTAGGGAGTGCTTTTGATGTAGTTTAATTTTATACTCTTGCATGCTAGCATTTCCTTGTAAAATTCGAATGAAAAAAACCCCAAGCACATAATAGATGACTTGTGAATAGCTGAAAGCCGGTGATTAATATGATTGGCCAATTTTTAGTTCAAGCTGTCTTATACAGCACATTAAAAGCTTTAAATTAAGTAAATATGAAGTGCATTGAAGCACATGAAGGACGTTCTTCATGGTAATACAAAATGTGACCCTAATCTAGCTCCATTTTACTTCATAAATCAAAACCTCACTGGTAAAATATTTCCAAATCTGAAACACTTTATTTTCATATAAATGCTCCAATTATTATTATTGTCTGTCTGTTGAAATCAGTTATCTGCTAATAATCTTTAGATAAAGGATAAGGAATACCACTCAATAGTTACATGTGTGCTATCTCAGAGTAACTGAATTCACCTTGGTCTCAGAGACAAGAAGTTCACACACAAATCCTTACAAGAACTTCCAGATGTTGAGCATTTGTGAGTGAAAAATCTCTAAAGGTATCAGAAAGGAATGCCATGACTTTGTCTTCTCTGCTTTTTTGTGATGGTGTGTGCAGTTATTTCACAGGGGAACAAAGGTTGTACTGGATAATAATGTATCTTTTTTAAATGAAATGTTAATTATGTAAATAAGTATATAAATGTAAAATATTAAGATAATACCTCAATATGTAAATAACTATTATTAGAAAAAAAACACAATCTTGCAAGCATCATTATACTTTTTAATTCTATATTTATTTAATTCAAAATAAAAATTAAAAACTCGGTTTTTATTGAGCTAGATGCTCTTCAGTATGACAGAGATACCTTTTAGATCAACCAAGGAACAGGAACTTTATTAAAAAATTAAAACTAAGATCAAATATACAGACGACGCCACATGCAGATGGAAGGTTGGAAGATTTCTAGAAGTCTTGAGAGATTCGGTGTGATTATGGGAGTAATTCTTTAGCGCACACTGCCCTCTAGAGGCCGGTGAAATGAGTACAGGTTTAGAGCGCATGTGGGATAGCTAGAGCTGCAGTCTAACTACACAAACTGTCAGAGATCTAAGATTGAACACCCCAGATTAAAAATCATTTTTAAAGTTTAGAGCATGCAGAACATGATGTGCACATTTTGCATTTGTAAACAGTGCTTAGTTAAATTTAGGCTACTTACTATTAAAAAAAAAAAAAGAAAGAAAATGTCATGGGCTCCTAATTTGCCTAGCCTAAATAAACTTTGGACATAGTTTTAAAGATTATATATCACCATTCCAAAGGGAAGTTACGATTATTTACTGTTGCTTGGGAATAAATTTGACTCAGTGATCCTCAGCACTTTTGTGTGGCTATTCTATCCGACCAGCAGAGGGCGCCCTCGGTGTGGTTTTAGACCATTAAGGGTCTAGTGTACAGTAAAGTGAAGTGAACAACAGCAAAGTTTTAGTTGATTGATCTGTAAAAGCTGTTCTCAAACTGTGGTCCGATGACATCCAGGGTACAATGAAACATAGCCAGGGTTTTTTTTTTCCTTATTTTGGTACAGTGGCGACAATCCAAACCTGCTATTAACAAAGTTATGCTCTTTTTTTTTAGATATTAAACTAAAAAAAACAAGTATAAACTTATAAATAAAATGTCAACGTTGACCTAATGTGTGCTCTTGGTGGAAAGATCAGGAATGAAACTTTTTCTGTTCCAATAAATAGCCAAAACAACAACAACAACAACAACAAAAACATTGTACACATTTTAATAATAAGCCCAATAGCTATTTGAACAGTTGGATTATGTTCATAAAATGAATGTGTGCAGAAGGTAATTTATTTTACAGTTAAAGGAATACCTGGCTACAAAAGGTTTGAGAATCCCTGGTCTGTAACATACCTGGAAAAAAAACTGTTTACCCCTAATTTTTTCATGCTCTAAAAAACCAAGGCTATGCATGTTGAAGGGAAGTGTTTCCTTTTTTAAAAGTATAGTCTTCTAAACATTGAAAACATGACTGACACATGTTATAACCCCTTCAATGTGTGCATGAAGAGGATACATGTTGGCCTGTTGGTGACTGTGTTGGCTGCATGTTACTCTGAAGGTGGTATGTAGGCACACATATGGGTATTCTGATGTGTCCCAGGAAAATGGGTGGATTATATGTTGGTATTATTTCTACTATAATGAACAATTAGTAATTAGTGATATATTAGTAAAATCACAGCATATTATATTATCCCTTTTAAAACTCTCCTAGCTGTACCAGTTAATTATGGTGACAAGGTATATTGCCACCTCACCTGAATACAAATGTTCAGATAAAATGGAAGCCTACAGCCAAATAATTATTTTAAAAATAGAATCAATCACATTAATTGAATCACCATACTATATATAGTATAAAAAATATTAATTAGTAACTCTTAACTGTTAAATAATTGTTCCCTAATTTGTACACATGTATTTCTCTTATTATTTGCATGTGTTTGAGTGCAGCTTACCACTGTGATCCAACCAACCTAATAAATATTCAAATCAAGTCACATATTTTCATATGCTCATATTTCCTCCAGTGCCAGTGGATGTTCCATTTGTGCTGAACATTGATCCCAAAAATTATTATACAATTATATAACATTATATAACATATAATAATTATATATCCATACTCTTAAATATAAAAGAACCTTTTGCTCCAGGATTATTTAACAATTTTCCCCACAATAAACTGAACAATCATTTTTCTACCACATAATGACTGTGAGATTTATTTATTTATTTGTGTATTTATTTGTGGCACTGACAAAAATGGTTAAAGATTCATCAGTCAAAAAGTTTTGTTTAGGAAACCAAAAGTGGTTCTTCTGTGGCATTATAATCATTTCTGGCACTTTTATTTTTAAGAGCAGAGAGTGTACATTTAAAATTAAACACTGTTTCTGTGTTTAAAATATTTTAAATTAGTTTTGTTCCATTTTTTTTATGATTCTGGGTGAGCCACTCACAACAAAAGCTCTAGTCTAGTAAAGGCCTAGTAACCTCTTGCGTATAGACAATTATTAATAAAAGATTATGACTCTTTTCTGTAGCAC
This sequence comes from Pangasius macronema, assembly GCA_037577455.1. NCBI lineage: Eukaryota > Metazoa > Chordata > Actinopteri > Siluriformes > Pangasiidae > Pangasius > Pangasius macronema. Next base: position 13,531,026 of record CM074951.1, read on the forward strand.
TTTGAGATTTTCTTTAAAATGTAAAGTGCTTTATAAATAAAATGTATTATTATTATTATTATTATTATTNAGTCTCTTCATCTATGATTGTATTATATAGAGTACAGAATGAATAAACAGTAACAATTATTCAATAGTCTGTGCAACCATAAGTTAGGTTTCTAGATGGCATATGAAATGATTAATTCTACATATTGAGCACATGTCTACAAGCTAAAATAAGACCGTTTTGTATGATTTCTTTTACTGTTTTATATCACTGCTAACCTAGGAAGCTATGGCTTATATGTGCTTCCTTGTCCCCTGTGATTTGCTGAGCTGTGCGCTGAAGTCCAGGGAAATTGAAATCACAGTGTGTAGAATTAAGTCATGTACACAGGCAGCTGGTCCTCAGCGCTGCGACCGATAAAAGAGTTAACAAGTCGTTAAATCTTCCAACTAGTTGGCGACACGCTCGACCCGGTGTCCCTGCACGAGTGCGGAGTGTAAAAGAGCCCGGGTTCCCACCAGGCCGGAACTAACTGTGAAGTGTGACCTGTTCAGAGTGTGAAGGTGTGAAGGATGCCGCCAGTGAGAAGCTGGCCAGAGACACAGAAAGAGGCACCAACACGCTTTACACCTCTTTCACTCGGAGATCTTTAACAAATAACGCGCACATTCGAAAGGCGAGAAAGTGGCATGGGTACTATGCAGATGTAACGTTCCCATATCCACAGGTTTTCTTAAATTACAGCTAGTTATCAATGAACACACGCACTCTTCACGTTTATGGACGACACATATTTATTATGAGGAATGACAATGTGTCATTATAATCAGGATTATTATTATTATTATTATTATTATTATTATTAGTAGTAGTAGTAGTAGTAGTAGTAGTAGTAGTATTAGTATTATTGGGCCTTATTTATAGGATGGTGATTTGCTCATCTGTGTGATGTACTTCAAAGTGAGATGGCCTACTATTTTTTCCTAGGTCTTTTTTTTCTAGTACATACCATTAGTTAACTTCAGTAAGTTTGTGTTGCAAACTTTTCTCTGTGGCACTCAGAAACAGAAGTCTCCCTTCCTGCACGATCTGCGGTATTGAGGTGATGCGGAAATCAGGCGCTAGGGGAATGTGCGCAGTGGGTTGGCGGCCTTATTGGCCCCTCATTTGAATGCAAATCCAGAGGGTTTGAAGTCTTGGCTGACGTCAGGAAGGCCTTGTTATACGTACATCAGCGACCACCACCTTGTCAACAGAGTCACATCATGTTTGATTGAAGCACGTCAGGGACTACATCGCATGACCAGCTTGGAAACCTTTTTGTTTCTGGACTACTACATTTCAGAAGAAACCTCTAAATCTGGCCCTTTAATTCACTTAAAGCCATATCTAGCATGATGCATTGCTAGTATGTCGTCTTAAAAACGAGTTTTGGGTCTTTTTTTCTTGTGAAACATGTATGTTGGATACCTTTTGGATAAAGGCGAAGGAAACATGTATCACCACCAAGGACCTGTACGGCGATCTGGAATCAACCTTCCACCACAGAATTTCGTCTCCACGCCACAGTACTCTGATTTTGGTGGATACCATCATATGGCCAGCATGGACACACACTCTCAGGCCGCAGGGCCGTGGGCCGCTCCGTACGGCGGTCCGAGGGAGGACTGGGGCGCCTACAGCCTTCCGCCTCCCAACACTATTGCAACTCCCATGAGCAACTCATCACCGGGACAAGTCTCCTATTGCTCGCCTGATTACAACTCTATGCATAACCCGGGGTCGGCTGTGCTGCCCCCGCCGCCCGACAACATTTCTGTGGCCCAAATGTCCCCGGATAAAGAACGGCGCAACTCTTACCAGTGGATGAGCAAAACAGTCCAGTCCTCTTCAACCGGTAGGTTTAGCATTAAGTCTGAAATTAACGTCTTAATCTAGTTCATCTATGTTATTAATATCACAGTGTAAACCCATAACACGTGCCACTGGTGCACATCCTGAGATAATGACTGAATAATAGTCCAAGATGCCATGCACTCATATCTCAATCAAAGTCATAGTAATGGTGTTTGTCAGTTAATAAGCGGATCAATTTACAAATTGAGTTAGAAAAAGGGACGTAGTTAAAAAAAAAATAAATTAGTTAAAATATAATGGGTCTTAACAACAGAAATAAACTAAATGCATTTTTTGTCAGCTTTATTGAAAATGACACAGAAGGCAAAAGCTTATAAGGTGATATTAATAATTATTAACGAGTTTATACATTAAGATGAGGTCTGTGTGGAAATGTTTAAAACCCATGCTTTTTATTGCTCGTAAATTCGTTCTCATATAAAGCCGACACAATAAAAATGTGTACTTTGAAGACTTCTTCGTCTACCTCCAAACTTGTGGCAGGTGAAGGTGTTGGGATCTGGCGCCAGCACCACTTGTAATGCTAATGGCTCCACTCCCGTAAACTAGATGTGAGATCCAGGTTTTTTTTCCCCCTGATACCTCGTCTCAAGTTTTGTGGGTTATCTGTCATATTCAGGCGGCGGCTCCTTTCAACACATTTTTACTTTGATATGCAACAACACGTCTTTCCCTGTCCCTCTTCTTCAAGGGTTGTATTGCCGGAAAAGAGTGGCGAATTTCACAGCAAATAAAAGTCATCTGTCCCCAGCACATGCTAAAACAGCAAAACACTCTCAAACTTATAGAATTATATACACTATGTATTTATGAAGCCAACCAATAATATAGACTAGGAAATGCCAACATAAAGTCAACATTTGATCATGGTCTGGCATTGGAATTACACATGATTAAACTATGATATTAAGTCTAGAAAGTTTCTAATTTCCAATGATTTTATCCAACCGTGTCAGGGTTTTGTTTATTATTATTATTATTATTATTATTATTATTATTATTATTATTATTATTATTGATATATATGTTTTGTCATCGACTAAAATTAATAAACCAATTAAACTACTATTTCCAACTTCTCTAACAACTTCATACGTGAAAAAGACATAATTTTAGAACACACATGACCTTTTATTTTATTTTTATTTTTTATTTTTTCCCCCGAATATGAAAAGCAATTGGTTGTTAAATCAAACTAGAGTATCTGGCTCTTGGCTGTATGCCAAGCATCCTCAGAAGACTCTCCTTTGTAACTCCTTTTAACACATGAGTGGCGTTTCAGTCAGACCTGTGCGACTCTTTGTTCTGCAGTTTGTTCAAAATTTGTCATCAGAGGAGATCACAAGCTCAGTTTACAAAATTTAATAGCTACAGGTAAATATGCTGTCTTTTTGCAAGCTCAGGCCTGGTGTTTTGGTGAAACTGGACGTTTCCAGACAAAATGATTTGTAAGAGAGTCCATCGTTTTACATTTCTCTGTCTACAGTCAATGCTTTGCTGCCTTCATTTGTGACTTACAGTGGGATTCGATTCAATAAACTTTTTTTAACAAACATTTCAAATTATTATGCATTCTGTAATTTCAGTATTTACTACACGGCTGGTTTATAATGTAGGCCTGTTGTTATTTTCTTTATTTATTCATTGTTATATTGTTGGATTGGTTTAGGGAAAACGAGAACAAAGGAGAAATATCGAGTGGTCTACACGGATCACCAGCGGCTGGAGCTGGAGAAGGAGTTTCACTTTAATCGTTATATTACCATAAGAAGAAAATCGGAGCTGGCGGTGAATCTGGGCCTCTCAGAGAGACAGGTATGACCTGGAGTCCAGTCTCAGCTCATCATTTCTATACGAACCATTAAGGCTGTTGAAAGATTGTAAAAGATGAAAATGTAAACTTTTTTTTTTTTTTTACAGGTAAAAATTTGGTTTCAGAACCGCCGCGCTAAGGAGAGGAAGCTGATCAAGAAGAAGCTGGGTCAGTCAGACGGCAGCAGCGGCTCTGTGCACAGTGACCCGGGCTCGGTGAGTCCTCTGCCCGTCCCCGGCTCGCTCAGTCCCTCAGATGTGCACGGCTCCGTTTACCCGCCTCCAGGATTGAACACCTTACCGTCCATAAGAAACATTCAGCAAGTTACGGTCACCCAGTAAACTCAGACTTGGAGCATTTTACTCCAACACATCCGACTTAAAACTGAGCACTCCGACCCGCTCCAAGGACACGACACACAGCGCTCAACGGGATTCACGCGCTCCTGACCACACGCCCCGGAGCGCGAGCTCGTGGATTATAGGAACACAGGAATGGAGGTTTTATTGGAACCAAAGGCTGGAGGCTCTTCAAATGTTGTTTTAATAGAATAGTTTTTTTAAAATTAAGAAAAAAAAACGCACGACAAAAATGTTCGTCTGGTACAAAAAAAACCCTAAATATTCTATAGTTTTGTTTGTGTTTGATCGATTAAGATATAAATATCATTTTCTGTATGTGGTGAGTGTATGAGTTTTTGTAAATAAAGTATCTCAGGTAGAGGCCTACAGTGTTTCTACAGACGCATGTTGATCTTCAACCTGTAGGCCTATTTTCAGTATTTTCACATGCGTGGACGAGTTCTGCTACTTTTCAGCGTTTCTTTACACCAGCACCTTTCCGTTCACATGGGTGAATGCAGATTTCGGATTTATGGGTAGAACGTTTGAGTGTAAATAACGTTCCAAATGTAAATAAATGTTTGGAAAAACATCACGGAATCGTGTCATTATATCCACAGGAATACCCCAAACACGCATATTTAAGTGTCAACATGGAGACCTGTTTGTCATCTAAGCTCAGTTTGTGTGGATGAACACATTAAACAGAGCAAACACTGCTTATAACCTAGAGACCTGGACTATTTTCATTGCATTCATAATCCAAAAAAAAAAGCTTGGACCCATTGAGGTCATTTTAGTGCAAAGTGTAAACATCCTAATAAAGATATAAACATATGCAATTACACAGAAGCCCCAAAATAAGAGAGGAAAAGCCGATGTGTACTATTCAGGACAAAATGCGGTCATATAATAGAAACACAGGCTGTAGCAAAGATGGAAGTGATTGTTCTTTGTGAGATTGTGAGAAGCTTGCTCATTTTGCTACTATTTCCAGGCCGTGATTTGCTGTGTAGCCTGTGATGTAGGCTCTTATAAAGATGATTGTTTCACAGTTAAGTATAGGAGTATGACTAAATCATCTGCACGTGGTTTAGAGTTTCAGGGGGAATTAGGTTAGATACTAGACTATTAGCTAGTTGACTAATCCTTTTAGGATTACTTTAAAAATAGTTTATAAATTGACTACAAGGGTTTTTTCCCCCTCAGGGACTCCTTTATTATTATTATTATTATTTTTAAAAAGAATAATAAATAAAATAAATGGCTTATTAATGGATTCAGGACTCTGGACCCCACATGAACCATGGGTCTGTTAGACAGGTCTAGTAGTAAGCGTATAACATAAATAACATAAATGTGTATCCAAACTATTTGAATTAGCCTATAATCCTATTACATAATTGTGTAGCAAGGTTAAAATTCATTAATTTTCCATTAATTTAATTCAGTTTTTCATGCTGCATGGTGATGCACTCTGACCCTGACCCCGTCGAGCGAAAGGGCGGAGACTGTGAGCGTGAAATTCGGGGCGGGGAGTCGCCCGCGCGCGAAATGCATCCTCCGACGTCACTCGCGCAGTGTCAGAAACGTCATGAGCGTCTTACTGCCCAACATGGCGGACTTTGATACCATTTATGAGTTAGAAGAAGAAGACGAGCGAATAGTGAGTGAAGAGCACCTCGCCAGATACTGCCCCGAACCTGTGATAATGCGAGGGGCCGGCCACATCACTGTGTAAGGAAACGAGCGCCGCAGAGCCGCCGCTTTATGCCGCCGTGTTAGTCCTTCCGTGGTTAGCCTCCACGCTAGCGTTCAGTGTGTGCGTTTTTTTTTCTTGCTTGCATGATGGTAGCTCTCAAAATACACGCAGGCCAACCCTCTCACACACCCTTCCGTTTCAGCAACACTGATTTTGGAAAACAGAAGAACGCACCTCTGCGTCTTTTGAGACATTCACTCTTTTACTGATAGCCATACACACACATGTCCTGTCATCTGTAGCCTGCATGGCTTATTTGTTTATCGTGGATGTCTGCCGTAAACATCAGTAGTATCACGTGCATAAAGTACTTAACTTTTATCCCCCCAACATTTTTCATCTTCGCTAATATGTAAATTGGGCACTACGGTTTGTTAAAAAGCCAAACAGTTCCGCACACACACGCTTATTATCTTAACTCCTTATCTACACAACTTACTGCTCTGTGCCTTATCACTTACTTCCGAAAAATGTCAAATCGCTCTTTGTTGTGTGTATATAGTGCACTACATATGGTGCAGAAGCCATATTATGTCATCTCCGACATTATAGCAAGCTACGGCAGTATATTGCACTGTGTCGTAGCCCCCAGAAAAATTTCCAAATATGACACCTTTCATCTGTTATAAATGACAGATTTTGTACTTACAAAATGCATTATCTGAACATTGGAGCACTAATATTAACTTTACAATCACTTATTCCTTGGTTTAATTATTTTTGCATCGCAAAACTGTCTTTTTCGTATTGACAGCGTATTAAAATTATATGGAAGTTTGCTTTACATGTAATTTCTGTATTTATAGGTTTGGACTTAGCAACAAATTTGACACAGAATTCCCATCTGTTCTTACAGGAAAGGTAATGGTGCCTAAACAATTTGAATGTTCAAATGTACATTTATTTTCCCTTCTAATCACTCCAAACTTGTGGCTATTTCTATAGTGCATTTTAAAAAAATAATCTCCCAGGAATCTCGAGTCCAATACTGGAGTATTTCAATAAGTGCACCATAGTGCAACTAACGCAAGCTGAATGCGCTAAAGTGGGCTTCTGTCAATGAGTAAGCTGTCTAAGGGACTGGCATCCTGGGATCCCAGTGTTGGGAAGACACAGCTCCAGGTGACAAAATAATGAAATAAAGACTGTGCCGTGCACAAGAAAGGAAAGCTTCCTGGGTTCGGATGCGGAAACAAAAAAGGTTGCAGGGGGAAGAGCAGGCTGAGGGAAGTGCAGGGCAATAAAATGTATCTCCAGTATTGTGACCTAGGGTGACATGTGATGGATGAGGTCAGGATTATGATGACTGAAGGGTGCAGATCAGGCCTGTGGGGCTTTATTCCGAGCTCTTTCACTGTTTGCAAAGAGACCTTTGCATCCTGTCATAAAAGATTACGACCCCGGTTTTATGGTGTACATACCCAGTGAGGAATGAGCAGCCATTCATGTTGTTTGGATGGTACAGCCACAGGCCGTGGACTTATCTCCTTTTTTTGTCCCCCCTTTGCCTTGAAAGTCCTGGAGCTTGGTTGGCAAGTTAGAAGCATGCAATTATGAAATCTCATCTGCTTTTTAAAGACAACATGTGCTAAAGATTTGCACAGGATCTTTTAAAATTTTCCAATTTGTGTCATCTTTGTGACAAATTGAGGCAAATTTAATGCCATATTCTGTGTACGTGCACATTTGTATATGTTCTGTTTTTTGTTTTTTTTTGTATGTGTCACTTGTGTTTAGCGCACTGTTTAGTTCTGTTACCAGTTGGTGCATTAGTAAAAGGCAGCATGTTGATGATCGAAATGATCATAACATGTGTATTTCTTTTTTTGGCCAGTATTTAATTATCTCTGCTTTTTTCAGGTCGCTCCAGAGGAGTTCAAGACGAGCATCAACCGGGTGAATGCTTGCCTGAAGAAGAACCTACCAGTCAATGTGAAATGGCTGCTGTGCGGCTGCTTGTGCTGTTGCTGTACTGTGGGCTGCAGTCTGTGGCCTGTCATATGCCTCAACAAGAGGGTGAGACCCTCCTCTGTGGTTACCCGTCTGTCTGTAAATCAGCCATGTCTCTTTTACTGCATTTAGCACTCTAATAATATTGTCTTTGGTGCTGAAGTCAAAATAACAAGGTGTGTAATTAGTGACGTAGTGTACAACTGATACGTTAAACCAGGCTAACTGAAAGATGTGCTATGAAAAGTTTGAGAATCCACACCAGGTTATTGACTATAACATGCAGCTTATGAGCTGGTTAAATAGGGGCCTCAGTCCATAAATGTCTCTAAAGTCCTAATGCCGGTGTTTTATTGGTATTTGCTAAGCACCTGTTTGAAGGTTTTGAGGGGGTGATTGCTGGCACGTTTTAACCCCTGTGTGTTTCTCTGTTTGACAGACACGAAGATCCATTCAGAAATTGTTAGAATGGGAAAACAACCGATTATATCACAAGGTAAGCAAATTTCGCCTCGGTACCACTAGAGCAATAAAGGAAAGTGCCCAGTAGTTTTCAGTGCCTCAGTAAATGAAGTGTTTAGATGTTGTTAATGGTTGTAAATCTAGCTGCTAAACTGTGAAAATGCCCATGTCCTTCGCAGCTATTTTTGGCTGGGCTATTGATAGATTGCAGAGGCTGACCAGACTGTGCAGAGGTCAGCAGTAAAAATGGCTTGTGTCTCACGCCAGAGGCTGACAGACACTGCAGCCAGTATAGTGAGGAAACTCCTCAGAGCACTAACCGCTGTTTGACCCGCGTGAACCCACATGTGTAAAGCCTGTCTGCATGTCTGGAGTGTTTGCTCGTAGCGCATTCACTAACTTCAGTGCTTTTGTAATTCTCATCAGCTGGGACTACACTGGAAACTCAGCAGAAGAAAATGTGAGAGCAATAACATGATGGAATATGTAAGTACTTGGCAGTTACAGATGTTAATGCCTATGTGTACCTTAATAATTTACATTTGGTAGCAGTAATTGAAAGGACATCACTAACATTCTTACATTCTCTGTTATCCTCAAAACTAACTACAAATTAGTTTATTCTAAGTGCATTTAGCTGGGCTCAATGCTAGCTGGGCCTCATTTATCAATCATTTAGTAAATGAATTGTGTGTAAATGTTTTCATTGGCCAAACCAAATTTAAAATTCCTGCCATATTTACCAAAGTTTCAGTAAATTTGATTTTTAACATTCTCCTGTGTGAATGCTTATTAACGGATGTCACCCATAAATTACCAAGCATGTTCATGGCACAACTGATTTACATTTGGTTACGGTAAAAAAAAACCCATTAAAGGCAAAACTCACAAAGAGCTGGAACTGACAAAATGACGAGTAAATGGTGAAAGAGTGCCTCATAAGCATGTTGTGTGCTAAATCTTCCAGTAATGCAGCTCAGTCATTGCATCACGCTGGCCACCATGGGCACAGACAAACTCTTCCTCCTTTTATAGGGTGCCGTAACTTTTGTCCTAATGGACTTGTTTATTAATTTCTGGATTTGTTTTATGTCATTAATATGAAATGACTGAGTTTCATAAAAAGTGTAATTGAAATAAATAAGCACTTTAAACTTAGTATAATCTGTATACAAAATTTCAGTAATATTCATCAATTATACAATCTGAAGCCCATCATTTCATATTAGTGAGTCTCCTTATACCTAAATTTACACAAACGCAGGAGCTCTTGTAGGATACAAATGCTTTTCCCTGAACTAACAGGATCTTCACGAATACCACACAAATGCTCCTGTGAATGATTTACGGATAAATTGGTTTGTATCCACCATGATGAACGTGATATTGTTAGTAAATGAATCTTTGAAAAGCAATGATCGGGAGTAAATGAGCTCCTTAATATTAATCTTTCCTTTCCTCCTCCAGGTGATTCTTATAGAATTCTTACCGAAATATCCTATATTCCGACCAGACTAAGGGCACTGCAGAGGGATGCTGGTGAATGGCTCTCACTCCGCTCCTTACTTAGTGCCTTGTATATAAAGATGGACTGAGGGTCTTCACAGGTGTCTCTGTGTGACCCTTTTTTCCTCCCAGTACCTTGTACAGTAGAGTTTGCAACACTGTCACTTTGCTTTAGAGCAGATTTTGCACATTTCCAGATGTAGTAGAAACGCTCCTGTGTTGCACTCGGATGTTTTTGTTACGTAAAATGATAAAACAATACTGTTTAAAAGTGCATTTACCCCACTAGCCATCTACACTTCCCACCTTCTACATGTAACATTGTTGATAAAATCAAGGCACCTAAAGGTGTGTTGTTGCCTTATGATAAAAGTAAATGGAAGTGTATGTGTGGGGTGCAGAATGCTATACAATGTGGAATTTTTAAAGGTGAAGTGAAATGTCGCTTTGCTTTAGAGCAAGACTTGCAAATTTGCTGATGTAGTTGGTCTAAAGCAAAATGAAAACGGTTCTTTTACGCTGTTGGAATGGGCATGGAATTTAAACTAACTAAAATGTCAGCATGACTTTTTTTTCCGTCTGCACTGATGATCGTCCTCTAAACAGGGGCAAGTTAAAGAAACAGACCATTGAATATAATTTTGGACAAGCTGTACAGCCTAGTATTTCATGTTTACATAATGTCATTTAGCTGGCGATTAGTTTTCTGCCAATCTGTTATTGTAACATAGTTTTGTTTATAAACTGCATCTCTGTAACTTTCCAGTCTATACGGACCCGTTTACCTAGAAAGCCATAAAACGTATGTACAACATGCCAGTCAAAGTTAGGGCTGAAAATTGCACTTGAGCACACAAGGACATCAGGCTTTCGGTTGATTGTCCCTGCGGTGTTTTTTTTTTTTTTTTAAATGTTGTGTGTACTGAAAGCATAAGATTGGACTATTAAAGATGACTTTGCCAATCAAGATTTATTAAGAACATTAAATGTCATTCATTTCAAAGTGAATTTCACCTTGTATGTATGTAGAAACACTGCTTTGTAGCCTCTTTCCTTTTGCTTTCTTATGTTTTTGCTGTTTCTGGTGAAGTCCATGTGCTGTTATACAGATGCAGAAATGTGGACTTTCACACTCCATTTTCCTGCGTATCCTGATTCTCTTTAGTTAAACCTCCCTTGTTGTTCTTCATTTTTCTAACATGTCAGCCTGTTGGATTAGAGTGCCTCTTGAATTGAGAAGAATGTTTGGAAAGATCTGTATTAAGACACTTAAACTTTGCCTAATTCTTTGGAGAGAGACAAATCTGTGTTCTACTGCAGAGCGCCTCTCAGCGTCCTACTACAGAGTTCCTGTAAATGTTTCTCTTTATTTCTGTGGAAAGCATAAATAAATTGTTGATTATAACGGTTTTGACAGTTGTCATCCTTGCATAGTGCCATTTCAGTTTGCAGTTACTGGCTGCATATGAATTTCTTTAATATGAACCTAATTTTGCTTGATCGAATTAAGTATAAAATCAATATTTAGGTTTCCGTCTAGTAAACTACGTCACAACTAAAGTTCAGAACCTATGCCACATAACAATTTTATTATTATTATTATTCAATAATAATAATAATAATAATAATAACCCTAAATGAAAGCTGCGTTTGAATACAGGTTTTGTTTCCTACTGCCCATGATGTTACTGAAAAAACTCAAATCTTGAAAGAGACACTGAAATACGTTCATGGCGCCTGATCTCCTGAGAAATAAGTATAAACGTGAATGCAGAAGGGTGGTGTGGTTGAATTTGGTCCCACTTCAAAGAAATACATTAATAAGAACAGTGTGAATGCTGACCATAATCCTACTTTCCATACTACTTGAAGTGTTAATAATGGTTAAACGTTCATCCTCTAATGCAACCCGACACTATGACACGAATCAAAGGATTAAATGTTAAAAGTTTTGAAATGGTGCTGCACTAATTGTTGTAGCAGAGAGTAAGTGAAGCATAAAAGGACCTAATAAAACCACTACTAAAAACTACTTTAAAAACCAAAGAGATAAAATGTATATAGATGGATGTACATATGCTGTTAAGTGTACATGGATTAGTCACTGGAGTTCAGTGAAATGTAGATTTGAATAGAGATAAAGGTGTAGAAACCAAGCTCAGCTCAGTATATATTCACATTCTCACAGCTGCCAGGTTCAGCACACACCACCTCGTTTCATCTCAGTGCATTTTAGGAATGGTGGTTAGACTTGTGAGTAAAGTTGCCCCCGCATGAACACGATATTTCAGTGAGCGATGTCAACTCTTGAACTGGAGTATCAGGCAGCCTGAAGAGGGCAGGCTAAATCATATTCAGGGCAGTGTTATTGGGATAAAGTGTACCACAAATCAGTTTTAATCTACTTTCTTTAGAATGCTAGTTTTATATTGTACAAATAACATGTGGTAGCATCAAGAGTACAGTTATTTCTGTAACCTAAGCATTACCTATTTTACTATGAACATACATTGCACACAAAAAACAGGCCTCTAGTGCTTCATGTGAAGGAAATGGAGTCTCCACTTTCACCATGTATCCGTATCTGCCATGATCTGCAGATAGACTACCTGAGGATCTTACACACCTGCTTTTTTTCCCCCCACAAGATATGACCTGTTCTGTTTACCGTACACTCCACTACCTTCCCTGTTGATATTTTGCATTTTGGTTTGTGTGTTTGTGTATGTTTTTTTTTTTTAAATTTCAGTCAGAAAAGTCCTCTTAACACATTAAAAGGCCCAGGAAGAGTTTCTAAACATAGTCAGTCACTACGCATTAATGTTCAGAATATATACAGGGAAGAAAGGCAATGCTCTCTCAGATTTAAGATACTCTTTCCATCAAAAGCAAGTAACTGGTGGCTGAGGAGGGAGAGTGTGCAGAAGAGTCTAAATTACTACCTGTCTAGAACAAAATCATAAAATAAATCAGAATCCTTTATTATATGGTTTTGATGATAGCCCTTTTCTAGTGCTGAGGGGACAATGCTGCAAAGAAAGCAGAAACCAGCATACATTCAGATTTAAAACAAAAAAAATAGAACAAAGGAAATTAAAATGGCATTTTTGGTCTTGTAGCAATTAAGGCAGTTGGCTTCTATACATATACAAGTTAAATCAAGCTACTTAAAATGAATGAAGCAAAATAGCCATGACTTGCATAGCTTTACAGTCATGTCACCAAGCAACAGTTCACAAAATGCTAAAAGACAATAACAAAAATAATTAACATGTAATTACAGCCATAAAATTCTAACAAGACTTTGGTACTGGTCCCTTTTTGTGTAGCATCATAGAAACATTCACACCCTGCGTCACTATTCAGTAATTTAACACAAATCACCAAGCTCATCTAAAACCTTTGTATTGGCCATTCTTTAAATTAAAATTAACCCACCTAGAAAGCAGTACAGCATTGGTGCATGTTCCCAATCACAAAACACTCACAGGTGAAAATTATTGCTGTTGTTATTTTACTCGAGGAAAATAAATGTTCAGTAAGTCTGGCCAGTGTTGATAATCTTGAATTAGAAACTGATGGTGCAGTAATAGTTTCCAGTGTGCTTAAGAGTGTTGTACTTAAGTATTATCTCTCCAATAAGCACACTTCCACAGGAAAGGAGGAATAAACACCTCCAGATATTCCTTTTATTTTGTTATAAAACCAGTCAGCGATTCTCATCCAACTTTCCGGGTTGGTCCATTTGCATTGGATATCAAATTGCCAAAACCAGTTTCAAAAAGTCAGAGACCAGCAAGAACGCTCAGATGTTATACGAGACTGCCGGGCCAGGATACTACAGTAAGTGTGACTTTATTCCTCTGAAGCTTCAGCATGGGAATCAGGGATGAATTGTTCATGCCCACTGTAGTTGCTCCATTCACAGCTACAATTTCATCACCACACCTGCAGTAAAGTACAGAAAAAAACAATTATTGTAGCAATTTCTAGAAGATTGTCTAGAAACATTACTAGAAAAAGAAATGAAAATCTCTGTTAACCTATGTACCTAAAATTACTGGATTACATTAACGATTTACCCAAACACAGCAGTAGTGAGGCAAGGGACTTGTGATATAATCTTGAAGACACTTAACCAAAGTGAGCAACCTCAGTAAAGTAAATAGACCTTTTCAAGCTTATACAACTCCAGGCGACCAGTAGTAGACAAATCAAAATGACATGGAAATGATATTTAACTGAATGTTAGCATTATTTAACTACAACAGTATGCTAGCTCATGCATTTCGGATTAAAAAAAAAAGAAAAAAAAAAAAAACAACTTACTTGAGACGACCATCAAAGTGGGCGGGAGTTCCAGGCACTATGGTCTTTATGAAAAAGGGCTGCTGACCTCGACTTTCTTCATATCCTCCCACAATACTGAAGCCCCAGCTCTCGTTGTTGGTTTTTAACAACACGATGTCACGACACCAGTGCATGTGGCTTGTGAGAATTTAAAAAGAAAAAACTTGTTTATATAACCATGTAAAAAGAGACTCTGACACAGTCAGTGCTTTCTAAACAGCAAACAGGAATATCTTGTCTAATAGCAAGTGAAGACAACAGGACCTATGGTATAATCAATATTATAAGAGACATTTTTAAAAGATCTGGATGGCATAAATCCTATATAGACATACTGAACACTACCCATTACTCACCTGGGCAGGCCCAGCCAGCGGGTCCACAGAGGGGACCAACTGATGTCCTCTCTGGGGTTCTCCGTTATGTCCATTTCTTCTTGATTTGCTGCCTCTGCATCCTGCTCTTCCTCCTCTGCAATGGTGCGGATGACACGTAGCGTCACGGAGCTCTGGGCTGTCTGTGTCTTCAGCACAGACACAGCTTCATTATAAGTCAGCTGGGTCAGGTCAACGGCATTGATGCTCAGCAACACATCGCCTTAGCAAGAATCAGCCAACACACATATTTATACAGTTACCAATAAGTATGCCCATGAAGACTGAGATACTACAGTGTGTGTGTTTGCAAAATAATCTAATGTTGGCAATTTAATAAACACATTTACACACATAAATCTAATAATGAGAAAACTCCTGGTCTACATGCATCACTCATAATCAGATGTATTTGAGTAGCATTGCCAAAAGTATTAGAACTATTTGTTTACACTTTCCAGTACTGAGATGGTAGTATATTAAGTATTTCTTGTAGCTGAAAGCACATTACTGGCTTATATCACATAATGCTCTCTTTCTTTGAGCTGTCCTTCTTTGATCCATTGATGGAGCCAAACTTTTCTCTAAGCTGTATCTTCACACATGCAGAAAATCTGTGGACGGTTATTAGTGTGCATGTAGACACACTTGCCACGATTGTTAATAGAATAAAAGTGCATGAAGCCCAAAAGTATAAAGTCTCTGACACTGTAATCTCTCTTCGTTATGCATCTATTTCCTTTAGCAAGAACTAGCAAAGTGTCAAACCTGGTCTGATGGTACCATCTCTGTGTAGGCAGCCCACTGGCTGCACACTGGTAATGTACACAGGCAGACGACTGCGGCCGTCTCTCCCACCAGCGATTGTGATACCCAGTGAATGTCGTGGCTCCTTCTTCAGACTCACTGTCTTTTCCTGACTGGAGAATCCACCAGGAGGATCCTAATCACAGCAAACACACACACACACACACACACACACACACACACACACACACACACACACACACACACATCCTGTGGATGCTCAATGAAAATGTCTTAATTACTATAAGGAAATGATTACAATATTGCTTACATTATATTTAAGTAACCACCCAAACCTCATCCTACAGCCATAGATAAAATCAGTAACTGTCTTTAGAGCATACTTGCTCTCAATTCTTTGAGTGAAAAAAGTGAAAGCTCAAGTGACGTGCTTGAGTCCTGTGGTGAAAACATTTGTAAAAACAAACACTCCTCTGCTCCAGATACAGCTAGAAATGGAGGGAAGTGATAATGTGAAGGGCCTGACACACTGCCATCATAACTCATGACTAGTGGCAAAAGCCACGGCTTCCACTATCTTCTCCCAGTGTCTGGGGAACTCCAGAAGGGGTGTGGGGGGCCTTTTCCTACCCAGCAGGGGACCCTCCCTCCCAACAAGAGTAAAGGCTTCAACTCCGCAGGCGAAAGCTAACTGTCACCAGCTTTGATCCCAGGCCACAAACTAACCAGCAGAAAGGGAGAGAGAAAGCAGCACCCTAGGCCTTTTGATCACAAGCAAGGACCAAAGATAGAGACTAGCTGCTTTAATCTCACCCTCACCAGCCTGCATCTGCTGCCTCTAGCTTTCACCTCCAAAGCCAGTGAGGAAGTGACACGGAAGCAAGGTGTGACTGAAGGCAGTGTGAAGAGTGCTTTAATGGAGAGAGATGAGAAACATATACACACAGCCACATGGTAGCACTGGACTTTAAAGTATAAGCTGACCAGACCACATGACCAGAGCTTGGTTTCTCAGCCTCAAGCTGGAAAAATAGCCTCTTTTCCACTGTAGGGCTGAATGTTTCTAAGAAAGGAGAGAAACTGAAGTTGTTCTGACAGAAATTCCACATGAGCTCAGCTTGGCTGGTAAATGTTATAGTATGAACAGTCTACTGCACACAGTGTGGCAATTTAGTGAAGCATGCCAAGGAACACTCCTTTCCATTATTTAGAACCATGAAACTATAAATATGGATCTTAATTTAAGAGAGAAAATTAAAACCAACGTCAAAAAGAAAACCAAATAAATATAGTCACATTGTGACTATCCTGATTGTGAGGTGCTCAGAGTTCAGAGATGATTCAGAGATTATTCTTATCTTTGTAATATAATATTTTCACAAACACACCAGCATCATTTACAACAACAACAACAACAACAATTTGGCTCTACAATGGAAAAGCAGCTACTGGCTAACAGCTAATCAGGTAATACTGATCACACCATTATTAAACACTAACACAAGTCAAGTTTACCTTCATGAATGTGGAGCGCCGTCTGAAATACTGGTTCTCAGCACCTCTCCTGGCTCCTCTGCTCTGCAGCTCACTGCCCTCTTCAGTGGACTCTGGCTGCCTCATCACCACAAAATTCACTCTTACTTCACTTGCCTGGTCATGCACAACAACCAAATAAAACATGCCATTTTACTTAAAGAGAAACATCCAAATTACTCAATGTACTGTCAAGTGCTGATGAAGAAAAACACAAGATCACAGACACAAACAGATTAGCTAAAAAGGTTCAGCTGTTTTTCACAGTGTTTTCACACAGCATTACTTGATTTAAAATGCGAGTCCTTCTTCTTTAACCAATGATTATTACCATTATTAGCATGTTTCAAATAGTGGCCTTTCATTCTCACGTTTTGGAACACATACTTTATCTTAATTCCATAAGTATTCAACAGCTGTGTAGCTAAAACGCTACAAAAATGAAAACACTGACATTTTGTTCATACATGAAAAGTAATCAAAGTATATACTGATAGACAACCAAACAATGTCAAAACAATAACAAATCATGTCAGTACTAAATCGTTAACAAGTTAATGTATAGATAAATTTGCAATTGGTCACTACAAGACGTCCTTTGCTCTAGACCAACACTTTGTAACTTTGTAGTAACAAAGTGGTTTGATTTACACACCTTACTCAATTAGATTAGTTCATGTTCGATATTATTGTTCCTTTTTCATTGTCAGTAATGGACATACAGCATTTTAGGAGACTCATTTTTTATGGCACATTCTTGACCCTGGTCATGGTGTACCCAAGGCCTGTACATGTTAGTGTTTTTTTCTGCTCTAACACACCCACTTCAACCAAAGGGCTGTTCATTAGCTGATTAGCTAAAGGAGTTGTGTTAGGAGCTGTCAACACACTAAAATGTGCAGTGCAGTGGGTACTTGAGAACCTTTAAGGGCTTTAGGGCATAGCTCCTTCCTCCCAGTACCTGGATGATCTGAGCTGCGCTCTCTGGTGTACCATGTCTCAAATCATGACCGTTGATGGCCAGCACTTTGTCATTGTTGCGCAATTTGCCGTCTTTGGCAGCCAGGCCTCCAGGCAACAGGTCTAAGATGAAGACACCCGATTCATCTGACTTTCGGATAAGCTTGATGCCGAGGGGCTCGGAGCGCTCGCGTTTCACCAGCGCCACCTGGATCACCGTGCCTGGATTGTGTGAAGGTTGAACCAAAGGAGAGTTAGAAGGATGCATATGGTGCTCAGGCCTCGGCTTGAAGCCCTTCTCTTGCATAACTGTAAGCCTGAGAACAGAACATGGCCGCTGCAGCACAGCGATGGCTTGAGCGTGAGGGACAGAGGCAAGGCTCACATCATTCGCCTGCAAAAACAAAATCACAAAGTGTGATTAATTAAAGGCACCTTTACACAGCAGGCCAGCCTTCAGAAAGCACAAAGACAACATAGTTTAAGGTTACAATACAAAAAACTTTGTTTTTTTATTAATAAGTTAATCTGATGCCAGTGCTTTTTGTGCATAACACAGTAGTATTAACTCCATGAATTTCTCTGCCAAAGGCAGAAATGTAACAGTCAGTTGAAACTTGCCCCAAGTGAAAACAGTTTTGTAATGTGATCCACTTTGTGGGAAATTTTTTGGGAAGTGACCTCAACATCCAGTAACTCCTTCAAAATAAAACATGATCTTGGTGATCTTAAAACAATGAGCTTATTTATGAGTATGTATCAAAGTAAGGATTCCAGCACAGGTTTTAAAAATCCCTACTTGAAAGGTGATTCATTGATGATCCTGGGTGACGAGAGCTAGTATTTCAAGAAATGATAAATCTATTCTTCACTGCTTCCACCCAAGTCAAAGTGCACCAATTGGTTTACAGCTGATTTTAAGGGGGCCTGATGGGGGAAAAAAGGACTTGTTCAGATTTCCAACATATCTGATTGGACTACGAGGGGCCAGGATGAGCAAAAGGCATTCATTCATTCTGCCTGGAACAGCCCGCCTGTATGCAAGGCCAGTCATGTTGGTTAGGTTTTCTATGGCACTGCATTCCACGACTGCCAGGGGCAGAAATCCTAGCAGAGGTCTGGCTTGTGGAAAGAAAGGAACAAAATTGTGGGCAGAAAAGAACAAAATGACAGAAGAAAAAAAATGCTCCACTAAATATATAACCCCAATATCCTAATAAAAGTGCAGAAACACAATGCTGCTATCTTTAAAATTAATAGTTAATCCAAGTGAAGAACATTTTACTGGGCAAAGTAAGCTGCAAAATTTAACCAAGCCAAAACATAAGTTCAAAGGTTAAAACTTTGTGCACCTGAACATGATGCATTTTAAAAACATAAATCATTAAATTTATAAACTTGTGTGTTGGCAAAAAAATAAAAATTCACCACTTCCATTGTCACAATTCATAAAATTTTATAAATTATAATGTATAACCAAGCAATGTCAAGACTAAGCCAAAACAGTTTTTTCCATTCAACAAGTCATTGTTTAACTAGGTTTGGATAAGCAACTATGAACATTAACCTCTGAACAGAAAGCATTTTTCGAAGAAGTACGGAAAATATTTTCCTGCTGAATATCAACAGAGAGTTTATCCTATTATTCAACAGATTAACAGAGGTATGGCCCACAGCTTAATCTCCATGTGGACCCATACATACAGAAGAGAGGGGAGAGACTTGCGTAACTTTGTAGGTTCATTCTCTTGTAATCAACTGCTATAGATTAGGCTGTGTTAAATGAACAGAGACCACTGCTTGCATGGCAAATCCACTGCCAACCACAGAAAATTTCACAACATTCAGAAAATATAGTCCAATGCCCTTTATCCAAGCACCTGGCTGGAATGCTAACTCACTGTGTACACTGGGTGTGAACTCTGACAACAGGTAAGGAAGAAAAGAATTGATATTGTTATGGCACAGAGAGGTCCTGCAGGGAGCTAAACCTGATCTCGTATAAACAGACATGCAATGAGATCTAATGTGTCTCACCTCTAGAATGTGATCTCCTGGGGCGAGTTTGGCATCACGGGCAGCCACCGAGTCACGCACAATCTCCTGAATGACAATATTCCCCAAAGGTGTGTCCTTCCCTCCAACTATGCGCAAACCCAAATCTTCACCTGGTTCCTCACGAAACAGCTCAATAATGTTTGCTTCTGCAAGGAGACTGGACCTGAGGGGAGCTCCTAGGAGAGCAGACATAAAATATTATAACCATTTTTACACTTTCAAATAGAACACCTCGATGCACTTGCGCAAAAAAAAAAAAAAATCAAATGTCTAAATTTTTATCACTCAGTTGTTTGGCTGGATGACACCTGAGGACATTTTAGTGATTATGGAGAAAGTTTTCAGTGTGTATAATCATCAGTCAGAAGAATGACTCACTTACAAAATAGACAAGGGTGACAATGTTATGTCTAAAATAATCATCTGGTTGCCAGGTGATTCTATTTTCTGTTTTTGTTTATCCATGACTCCTAGCAGACATGAATGACTTGCAGTGAATGACATGGTGTGGACATGTTCTCAGACAGCAGACAGTGATAATATGATGACTGCTTCAGCAGTATGATATCACTGAGATTTCCCAGTAATCCCAAACTTTCCTCCAACACAAGGAACTGCCTCATTAAAGACACCAACTGTTTTGTTTTCTACCCAAGAATCAACACAGCTGCAAATCCATTTCCTCCTCTTTTCACTGGCTTCTGTAGGCCCTTCACACTTTTCTTCTCTTAACTGACACAAACTGACAAGGTGTTACTTAAACACGTTGATTCCCAACAATACCAATGATATCCACTTACACTATTTTCTGTAATTACGCAAATACACATGATTCAAAGCCATGACAACTAAAAATTGGTAACAAAGTCTGTGTTAAATTACACAACCATTCATCCAGGATTCCTAATCAATTCCAAGATTCTGTTTAATATGTGAAAGACCTGTTACACATATCTGGGTTTTGGTTTGTGAAAGAATAACAGAATGCAGATGGCTTTACCATCCTCTGCCTCTTCAAAGGCAGGATTGACCATGCCAGGCTCTGGGGGTCCACGAGGATTAGTAGTACGTGTGGGTGTTGGGTTGGTTTTGCTGTCAGATTCTTCCTCTGTCTTGCTTCCCTTCAACTCATTCCAGGAGGGTCTCTTCCTCTTCTCACCCTCTTCCCTGAGCCGCCTGAATGCAGGGCATCTGGAAAGGAGGAAGTGAAGGAGAACCAACAAAATGAGAAAAAAAGATAAGAGGGACAGTGCGAGAAAGACAGAACACAGAGCACAGAAATCTAGACAGGGGAATTAGAGGAAAGGAAAATCAAGCATGCTTCATTAGCAAGCATGGTTCATTACTCAGTGTAATGTTGGTAATTAACCTACAAAACATACATTATAGGATGGCAGTAGCAGTAACTAAAAATAACCCACATTAATTCTGTCATATCTTTTAAATGTCTTAAAAAAGAATTGTCAAACGGGAGTGGTGAAATTAATGTACATTAATTCCTTCAGTGCTACACGATAACTTGCAAGCGCATGTCAGTGTTTGTCTTAACACGTCTTGTTTCTCTGGTGGTTGAATTAAGATGATGACTAGGGCTTATCTGGCACATAGTAAGAGNATGGCTATTCTGCTCCACTGCAGGCAGACAGAGCGGACAGGTCAGACTAGATCAGGATCAGGTCTGACCGAGTAAATGTCCTCCTCCTCTTCCTGAAACCCTCCCTGCTTGCTGTGTGTTTACACTGAGCCTGTCCAGCCCACATAAATTACCCTCCAAGCAACCTTTAGACCTTAACATTACATCACAGATGACAGGCTAGATGATAAGTAAGAGGCCAAGCCAATGCTGGGGCCCAAGAAAGTGACCACTTCCAATGATATTCCAGATGTAATGCACATAAACTCACAAAATAGGAAATGCCTTGTTTAGTGCAAATGTTTGATATAGGGAGATTTTTGATAAAGCCCATGTCTGGCCTAAAACAAACTGTGAGATCCTCAGATATTTTATTGTGGTTGATCATGTGGCTGCCAATTAATTACATGATTTGAGAGGCACATAATTAATGTAAAATCAAATCCCTCAAATTAATCATATCTCTTATATTATGTTGTATTCAGTTTTCCAGTTAAGCTTGGACAAATCTCTGCACCCACCATACTGAGATAAGCTACATTCCAGAGATGCCTGAGCATGATTTCCATCTATTTTTTTCAGGGGGAAATACAAAAAAAAAATGTAAACCACTGTGTTAATATACTGCATGTAGTAATACAGAACAAGCAGTTTTCACTCTTCTAAACAGAGTAATGAATGATCAGCAATCTGATCCACTTCTGTCCTAGTAGGCAGTAGAACTGCCCACATTTAACCACATATCTGACCATAGAATTTAGATGCTAACATTTAACTAAAATGTTGACTTATTCTGAAAGATGAGTATATCATTTCCAAACATAGCGATATCTTAAGACCTTCTGTGAGGTTATCACGTGTGTATTGCTTCTTTAAATGCCCATTTCAGAACCAAAAGCTAAAAGATAGTGAAGAAAAGCGAAGCACCGCTTCTCAGCCTTTGACTGAATAATCTATCAATCCAAGAGCTACATGAAGTCAGGGAGTCAATTATTTCAAAAAAAGTACAAGTAAAATAATAATAATAGTAATAATATACCACAGCAATTTCCCAAAGATTATTTTTATTAATTAAATAATGACACCTCTGAATTTTTGTGTGTTTACAGTTGCATTTAATGTTGTGGTTAGCTCTTACCACTTATGTTATAGCCACTATAAGCTGTTGTGCCTTTACCAGCATCTCTTTTACTCAGTCCTGAAGTTAATAAGACAAAAAAAAAATCTGCTCATGAAAAAAAAGCACTGCAGGCAGTATGTGTGTCCACACAGCATGTCCACAGGCTGGAGCAAAGGCTGTAGACATTTGTGACAACACCAGTTCATCATCCACCAAAAAAACCACTTGTATTGTTACAGAAAAACCAGAAAGCACAAAGTCCTCTGCCCTGAAGTCTCCAGTGGCAGAAATCGTACTGACTGGTGCAAAGTGCCAACAACCCCAGACTCCTTCCATAAATGTTATGCACAGAAAATTGTTCGCCCCATCATTGGAAGATCAAGAGTTTGAATCTCGTCAGTGCCATCCCAGGTTGGGAGTTCAATAGAACAAAATTGGCCCTGCTCAATGTGTGGGATAGACAGTATTACTGTCTCCCCTGTCAAGCAGAGCAACACTAACCACTCTTGAGCATCTGTGAGCTCATGTATGTGGAAGAGGGCAGTTTGTGCTCTGCTGCACTATTACGTAGCATTAGCAGCAATTCGAAAAGATGTGGTGGAAATTTTATTATCCATTCTCTGTTCATAATTTTAAACAAATCCGGATGATACGTTTCTTGCTTTCAGGGTGGCCTGAGCTTTACTGTTTACTGTCTATGTAGAATTTTGTAGAATGTTCTCCCTATGTCTGTGTGGGTTTCCTCCTGGTTTTCCAAGTTCCACCCACCTACCAAAAACATGCTGGTAGGTGGGTTGGAGACGCTAAATTTCCCCTAGTGCGACTGTGTGAGTGTATGAGCCTATACGTGTATAACCCTAACACTAACCCTAACCCTATATGTGTATGAGTGTATAACCCTAACCCTAACCCTACAATGGCCTCGCATCCTGTCCAGGATATATTCACACCTCAAGCCCAGTGTTCCTAGAATAGGCTTCAGATTGCCTGCAACCCTGACCAGGACAATTTTTTGCTTTTAACCTTCGGCACATTTTTTTTTCCACAGATAGATGGAATTAGAATAAATGGATAGACTACTACAATATAAAGCAACAATTTCTCCTCTGAGCCTTAGCCATGCCCACTCAGTGGCCAACATATGTCATCCAAACTAGTGGATCAGTCGAGACCTTATGCTTAGTAGCAGATATTGCAATGCTAGAACTGCCTGTAAAATTACATAAGCACTGTTAACTTAAACATGATCACCTTCTGTTTTATGAATACTACTGTCTTGTTTGTGGAAGCATATGTAGAAGCAACAAATTTTGTGGTGATACAGGTGTCTTCATTCCATATATTTAGGTAGTACTTTAGGTAGTGTAAAGTTAAACAGCTTATACAAGAACATTTTAGCTGATGACTGATAGCAAAAGCCTTCTGCCTAGTGTTCCTGGGATAGGCTCCGGATCCCTGACTAGGATAAAGTGCTTTTTGAAGGTGAATGTATGAATGATCAGTGATATGATCCGTCAGATGTCAGCTGTCATGGCTAGTTACAGGAGTTTTGATTTTAAAATGCTACACAAACTAACAGGATGACAACCTGTGGCCACAACTGATTGCTTGCAAAAATGAAAAATAGTAGTTAATTATACAGTAAAAATATTCATATTTCTGTTAAACTTTCGACTGGACATTGGGCTTGGGGATTCAGATTTCAAGTGTGTTGAAATCTGAAATAGGTACTGAAATGGAAAAAATAATCCTTGTTATTGTCAAGATACAACAACCACCTAGTTTTAGTGGTAAACGTGTGGTAGTATTTTGTTTGCAGATCTTTTAATTTAGTTCAATACTTGTGCCACAATATGTGTGTGCATAAAGCCACTACATTTGGAAATATAGCAAGTATGTATGCAAATAAATTACACGCATGTAGTCCTGAGCTAAAATGATCATTAAATAATTTATCATTGCCACTGTAAAGTTGATTATCATGTTCATATATTACAAAGATATTTTTTACAATATGGTGCACAGTGTACTTCATACACTGACCTGTTGTGCAGATGAGGCTGTAGCTCACAGCGCTGCATGCTCTGCTGGCACTCGCTGTGGAAAGGGCACAGCACGGTGAGCTTATCGAGCAGGTTGCGTACCAGCAGGCTGGCAGACCGGCACTGTTGCAATGCCACTCGCTGCCGGTCCACAGGGCAGAAGTCCTGTTCCCGCAAGAAGCTACTCAGGCACTGCAGGCAGTATGTGTGCCCACATGGCGTATCCACAGGCTGAAGTAATGGCTGTAGACATATGTGACACACGAGCTCATCATCCACCTCATCCTGGTACTCATAAACGTGACTATCTTGGCTCTCATGGCACTGCCCACACTCTTTGCAAACCCGTGCCCAGGTCAAGCTACCCGGCGATGCCAGTGCCTTCTGCTCCGCCATGGTCCTGCGAGCTCTACTCGCTCTAGATTGGAACTTGTCCTCAAATCTCCACTCTCTATCGGAGTCTTGTGAGGTGCAAAATCTGTCGAGACGAGTGTTCAGTCCAGAGAAGGAAGAGATGTCCACTCTCTTTGTCTCCTCATCTTACATTTCTGTTGGAAAAAAGAACAAAGGAAAAGTGTGGCTAGTGGAGGTTCTTTTTTTGGCTCCCGCCAGGCTGGACAGGAAATGACACAAATCCACTTAACAGCAACAATATGCAGAGAAAGAGGGGCAGCTGTATCCTCAGGACAAGTTTCCTCAGGAATCACAGCTTGGTTGCATGTCACAGTTCACTTGCTAATTTCTGAAGGTCATAATTCCACACACACACAAAAAAAATAAAAAATTTGGTCAAACTCATACCCAAACTGCACCTGAAATGTATCAATATGACAAATCTCATTTAGTGTTCTCATTACAGTCCACTGTAAACAAACAAATAAATTCCTCTATGCATTTGAGGTAGTAAATGCTATTCAGGTTTTCCACCCACCTCACAGCAAATAATGTCCGACTCCACTCCATGCAAAAGAGGGATTCAAATTTAACTATGGTGAAAGCCTCGAGCCTGAAACTAAAACCTGTATGTACACAAATCCATGCATCCAGAGAGAACCGTGTGACTGGCTAGACTGAAGCTGAGTGGATAGTGGTGTTTAGTGTCTTGCCATACACACAAGAGGAGGGGTCGAGTTAAGTGTGTGTGTGTGTGTGTGTGTGTTTGTCGGGAGAAGGGGGAGTTCATGTGCGGATATCGCACAAGCGTAGGAAGAGCATTCCAAGAGGCAGTGGTAAAAGATCAACATAACTGGCCCATGCACTAGCATTACTTTTGGGCACAACCCACTCCACCTCTCTGAATTAAATGTAGTATTTTTATGCACATATTCCCTTACAAGCTGTCACTAAAACAATAGTCAAAATGAGACTATGTCTTATTCAAATGTCACAGCTTCCTTTCCGAAAACAACCAGAAGCGACCCTAATAATAAACATGCACAGGTAGACAGGCTGATGATACATCGGCTGGATTTCAATATACATTTAAGGGCTATTGCTGTAGCATTACTATTTCACTGTAGTGGTAAATATAAAATACTCTTTTTGCCAGAGGTTAGTGAATAAACACATGTAGTTACTGAATGACAAATCTAGCTTTATTTTAACAGGACAACAGAACAACTTACCCTTCCCATTACAATACAGGTGTCGGTTTTCTCACATGCAATATCTGAAGCATTTATTATAATGAAAATGAACCACAATCAGCAAACCTATACAAAGACTGGAATGATTTCTAATAGATGTGCACAGATACCTTTTAAGGGAAATCATCAAATAAGTAGAGAAAGCAGCTAAGGCAATAGGCTTTTTGAGCAAATATCACAGATAGCATCAATTAGCTTCACCTCAAACCAGCTCTCCCAACACATTAGCCTGCTTAACATTAGCTAAACTAGCTAGCTGTGTACAAAAACGATATGGCAGCTAAAATAGCAATATGATGTATTTAGTACAAGGTACACTATATGGCCAAAGTATGTGGACATCTGACCAATCACACCATATGTGCATGTTTGTTGAACATCCCATTTCAGATTTAGTTCTCCCATTAGCCTGGGAAGGCTTTCCACTAGATTTTAGAGCATGGCTATGGGGATTTGCTCATTCAGCCACAAGAGCATTAGTGTGGTCAGCGTTAAAATTCATACCAAAGGTGTTCAGTGTGCTTGAGGTCAGGGCTCTGTGCAAGCCACTCGACTTCTTCAACTCCGACTTTGGCAAACCATGTCTTCATGGAGCTCGCTTTGTGCACAGGGGCATTGTCATGCTGGAACAGGTTTGGACTTCTTAGTTCTAATGGAAATGGTAATGCTACAGCATTCAAACACATCCTATACAGTTCTGTGCTTCCAACTTTGCGGCAACAATTTTGGGTAGATCCACATATAGGTGTGATTGTCAGGTGTCCACATGTGTCACAAGCACAAGGTAAATGTTTAACAAAACTAAACCACATGTCAAAACCTTCTAAACTGTAGCTGTGTTAGCATTACTAGCTAGCCATTAGTTGATGCTAATCCTATAATATACTATAACGAATGCTGTGATCATACGAGGCCAAAATCTATTTTTTTTGGCCTTGCACTTCTTCAGCATATTTAGCAAAAAACAGGGACTGTATACAAGTAAAACTGATGATTGATGCCTTGGGGTTGTTTAGTGGTTGTGGTTCAGGGGTTCTTGTGAAGACTAATGGTGTCATAAATTCTGTTAAGTACCAGGGGATTTCAGTCCAAAACCTAATGGCAGGAGGTTCATACTTGGCCATAGATAAAGCTTTAAACAAGATGATGAATCAAACCTACTTCCTGTATAATGTGAAAAAATTAAAGTCCCTGAATATCTGAGCTCACAATATTGCAAGTGTTATTCTTTTTATATAATGATGTAATACAGAAATATTGCATGCCTTGTATTTTTTTGCTCAAACTGACTGTGTTTTGAGTGATGTAGCATATTCAGTTTGCCAACTTTTGCAAAAAAAATAACCAAATAAAGTATTTTAGATATGTTGTAAATATATAAGGATAGTGAAAATAACACCTTCTGTACTTTTTGTGGTAAATGAATGAACCTTTTTTTCCTGAAAGTTTTGTTAACCTGTTAATGTCCCAAATACAGCTGTGAAATACCAAAGCTTTATTTCCTCTCTAGTGTGAAGCAAAACTGAGATATATCATCAAGTGTAAGGAGTGTGTTTTGAAGGGTAGATCCTTCTGGTTTTTTTTTTTTATCAACCTGCCTCTTATTTCTGAGTGATAACAGTTAATGAGTTCTGAAACCAAGAACTGTCCATAGACACTATAAAGGCTCTTGGGAAAATTAAAGGTATTGGGATCAGGTTCAGCTTCCCCTCTCTACTAACCACAGTTTATAAAGATATGGCTCTCAAGCATGACCACTGTTTAACCCTAGAACCCAACAACGTTAACAACAATGCTAATCAATAAGAGTGTACATGAATATTGGTACTGTTAAAGTGGGAACCTAATTGCGCATTGATCTGAGCAAAGCAAAGCATGAATATACTATAAATCTAAAGGAAGGGGTTAAGTGGTATGATTTTCCACATAGCTATAAATGCAAAAAAAAAAAAAAAAACATCTAAAATATCTTTAATATATGCCCCTTAGGCAGTGTTCACAGAGTGTGGTTTTAAAACCACAATATTTAGAGCCCATTTAACAAACCATGCATTATCCTCAGCATGGCTAATGGGGTATGTTTGTCTTTGACCACCAGCTAAATATGTGACAATTCACCTGATACCATCCCAATACATCTATATATTAAGACATCTTTAAGGGATACTGATTGCCATTCCATTTGTAAAAACAATTACAACTGCTTCATACAACAAAGTGAAGCCACTAACCATTTTACACAAACCATACAGTTAAAACAAGAAGCTTCTACCAACATTCACATGCAACTCAAATGACTGTGAATTGTGAACTGGATGTTTAAAAAAAAAAAAAGGTGTACTTGTCTTGCTTTAACTGTGGTGAAATCCTGAATGAGCTTAGAGCAGTCCAGAGATTTTGTGCAATTATCTAACTACCAGCCTGTCATATTACTGAGGTTAAAAATATAGACAGAAAAGTGGCAGAGTGGATCCCCGACCAGGGTGTTGCCCCTGAATTGCCCACGGGTCTGCCCTGCAAGCCTGGCAGGAACAATGGACATTGGATACTGTCCACTCTCTGAGTATCAGTCAATATCTTCCAATTCTGAAGGGAGGAGGTACAGCCTAATAACTCAACAATGCTGCTGTCCACCACCTATAGAGAAAATTGTAAATCAAAGTAAATGAGAGTGCCTGGTTTGAAAAGCTTTTCTCAATCTGTCTGGAAGACCATGAATCACTCACTCCACCACTACCTTACGTAAATAAATGAGCGGCTCCATAGCAGTCCGTACTGCTTCTGTAATTATAATTCAGGCAGAAATTATGTCTTTTTTGTAAGCAAGTGCATGATAGTGGGAGAGGAAAAAAAAGAGAGAGGAAGGGAAGCTGTAAGCCTCACGTAAGCCACTGGCAAACACTATCACTTGCTTGGTGCACATTCTTCACCTGAACAACATATTACAATATGAATACAAATACAGACATTATGGTCCTTTCCAGCCCACATTTCTGTGTGTAGGTGGTCAGAATAAGTCAGCTGTCAACTCTCTATAGATTCCCAATAATGACATAGGCTACTGTTGGGCAAGGCAGCCAACTCACAACAAAACACATTACACTTGCCAAAGTAGAGGGCAATAAAGAAGGTTGAGAAAAATATTTCTATTCGATATATTATTTGGTAAATCCCACAAGCTTTACACAAACGCCTTAAATGACGGATACACGTGTACGGGAAGAGATGAGGCCACAATTCTGCAGGCCATTGACCTGACACCTGAGTATGGCGCTATAAATCATTTAGCAGTCAGCCCAGACAATCTGTGTGCAAGCGTGACAGCAACAGGCTAAACTTTAACGAAGAAAAATGAAATAGAAGGGTTTAAAATAACCAGCATATTCGAGTTGCAAGGTAATTTGTTAATTTTTTTTCATAGATACAGCCAGCGCGTTAATGACCTTAAAAAGGCACATAGTGTAACTTGGCCAGCACTGACCGAAACGTCACCTTGGTGTCATTAAACCCAAACCAAGCTACTCTTAATTAGTTAAACCGAAAAACTGACATACGCCATTAAACATGTTTCTAATATGGAGGTATGGACCTACTAGGCTACCTGTTGTTAGCGTGAAGAAGAGGAAATATATCGCTTGCCTGTTCGGGGAAGACCGAAACTCGCCTTACCTGAGAGGATTTTCCGGAAGTGGCTAATAAAACAAAGAACTTGGAAGCTGATATGGAGGAAAATCACCTGTTTTAGCTGAGACAAAGTACTCTAACGAAAAGACTGTCCTGCCATCGAAGTGATATAACCTCCGTTAGCCATAAGGACTCCACTGGATATTCCTGCAGGTAGTTTTATTCCGTTGACGACGCAGTTTCGAAAACAAACCAGCAGGCAGTGACGTTTGGACAGGAAGTGTGGGCAGGTAGGGCCAGGTGTGCCGTGACGCTAGCGTGCAGCGCGCGAGAACCGAGCACCGAGCACCGAGCACGAGGACTGAGTACACCATTTTGGGTTCCTTAAAATTATTTGATAACTCGTCCTTTAAGCGTTTTTTTGTTTGTTTGTTTGTTTCATTATCAAAGTTTTGTTAGATTTTTTTTAATGCCAGAAGACTCATTTCCCTCTATAAATGTTTACATCTTAGTTTATTTTTATTTTATTATTATTTTATTTACTTTGTGGTTCAATTAAGTGTGGCACCAACTAAATAGGTAAAGAACCGTGCGCACGAGTTTTAGATAACAAACGGTTAATAAATGGTTAGTCTGTAGTTTTTTATGAGTACAGACTTTTTTTTGTGAAAAAGAGAAAAAACATTTCTTTATTAGTTTATTGCAGGACTTTCTTTTGCTGGTATATCACAAATTCATAGTCTGAGTTGTGTTTTCCACTTTAAAAAAATCTAATGGTAGTTTGTTTGCATTTTTTAATAGGGTGTATTCAGGTATATTGAGAAATAAAGTATAGTCCAAATTAACAGCATTTATTTGTTTGGCCTGATAATTCAAAATAAAAACCCATTTTACGTCCTTGCAGTGGACGATGGAAATAACTGGACTGTACTCATGTGACATCTTATAAGGGGGCGTGATCAACATCAAACAGGAAGTTGAATCCAAAAATTTTGAGGCAGAAAAAATAACATGCTTTGGAGGTTTTTTTTTTTTGTTGTTGTTGTTTTTTTAATCAGGTTATAACATTGTCATGAGTAATGTATTTATGATGCATACATTCCCCGTCCACTTTAATAGGAACACCTGTACACCTGCTCATTTATGAAGTTATCCAATCATTCAATAATGCATCAGCAGCGCAATGCATAAAATCATGCAGATACAGGTCAAGAGCTTCACTTAATGTTCACATGAAACATCAGAATGGGGGAAAAAGTGTGATCTGTGTGACTTTCTAACTCTGGAATGATTGTTGGTGCCAGATGAGCTGGTTTGAGTGTTTAAGAAATTGCTGATCTCCTGGGATTTTCACACGCAACAGTCTCTAGAGCAGAAGTCTCCAACCTTTTTTTTTATTATTTGAGAGCTACTTAAAAAAAAGTGTCTGAGAGCTACTCATGTCATACAATACTTGCATCTTTGATATATTGTATCATAACTCTCAAATTAACAAAAATCCAAACTGAAGTGCACCTGAAAGAGCTTTTGTACACATATGTTGCCCTTTAAAGTCAGAGAAGAGAACAGAATCAGAGAATACAGTTCTTTATGGAAAACAGTACGTACAGTACTGTGCAAAAGGCTTAGGCACCCTATTTTTTTTTTTAGTACAAACTATTATAGATTTTTATTTTATGACTTATACATTATTGATTCAGTACAAAAACTTTTTAGGTTTCCAAACATTAGTTTTCCAGCACAAAGTTACAGAAAAATGTTTGTATGTCAGTAAAAAAAAAAAAAAAAAGCAGCATATTACATAAGAGACCACTATTCAGACAAAAAAAAAAACATAATGAAGGCTGCTGGGTTTTGCTGCAAAAATAAGAGGCAAATTCGACAGTCAAAGTCTCCAGAAGAGCTGTGTCTGCTTCTGCAAGATGCTCAGTAACACTTACAGCTCATTTCCTTATAAAACTGCACAAATTGTACCTGAGACTACTATTTTTTTAAAGCGAAGGATCGTCACACCAAGTATTGACTTTGTTTCATTTATTACTGTTTACTGCTCTTTATAGAATTTTTTTTATATGTAGAAGCATTTGATTTCATTATTTTTTTTAAGGCATCTTTGCTCTACAGCATTTCTTTGCATGTGCCTAAGATGTCTGCACAGTACTGTAACCATACAATTGTTTATGTCTATACATTAATGAAAGTCAAGTCCAACCTAAATTAAACCGGAATATAAACAGCGGTATCATTTTGAATTTGGCCTACATTCTGAACTAAAATATCTGCTAGATGAATGAGAGTGCATGGTAAATGACAAAAGTGCATGATGGGCCACAAGTATGACATGAAGTGCATTCAAACGTACAGTCAATGAGAGCTGACTGACACTCCATTGATTCCACAAGAGAGGCATATTCTGGTGTGTATGCACTTTTACTCTTGTGTTCACTCTTATGCAGTCATTTAAATGTTCGTCGGTCAGTCTTGTTCTGAATTTAGATTTGATCACATTTATATCAGAAAATGCTGCTTCACAAAGGTACGTAGATCCAAATAAAGCAGATGCTTTGAGGGCAGCTTCGTGAATGTTCTTGTAGTTTCCTGGGTCTACCAGACTCCAGAAATATTGCTGAGATTTCAGCTGGATATGATTTTGGAGATTAATAACCTCCAACTCCATCTCTACAGCATTGAGATTGAACATTTCAGCCATCTGCTTTGAAATGTGATCAGTATCTTGCTCCATGAGTGTTGGCAGTGAATGCCACATATGGCTCAAACTTTTCAAAATCCCTGAATCCCTGAATCTAATTCCTGCCCCAGCCTGGACAGAAGGTCACAATACTTGAGTACATCCAAAACTTCAGTTGCATCTGTGTGCATCAGGTTCCACTCCTGTCAGCCAAGAACAAGAATCTGAGGCTTTCATAGGCACAAACTCAATGAAACTGGACAGTTGAAGACTGGAATAAGACAAGGTGATTTTTTCTTCTTCTTCTAATCGTCAACTGCCCAGTTTCTGTGAGCCTGTGCTCATGATAGCTTCAGATTCTTGTTCTTGGCTGACAGGAGTGGAACCCGAGGTGGTCTTCTGCTCTTGCAGCCCATCCACCTCAAGATTTGATTGTTCTGTGTAGGCTGAGATGCTTTTCTGCCCACCATGGCTGTAAAGAGTTATTTGAGTTACTATATCCTTCCTCGCAGCTCTAACCAACCTGTCCATTTTCCTCTGACCTCTCTTATCTACAAGGCATTTCCACCCGCAGAACTGTCGCTGACTGTATGTTTTTGTTTTTCACACCATTCTGTGTAAAATCTAGAGACTGTTGTGTGGGAAAATCCCAGGAGATCAGCGGCTACAGTTGCATTGTGCTGCTGCCACTTGATTGGCTGATTAGATAACTGCATGAATGTGCAGGTGTACCGGTGTTCTTAGTTAAAGTGGACGGTGAGTGCGTAAAATAAGCATTTGTAATAGCTTAAATAAGTTATTTTAAATCATGTATATTTTTTATAATGTTCAAGATTTTCTGAAATACAAATTGCAAAAACTGATGTTGATATTTAAAACAAACAAAAAAAAATCCTGTGTATTATGCTGCTACCGCAAGAAATTAATTATAAAATATTGCTTACCTTTTAGTGGTGATTTTCTGATGAATATTACTTAATATGTTCATACTAAATTTTAGCAAAGATTGGTTATGAATTTTGAAAATATTGAAGATTTTTTAAACTCTGATTGTTGTTATTGTTGTAGGAATTAATTATAGAATGTTACACAGTAGAACATCATTATTAGAACATGTTTAGATGCAATTAGAGAAGATTATTTTTAAATCCTGTTATTGAAATTTGATTGATTGATTCCATGTATAAGTATGATACAAATAAATAACAGTGTATTTTTTTAATGGTGATTAAGGATGAAAGTAAAGACCTAAACTAATGAAGACATGTGTCCCAATTTCCCAAACATACTGTCCTAAGTTACCAAACATCGCTTTATAAAAGTGGTTTTCAGTCAGTCTTGACAAAGGGTTAAGCTATGCTTCTTTAGAATATCATACAAACATTTTTCCTTTACAAGTAGATCCTCAACTCATTGAGGATTTTAGTACTTTACTGTATGTTGGGTATTTTGTTTTATTAACTGCAAGAAAGCTTAGAAAATATTCTTTCTTGCCATTAATAATGCAAAATACCCAAAACCAAATCAAACAAAAACTTTCCCATTGTGAATTCACCCAACTATTTCCCTACCCCAAGATGACATTGTAGCGACAAAATAAGAATGCGGTGCGTGCGCACACACACACACACACACACACATGCACACACTAAACAATTAGGTGAATAAACAAACCAGCCATTCTAGTATTTGCATATGATGCAACATGATTTATCTGGACAATAAACCTTGGAGCTAAATGAAAATTACTTTAAAAACGCATCAAATACACATAAATACATTAAACTACAGGTCCTTTTTTAAAGATGATCTAAGGTGTGTTTTGTCTAGAAGATTGTGTGCGTAATTGTTTTATGAGTCAATAGTTTAATTACAAAATTACATGGGCAACAATAGACTTTTAATTGCACATTAAATATTGGTTATGACAGGAGTGAACCAAGAGTGAATATATATTTGTAACAGAAAGATAGATTAATATTTTATATATTCTTGTACTTTTTCAAAGCTGAAGAGAGTGTAATGAATCTCTCTAAATGATGGCCAATAAAGTAATAAGACATTGTTTGGGACTTTGCTAGTTAAAAGGCCTTTGACACTTGAACTGTGTCAGTTTCCAACCCCCTGCAGGATGCAAGGGAAGTCTCCCCACCACCCACTATCATAAAACCACTTCTACAGGCTTGTTCCCCTCTGATTTATAGTCTTGTTGCTTCAGCAGAGTGGCATTTGCTTATTTAAATACCATGTTCAAGTTTTTTTTTCAATTAGGTTAACGTAATGTGGACATAACATTATATAAGCAGTACATGCATGTTACACATTGACTTTGTATGCTTAGGCTTCTTTTTAATCGATGTTACACAATCATATTATAAGTAATGATTAGTTATTGAACTCTTACATTATCAACTTTTAAATGGTTTCTGTCATTTCTCATCCAAAGGTTTTATCAGATTAATTATATTTGTCTGTATTGACTATATTTGTCATGTTGCCTAATTTCCTGAACTGTGTCCTGCTTACATATTACAACACTACACTTATTTAATCATCTATATATTACTGTACATTACTGTATGTAAGTAATGATTTGATTCTGAAATACTTTATCATATGATATATGTTTAATTCTGTCAACCTTAACTGGTTTCATTTTGATCATTTATCCTCCATGATCTTAATTTCCCAAGGATTTTCTGTGTTTCTGATGTGTCCCACAAACACATCACAGTATTAATCTTGCACATCTGTACGTTACACTATAATGTGAAATTATTTGTTTCTGAAATGCATTGCTTTCTGGCTTATATGAGTATAATGCTATTACTTGACTAGTTTCTATTATTTCTTATTTAAATGCTCTGGACTGTTCTTTCCTATCTTGCATAATAACCTGAACAAAGCCTTACTAATCACACCAGAACATTCAATAACATGTTCACTCTAGTATTTGGTGTGCAATGTTTTTTTTTTTTTGGTATGTATGTGTCAGACAGAGATCTTTATTGTAATGTGTGGATTACATGTTTGTACAGCTGCCAGAGGTGCTGAAATTCGGAGCCTGAAGAAGTGCTTTGGAGTGACACCTTGTGGTCAGTTTTTACATACAGTATGTTGATATGGGGGTGTAAGCGAAAGTCCTGAGTTTTCTTCATTTAGCCATTGTCTATTTTCAGTTATTGGAAAATGTTTTTTAATGTACAATGTATGCAATATTCACATTTAATCATAATGTAGTACAAATTATATAGGTCTACTCCATTAAATAAAGGTACCGTACAACTGAGTGATGCTCTATCAGAAAGGATTCTAAATAGATTCGTTTTTCAAAGCGAATAATAATTACCTATCCAAAGAGCCCTTCAATGGTTCTTTATTCTAAGAGATTTTATAAGACTATGACCAAATTGAATATCTGGTTGTGAGGTTGCTTCAGACTCCCATGACCCTAACCTGGACTGGTGATGGGAAACACTGTCTTCAAAGCTAAGTCTAGTGTGTAAAGACAGCGCCAGTACTAAAACACATCCTGGCTGAAGCATCTACACAAGCTTGTCTGTTTGAGCAGGTCTCCATACAAACAACAATGAGCCTGTTTGTCCTTGCTGGGATCGGTAAACATCCTCAACGCAAACAGCAGCGAGGGAGAGAAAAAAGTCACACCACCAGGCCAGCTGCTTTCTCACTCCATGTGCTCTTTGAAGTCTGTAGGAGAGAGCTGATAATGGAGAGCCTAAATTCTTAATCCTTTTAATTGGAGCGTGGGTCACTCAAGCTTTATCTTGTTCTCTGTGGCCATAGACAAGACATCCGATTTATGGCCAGATCTCTTAGATCTAATGAGGGATGAAACCTTGATCTTTTTGGAGTTTGTAGTTCCAAACAATGTTGAACTACACTAAATCCAGTGGAGTAAATGGGTGGATAAATGAATGCATGAATGAATGAATGAATGAATGAATGAATGAATGAAAATTGCGATGATGTTCTCTCATCATAGTCTCAAATACTCCTAGATGTCCAAAGTATGAAAGTATAAAATCCTCTGAAGTAACGAGCTCTTGACTTTCTGCTTAATTAAATTAAATCTATGTAATATAAATATGTCCTTGTACAACAGCAGGTGACTTGCTGTTGATCCTTTTCATAATGTTTTGACTAACACACACAAAGAAGGAATAACTCAACTTTTTTTCGTTATTTCTTTTTATAAACAAGGTATTTTTTTTCTATTTTCTAATAAAAAAATCTAAATATTAACAATAATTCACAAGAATAAAAAATCAACTATTAACACTGTGAAACTATCACATATGGAATTATGCAGTGACAAAAATGCTAAACAAATCAAAACTATTATATTCTCAATTCTTAACAGTATTCCTGCTGAAGCTTTGTATACTCTTGGCATCTTCTCAAACAGCTTCATGATGGAGCTTCACCCAATTGTATTAGTAAGGTGTTGGGGCACCACAAGCCAGCAGAATAGCATTAATGTGCCTTGCCCCAGATTCTATAAGTCTTTGGAACTGTATTGAACAGATGAACACTATTCTTCCAAAAGATATTCCCCTTATTGGTGTTTTGATGAAAATGAAGAGCGCTATCTAACATGTCAGTTTAAAATGTCCCATAGGTATTCAAATGGGTCACTATCTGGTGACTGTCAAGGTCATAGTATATAATTTACATCATTTTCATCCTCAATTTTTTTTTTACATTATTACAGGTTTTTAATATGGTTCTGAGACTGAGATGACCGTTGCAAATATAAAAGAAGAAGGACAAGAATAATAAAACAATCTCCTTTCCATTCATCAATTAGATAGACATGAAATATTACAACTAGTATTTCCTGTTCTTTGGCAGGTGCAAAAAATTTTGAAGTTAATTATATATTTCTCTCACACCCACATGTGTGCGGACCTGGCTGCAGGTGCAGTGAATGCAGCTGTGTTGCAGCTCTGTTGCTAGGAGGCCCAGAGGAGGCGCATTAACTCAGTGGGTCGTTACAGCTTCCTTTTGAGTACAGTTTCCCCCTCCTCCACAAGCCAGACAGCCAGGCATCTGTTTCAGGCCATCAGGCCCTGTCTGGCCTCCACATGCATGCCCTAAATCATTGCCAGTGAATCACACAGACACAGCCCTCTCCCTGTAGGCTTTGTTTGAGTTTTGAGTGTTACATCAGTACTGCGTAATCAGCACACTGTTCCTTTAGATATCGCGATTGTGTTTGAAGTAATGTGCTTTCTGTATTAGATTGGACTTTGCTTCCCAGACTTATTCCAAAATTATGTTAATAGCCATAAAAATACTTAACCATGCATGTGGATTCGATTTGCAGACAGCGCAATTTAAGCTCCATTTTGTTTGCCTAATCAAGCAAACTATATCAATGTCATCTCTGAATTTATACTGGTGGTGCAACATATCCTGCCAAACCCTAAAAAGTGATCTTGAAAGAAAAGCATAACAAATTATCTAATCTCCCAACAACCTTTCCTCCTATTGTACCTATTCTTCTCTAAGCCATCTCCACCTCTGCATGCTTGTTTGTACCTGCCATGTCGCTCTGCTTGTCTACTCAGCATGCCACTGTGTAACACCTTATCAGTTTCTTAAAGATCAAAGGCCTGTACTGATTTTTATCAGGTATTATCTCTCCCCTCCTTCTCCAATCTGACTCTTTCGTAGTACTGGGCTGACCTGGTCTGCATATGTTATGTCTGTTGGCACATCAGCCTTTCTTTTTTTTCTATTAAGAAAATAGTACAGTTTCATTCTTCTTGGCCCGATGAGACAGCCTCTGCCTTAGGACAAGTGGAAGAGGTCAGACTGCCCCATGTCTTTACAACTAAAAGCTGACCCCGTTAAGGTTAACTGCCAAGGTTAACTCAATGCTGTAAATCTGAGATCTGCTACACTCTCTTAGAGAAAGGTGATTTGATTAATCTGATATGAAATGTGAATCAATTAAAAATCATTTTTTGTTTGTTCATTGCTTAAAATAACTCAAATGAGTGCTTTCGAGTTAGTTGCAAATTGAAAGATCATGTGTGTGTATGAACAGCCGGACAGAGAGAGGCAAGTTTCCAAAATCACGACCTTGCCCTGACCTGGCTGAAGGAAGTGGTCATGCAGCTCAGGACAAAGCAGTGAAGGAGAGAGTCTGATGGGGCTGGACAGTCGGCCTGGAACAATGGAGGCCGCGCATTCAGCCAAAGAGCCACACAAAGGATGGGGCAGCCTGCTTCTTCCCACTGTGTGGAGCGGAGTCACGACCGTAAAGTGTGACGGAACACTTGTCGGTAAGTTAGTTTGATGACAAATTCGATTGGGATGGCCCACACAGAAATCTAGATGACCTTGCTGGTTTGTGTTTAAAGAAACTGACACTGTCTGTGTTACAGCGATGCAAATATGTACCTCAATGATCTGGAGCTCTGTAGTGTGGAAGAAAGCAAATGAGTTACTTTAAATCAAGGTGATATGAAGAGCACATTAAAATGTCATTGAGTCTGGGTCTTCTGTGATTTCGGTATCTACGATGGTTTGTAGTAGTATAAAGACTACATACCAATCTAGACGGTATGACATAGAAAGGTGTGAGGGGCTGATTGCTCTGTAGGGAGTTGGAGGCACCGAGTTAAGAGCCCTCTGGCAAGAGCCAAGAGGGAGAACTCACAAGAGTCCCCTTTTTTCTCTCAGTGAACTGCTCCACCCCTTTACCTGTCCTAGCTCTGGTGCAAGGTGTGGGTCTGCATATCAAACACTCACTGTGCCTTTGATGTTCAGAAAAACATAAACACTGATCTGACCTGAGTCGTAACAGCTTATTTGTTCTCTTTAGTCATTCATGGGCTTCTTGTTGAATGGAAAGTCTTCAAAGGGACTTCTAAGTGGGCTTGGCTTACAGTAGCCATGCTGACTCTGAGAGGACTGACCTGCTAGGTTGAGTGTTGGAGGAAAGCCATCTGGCTTCCTGCACTTAAGATTTGATATTGATTTATTGGTTGTACGTGTAAAGATAGGAAGAAACCAGCTGCCACGAGCTCACTGTGTTTTAAATATTTTCTTAACAATTTTCAGTGGGCTCTGCATCTTATCAAAGCCTCAAGTAAAGTTCAGTGAAGAATACATTTATGTAACTTAGCTATAATTGTAAAAGTATGGGTAAAACATATGATGCAGACCAATAATGCAAAGTTGTGGTTAAAAAAAAACTCTTGCTACAAAATGCTTACAGGCCTAATACGTAGGCCTAGAAACATTATACCACTATTAAATGTTAATTATATATCTCACATGTTATTAAATGTTACAAATGTAACATTCTATTTGTAACTATATAAAAAACTATCTCTCTCTCTCTCTCTCTCTCTCTCTCTCTTGTTTCAAAACTTACTAAAATATGCTTATACTTAAAACTTAGGCCTAGACATTTTATAACAACATTAAATGTTAATTATATATCACATGTTATTAACAATATTCCATTTGTAACTATACATAAAACTATGTCTATCTCTCTCTCTCTCNCACACACACACACACATTACAGTGGAAATGTCAACATTTGATCTACATCTATAGTATAGGGAATGGTTTTATCATGGCCAAAAACTGACAAATCTACTCTACACACATTCATGAATGTATATCTACTCTGAAACAGTGCTTCTATGCATTATCTGTTCCTCTGTTGTGATATAGGCCAATGTGTCTATCTGTATTCTCACTAGTCTGAAGGTATCAATGTGGCTCTTTTCTCAGTTTACTCATCACTTCTCCTTCTTCTCTGCTTTCATCCCCCCACCCAGCCAGTGACTGTGATTCTCATAATGAGGTGAGAATTTTATTGCCCTCAGCCTCCTGGCCTGGCACCAGCCTGTGAGAGTAGGACCTGGTTCAGTACTGCTGCTATGATTGGCAAACAGCTCCCCCTGTTGATCTTTTCTATTTACAATACTTCAGCCTCCGCTGCTCTGTAGACATGCTGGATTAGGATGAATAGTCAGGGGATATCCAACTTCACTTCAGATTCTGACTTCACACGTCAGGCTATGAGGCTATCAAGAGAGACAAGTGTAGGAAACATGGGGCTGAGTGGAGTGACTTGCCCTTTCTTGAGCACTCCATTTCAAAGTGAGGGATCAAGGACAGACATGCGCATGCCATGTGGTGAATGACAATAGCTGCACCCTCTGCCTGTGGCTCCTGGAACAGAGAGAAACATCCAGGACAAAGGAACTCTGGAAGTTCTCGAGGTTAATGAATCCAAGATACGCAGCTTGTGAGAGGGTTGGCAAACAGGGAGGACACTATGTAATTCAGGAGGAAGTCAGGACCCTATCCCCTACAATGAATGCAACAGAAAGAGAGAGAGAGAGAGAGAGCGAGGGAGAGCAAGTGAAAGAGAGTGAGAAAGTGCAAAGGAGATCAAGAGAAAGAGAGAGGAACGGGGAGGAGATTCATCTGGTGTGGTGGAGACCTTGCGGCAACACATAACATGGGGTCCATGTTAAATGGCTCAGCCCCTAATGGATACGAGACAGCACATGCACACACTTCACACTAGTTATTTTACACCAGCACCATCTCATTATCTTGAATTAAGGGCCACGTGAATATGACAGTAAGATCAAAGGAGTCCTCAGTGACACATTTAAAGGGTGTGCTGCAAGTTTTATGAAACTCTTCTTTAGAAAATCTTCTTATTTGCACTCAG
The DNA here is from genome assembly GCA_037577455.1 of Pangasius macronema. Lineage (NCBI taxonomy): Eukaryota > Metazoa > Chordata > Actinopteri > Siluriformes > Pangasiidae > Pangasius > Pangasius macronema. The sequence goes on from CM074951.1 coordinate 13,572,294, forward strand.
AGGTCCTTTAAGAGACCTCATAACACTGCTAAAAAGTCTCTCTCACCTTTGGTCTACTCACGATTATAAACCCCCACAATTATAATCTATATCAATCAGCAAAGGGAGTTTAGGTTATCACATGAATTCATTTTCAGTAAAGCACTTGTTTGTAATTAAAAATACATGTTATATCCACTATATCACAAAACTGATATAGTGGACATCTGCAGTCTTACAGTACTCTGTCCTTGTATTTGTCTTTGTATTTATCAGTATTTAATCATCAATATTTCAGGTATTTCATGGACCAGTAGAGGAGTACTGATGAAATACATCCCCGCACAACCCCAACCCCCCTGGCACAAGACCACTGGGTAGGCGCCCTTTTGAAGAAGCTGTCATTTCCTTCTCGGGACTCTGTTGTTTCAGTAGTGAAGGAGCCAAGTGGCTCTTCACAGGGAGCTGAGGTTGTCAGCTCAGCAGGGGAGGGAGGTGCACCTCACAAGGGGACACAGTACAAAAACAAACACCGGCCCCGACAGGAAAGGAGCAACAAGACCCTGCTGAGATACAGTGAGCATCCATGCCCTTATGAATTCAGTGAACCCGTAATGTGCCATATCACACAGAATGAATAACAGTTCCAAATACATTTATGTCATTTGGTTGATGTTCTTTTCAATGTTACAAAAGAGTTCACATCACCTTCACATGTGTAATCAAACCCTTTACCTTTCTCATTTCAACCAACTAACATTAAGAGTGAATTTGTGATAGTAGCAATGTAACCATCCATGTACAAATTTCAAACTTTCACATAGAGGGGGAAACAGACTGTGGTATATTCAAAGACAATCTCAGTGCCTTCTTATTTTTACTGGATTTGGTGTAGTATAACTCTGTTTATGATCCAGCAAAATTAGGTCTCCGTCTACTGTTCAGCTTGGGTTCAGTCATATGTGTACGAGGACCACCTTAGATCCTTTATCCTGCACAAGGTTATGAGTCTAACTTTTACAAAGCCTGTACAGATTACTATCTACAAATGTTTGTCTATAAATTACTGATGGGTTTCAATGTTTTCCAGGAAAAAAATCTTCAAGGCACTACTCACAAATAAAATATACCATATTATTTTGATGTAATTTGCAAATTATCACATTAGTCACTACTGACTCAAAATCTTATAACATAAAAGTTCTACCTATACTGTATAAAATGGCTGGTATTAGTGCCAGAATAAAGAAGCAAGCAATTACAAACTATTTGGCTTATTGACCTACATCAGTGCAAAACCTACAATCAGAGAGCTTTTTAACCCTTTACTGCACATTGTTGCCATATGGCAACAATTTACAAACTACCCCCCTAATTTTTTTTTATTTATTTTGAAATATATTTTTCTTTCTTGGACTAATTCAAGTAATAAAAATCCATAATAAATAAATAAATAATTCATGCAGTAGAGGGTTAAGGTAGCAAGGTGAGCCCATCAGGTCTTATTATTGAGTATGCACTGCCCTCTGCTGGTTATTATTAGCCCAACCTACTTTGATTGTACTGATGTTGAGACAAATGTGAGCATACTGTATATTCAAGAGAGTAGGCTAAAAGGATTGTATGAAATAAACTATAGCCACAAAAACAATTAAATAAAGTAGTCACCTTTCCTCTAAACAACAAGGATCATTATAAGCTCTCTATTATTACATAATAGGATTTTCTCTCAAGATTGTGTATATATATATATATATATATATATATATATATATATATATATATATGGTATAATCAATTACTGCCTCATGTCTAATACAAATCACTAATCAAATATTTGTGATATATAGTCAGTGGAGTAAAGCTGATGCACAAATATGGCTTAATTAACTCAAAAAACCTGATCAGCACATCCATCATTATTCTCATTTCAAACACAAATAATATGTATAGATTTTACTATCTCACTAGATATTAAATATTATTTGTTTCTAGGTTCTTAGTCAGTATACAGTTTTCAACACTTCAATCACGTTGATCAATAAGGCTCAGTTTATACGCTAATCACAAAAAAATATAGAAACAGTAAACAGTCATTGTAACAGTCATCATATAGTGAGAATTTGGCCGTGTCCCAAACGCTAGAATGAACACCTGCTTGCTTCTTTAATGTTGGCCATTTTGGAAGAAAGAAATCACTAAAACAGAGTCCACTCTATTGATATGTTAATAACCGTAATTGCAGTGTTTTTTTTTGTTTGTTTTTTTTTATCAGCGTGGTGCTATTTTGAGTTTCTGAGAAACTCTGTGTTCTCCGTGTTGCTTTAGCACTGGGAAATGGTGGCAAAATAAAATCCTTTTAAAAAAGTTATCTGTAAGTTATGTCGAGCACTAATTTATTAACCATTCCTAACCACTAATTAACAAGACTTCTCACTGATTGTTTCCTGGTAGCTACTAGCGTTTGGGATACAGCCCAGATTTTTTTTTTTCTGACAGAATGTTGACCATGTTGTAATCAAAACCACGTCACTGCCACACTTTTCAATTTTTTTTAATGCAAGAAAGAGAAGGACGAGACATACGGCTTGTTTGGCACACAGCGCCCCCTACAGAGCTGGAGGAATTTACTTGTTTTTTATTCTTTTTGCCACGTTCACACCACCAGCCAGTGATGAAGCTAAAAAGAAAACAGAAAACACATCAGAACATTACATGCAGATTTTAGGATTTGTGTGTGCAAAAAAAGTGCAAAAGTTAGCACCCCCTAAGAAGAAAATGGGGAAAAAGAAATGAAATTTATAGAAACAAGATGTTTTTAGTGTGTAACAAAAATGAATAGTGTATATTAAAAACAAAATCTGTTTTAAAAGTATGTACACCCTTTCTGAATGTTATATAAATATTATTTAATAACTTGTGTACCAACATTTTGCCTTTCCCTTCAAAAAACCTTGAGGGACGCAAACACGGAACTGTAAGTTAAAGTAGTATAATTAGTATAATGTTTATCTCAGTCAGTATTATCCTAAAAAAAAATTAAAAAATATAAACAATAAAAACACATCTTTCAAGCATTTACTGTTTGTATATATATATATATATATATATATATATATATATATATGTAATATATATATATATATATATATATATATATATATTACACACACACAATTAATAATATAATTATAAAATATTATTATTTTATAAAATTCAGGTTGATACCTTTACTTATTTTCTTTAATGTTTTCACTTTGTAAACTAGTTTTGGACTGAACCCTGCTTTTATAGTTTGTTATATCAGTGTCCAGTTGCTTTGACTTGTTACTACTAGAAAACAATTTCAGCACAACTTACAGCATATTTAAAAAATCTTTAGCTTAAAAGTCTCATCTGAGTGTACCGTGAACTGTCGCACTTCACCACGCTCCACCAGGTGATGCTCCGTCTCCGGTGTGATGGCATACGCCAGTTTCTACAACCAGAAAGTAAATTCACATGTAAATTGGCTACACTCAAAAAAAATGTAGAACCCTTAAGGGTTCTTTGGTTGTCCCTCTGAGGGAACCATACAACAAAATGATCTCCTCTCGTAAAGGATTTATGCAGTTTCATTTAGGAAAATAAGAACACTTTATTATCCAAAGAAGACTTAAAGAACCCTGAAGAACCCTTTTTTCCCCAAACAGTGTATGTATTAACTGGGGAAGTGTGTAGTACAAACTGCAAATTATTGCCCATTATTTTCTCCCTTAATATCTAGAACCTTTCAGAAGTTTAAGCTCTTTAAGGGTTCTAAAAACCCTTTTTGGATAGAGAAACACACTGATATAGGGTTGTACCAACAGAGGGACCCTCGAAGGACCCATAAGAGAGTGCAAAACCAAAAACTACTAGTGACTCTACTTTGAAACAGTACGCTAGTAAGTATGCAGTCTTTTCCACGTTGTTGACGTTTAAATGCAGGGTAGCTAAGAGATACATGTAAATGCTGCGGTAGACGTACAGTGCAGAAGCTTCCAGGCAGAACGCAGAACTTGTAGATGGCATAGATGGGAACCAAGATCATAGAGGAGATGGACAGACACCAGCCGAGCATGTTGGCCCACATGGGGAACGAGTATGAGCCGTATTTTGGGGGGTTAAAGGTCGCGAAGCTCACTACCACCATGAACTAGATACAGGATGGATAAAAGGAGAAAATGCAGTAATTAGTTTACAACATGCAAAAAAAAATTATTGTTGGCACCATCTAGAGGGAAATTTTCAGCACTTGACCAATCAGACACCAAAAATTTTAGCATTTTAATCAGTAAAAGATATTACTCAGTCAAGATATTTATTTTTCGAAAACACCACCATCCAGTGCAAAGATATAAAACCACCATCTTTGTTCTATCTGTCATGTTTACTTTTTAATTCAATTTTACTTGTATAGTTCTTTTAATGTATAAATATATTTTTACTTTTATGGTATCTGCATGACAATCTTAATTAAATATAAATATTACACCACAAACTAGCTACTATTAAATAAAAAGGTAGCTAGTTTCCTACATATCAGTAAAATGTAATGTCTGTATGTAGTAAAAATGTAAATGCATTTAGCTGACAGGTTTTGTCTCAGAAACCAACCAACAACCTGAATTTTCATCATGTGAGTCATTTCTCTCATGATTTTGTGGAACACATAGCTGGAGCATGGAAAAACCCATTTGACATTTTTATTCATGTGGTACAGAGGAATGGTATTATTAACCACGTAGCTACCACGTAATGGCTCTTGTTAAATGCCAGCTAGTCAGCTATTTGATCAGTCTCTAGCTATTAAGTTTAATTATTAATAATATTGGCTAGGGACAAGATACTTATGTTTGTTGCTTTACAAGCTAGTTATTTTGGAGCTAGCTCTCTAGGTATGCAGGTATGAAACTATTTTTCACTGACTGAATTTCTTTATCATCATCATTACTTTTGATCTACAGGAACAGCCATGTTGAAGTAACATTAGTTTTTACTACTTGGAGATGAAAACTTAAGCATAAGGGCCTTACTCAGGAGTTCAACAGGGGTGTTATGACAGTGCTAGGATTTGAACTTTGAGTCGTTTGGCTAGTAGAGCTGGTTTAGCATGGGTAAATTCTAGCTCAAAACCAGTGCTGCATCATCACCAAAAGGTTAAGTGATTAAAAAAAAGTGGCATGTACCAGCAGGAAACAGGGACTAACGAATTTCCAGCAGAGCCGCCAGTAAAATCCTGGTCGCTGCCCAATCATCTCCTGAATATCATCGCTGAAACGATCCACACCTACACACACACACACACACACACACACACACACAGACAAACAGTTTATGTGAACTGTCAACAACTTCACTGGGGAACCATCAGAATTTTTTCCCTTTCAATGTAAAGTGGGTGGGGCTAATCACAGGTAAAACATTGCATAAGCTTCACCCTGACCAATCACAAGGCTCATGTTGCTTGTCCCACCCATGCTACATTTATTAAAACAACAGTCTTCACGTGAAGAGTATCTAACAGTGAGCAAAAACAGACCTAGCAAACAAAAGCTAGCCTTGTGAGTGAAAGCTATATGCTCATTTAAATATTAGGCCATGCCCAGCTCGGTGAATATAACTGCCGTTTGAGTGTTTTACTTCTTTCCATTTTGTGATTTTTGCTAAGTGTTTTTCTATAAAACTTGTCATGATAACCCAAGTCCTTTGTTAAGTCGTGATCAGAACCTAACGTTCTCTCTGGTCCACATTTTGCCTTTTATACATGACCAAATGCTCTAATCAAAGAGGAAAGAGAGATTCAGAGAGACACTGTAGCTATAAATAGTGGCAGCCTGTCAGTGACATGCATTTCCTGCCACAGGCCACTGTCAGTGACGATGCTCCTCAGGCATGACTCATTTTGCTTTTTCTGGAACGAAAGCCCATGTTTTTAGGTCACAGCCTGGATCCCGGTGACCTTTCAGGTCAAAGGTCAATCACTCTTCTCTTCCTATTGGTCTCTGATGACCCTGCTGGTCTTTTGAAGTTCAGGCCATTCGTTTAGCTGAGTTTTGCCTGGGGGAAAGTTCAGAGAGTTCAGCATTCAGACACAAAACAGCAGGATTTACTCATCTGTAGAATTTTTTTTTTTGCTCCACTGAGTTAAAAGGTGAATCCTCTTTTGGATTTTAACCTGAAACAAAACTCAGGTCACATGATCGCCCCTTTAACCAGTGAAATTAAAAGCCAAATCGCACTCTGTTCAAATAATTTGAAATTTCAAATAATAATTTAAAAATGAATGAATAATTCAAATAATAAATATTCAAATAATGAAATATTTGGCCTGCGTTGTGAAGTATATGTGTGGGCCGTGCTCACAGTGGACTGGTAATGCTGGTAATGGTGCTTATGTGTGAATAAGGTGTGTGGTTTGGGATACAACAAGAAATGGACCGATGGTGTTTGTATTCGATATAGTGAGTAGTGTGTGTGGTTTGGGACACAACCACACTGAGCTTATAATGGTGACCAGTTTGTCCTGTGAATGGCTGAAAGAGGAACTAGATTACGGAGAAAAGTGTAGCTCTCATACGAGGGTCATGTGATGTCTGAGCCCAGTGGGATATCACTCAGGTGCGTATAATGAAGCAAAGATGAATTGGAACACAACCAGCCTCTCTCATCCCTGATTGGCCGTCAATGCTATAATGGAAAATCAGCTTTCCTGAACACACACACATACACGCGCACACACACCATAAAACCAGGCGATGCCGATGGCTTCAATCAGCACACCGAAGAGGATCGATGTCCCTGCCGCAAAATGGTCCAACAATGTGAATACATAGATTCCTCCCTGTAAGGAATGGATGGAGAGAGAGAGAGATGGTCTTAACACACAGTATTTACATCAAAGATTTTAAGAATCAGAAAAAACTATGAATTCTGTCTCTCAAGTTTAAGTCTAGTCTTAGTCTATCCATATTTGTGTCTCACTCACATTGGTGACGCAGAAGAGTGAGATAAGGAAGGTGGACACCACGATGAAGAGTGTGAACAGTTCTCTGTGTTTGTGCAAGAACTTGAATTCGTCGATCAGGCCAGTGATCACTGACTCCATCCCGCCCATCTGCAGCAGATAATAAAAAAACACGAATAATTATTGGACAGATTAATAAATTCCCACAATGCACCTCTCACCTCCGTTATTAACCGGCGTTCTCATGGACACTGATGCAATGAGGCAAAGTGGGCTGTCCAAATTATTTCTATAACCGCAGCTCTGACAGTGGTGCAGCTGTATATAACACGTTTATATTAATGCACTCGATATTGTTTCTATAGCAACAGCTCACTCACAGGGACTTGAACATATTAAATAAAGTGCATCATCATTGATATGGTGAAGTTTTCTGTAAGGAGATATGTTTTTTAATATTTATGGAAGGAGTCTCCAGTGTCAGCACTTTAACAGTCAGAAGTGAAGCAGTAACTTTTTGGAGGAAAAAACTCTACTAAAGTGAGCACAGATTCATCCACCATTCATTACGTCTCTGAAGGGAAACTTCACAAAGGCTTACTTGGGAATCATTTTTTGTATGTTTCAGTGATTTTAAAATGTTATTAGTGTTTTTAGGTGTTTTAATAAACACGTTATGACCCTAATTGTGCTCTGTATTTCGTGCGGTTCTTACGGCACTGTCGATGCCCAGCGTGAGCAGCATGATGAAGAAGATCACGGCCCAGACGGAGGAGCCTGGCAATGTCGCAATGGCTTCTGGGTAAATTATAAACACCAAACCAGGACCTGCAGGACATGAGATAAACACGTTACACTATTAATGTCTGTCTTTCCATCCAAAGGTCTGTCTCCATCTGTTCCTTCAATCATGTAAGGGTCTGTCTGTCTCTTCATCCATCCATCTGTCCATCCATCTGTCGGTCTCCATCTATTTATTCGTCAATCTGGCCATCCATACATACATACATCCATCCATCCATCCATCTGGCCCCAGGTCTGTCTAAATCCTTCCATCCATCCATCCATAGGTCTTTCTCTATCCATCTGTCCAAAGGTCTGTCTCCATCCATCTTTCCATTCATCTGTAAGATACAGAGTAGATAGGGAGGTATACAAATACCCAGACGGAGTGGGTATGTAGAAAGGTAGACAGGTAGGTGTCAGGATAATCCTTGTAGGACTTGTCTGTCTTTCTGTTGGGTTATCTGTCTGTCTGTCTTGCTCTCTCAATCTCTATCCATCCTTAAATGCATTTTCAAAGCATCTGAAGTTAGAAAATAATAATATAATGCAAGAAAGAACATTAAACCTTTCTACATTTCCATTTTCTCACTTCTGCCATTCATGATTAAGCATGATGTACATGTATGTCTGGATATGGACAGAATTAATGTAATAGTTGTGATACTGGGATTGAAAAATTAATCTAAAAGGGTGGGGAGGGGGCAGTTTTTACAAGAGAAACGGCTTTTGATTTTTTTTCTTTTAATTGGGCTGTTTTTAACCTTATTTTTTTCCATCACACAGTTATAACAAAAAGCTTGGTAACTCGGTCATCATGCCCAAGTCACTCATCACTTCTTTCCAGACACTTCTACCACATCTTTTTTCTCACTTTTCCTATTTTTTCCCCTTAACACTCTTGATTCTTGTGTGATTGATTTTTTTTTGTCTAAAAACTATCTAATCAGATCTTGGATGTCAACACACGAAGCTCATGGGAGGTGAGAAAAGATAAATCACGTACAGAATTCCAGATTATACATTTAGCTATGGGATAAACCAAAGGCAGGTGCAATGAGACATTCTTCAGATTTAAATTTTATGACACTACTGATGAATATAAGGTGTTTCTAGGTAAAAATGTAAAATAGTGGCTGGAGACGATGTGAATAGATCACCTGCACTGTGATTTAGTGCGACCAGAAAGTCACATCAGGAACAGAGATAGTGTGTAATTTAACTGAAGAGCAGGTATTAAATTTGTGAAAAACTCAACACTGCTATCAAGAACAAATTATAGTTCCCTGTCCTCACAGAGCCCACACTCACCATCAGTGGCGACTTTATCAAGGGCCACGTTGTGTTTCTGCGACATGTAGCCCAGGAAGGAGAAGATGACAAAGCCGGAGAAGAAGCTGGTCAGCGAGTTGATGGAGCTGGTGATGATGGCATCTCTGTGAACACACAGTAAACAGGTCTGAGCTGATGATTAGATGAGTATCACTGATTTGCACATTTAACTCCTNTTAATACATAGTGTACAGTGTTTGCACGCATATGTGTATATGTGAGTGAATTTTGTGTATGCTGTGTGTACAATGTGTACTGTCTGTGTGTGCATATTATAGGGTGCGTGTATGTACAGCTGTATGTTGAGTGAGTACATGGTGTGTGTACAGTGAGTGTGTTTTTTATACGGTGTGTGTGCAGTGTGAGTACAGTGTGTAGTATGATTAAGTACAATTTATACAGTGTATGTGTATGTCTACTGTTGTACAGCATAGTGTGCCTGTGTGGAGTGTGTGTGAGTGCAGTATGTGTATAGCGAGTTATGTTGAGTGTGTACATGGTGTGTGTACGGTGAGTGTACTTTGTCTATGCTGTATGTGTGGTGCGTATGCAGTGTGCATACAATGTGTAGCATTATTGAACACAATATATACAGTGTGTAATGTGCATTTAGTGTGTCTGTACAATGTGTGTGGAAAGTATGAGTACGGTAAGTGTACACTGTGTGTGTAGTGTGTGAGTACAGTGTGTGTGTGTGTTTGTGTACAGAGTCTACTGCCTGTGTGCATAGTTTAGTGTGTATAGTGTGCGTGAGTACAGTGAGTGTATGTTGAGTGAGTATATGGTGTGTTCAGTGTGTGTACAGTGAGTGTACTTTCTCTGCGTATGTTCTCTCTATGTATACAATGAGGGTACAGTGTGAGTAGTGTTTGTGTGTATAGTATGTAGTATGATTGAGTGCAATTTGTTGTGTGCAGTGTGTTGTGTGCATCAGCACTGAGTACAGTGTATAGTGTGTCTATACAGTGAGTGTACGTTGTGTAAGTACATTGTGTGTGGAAAGTGTGGGTATGGTGTGAACAGTATAAGTACAGTGGGTGTACGCTGAGTATACAGTATGTTGCGTGTGTGAGTACTGTGTTCTGTCTGAGTACAGCTTGTACAGTGTGTGTTCCTGTAGCAGTTGTTGGTAAATTGTTGTACCTGAAGAAGGTGATAAAAACAGTGTGTGTACAGTGTGTGCATGTGTGTACCTGTAGCTGGTGAATTTGCTGTATCTGGGGAAGGAGGTTTGAGTATGAGTGTACAGTGTGTGTACAGTGACTACACTGTGGTGTCGCAGTGTGTATATAGTGAGTAGTGTGTGTGAGTACAGTGAATGTGAGTTCAGTGTGTGTATTCAATTCAATTAAATTTTATTTGTATAGTGCTTTTAACAATAGACATTTTCAAAAAGCAGCTTTACAGAAATAAATGGATTCATCAAAAATATATTGTAAATATTTGAATTCATCACTGTGAATTTATCCCTAATGAGCAAGCCAGTGGAGATGGTGGCAAGGAAAAACTCCCTGAGACAATATGAGGAAGAAACCTTGAGAGGAACCAGGCTCAAAAGGGAACCCGTCCTCATCTGGGTGCAACGGANTGTGCAACCAGCAAATTAATTAGTTTTTGCAAGAAGTCCGGTTGGTTAAAATCTATCCACTGTCCACTGACGGAGTGTGTATGGTGTATGTACTGTGAGTACAGTGTGTTTCCAGTGTGCGCAGTGTGTAGTGTGCATGAATACTGTGTGTGAGTACAATTAGTGTAAGTTAAGTGTGTACAGTATGAGCAAGGAGAGTGAAAGGGGAGTCTACTGTGTGTACAGTGTATGTATGTACTGTGTGTACCTGTAGCATTTGTTGTTAATTTTGTAGCTGGTGAAGGCGATTAAATGTGTGTGTGTGTGTGTGTGTGTACCTGTAGCAATTGTTGGTGAATTTGTTGTAGCTGGAGAAGGCGATTAAAACACCGAAGCCGACTCCTAAAGAGAAGCAGATTTGCGTTGCCGCCTCAATCCAGACCTACACACATATACACACACACACAAAGCGGCCGCAGTGCCATCATTAGGGATAATTGCAGGAACTCATTGAGCTCAGAGATGAAAGGAACTCGTTGAATGCAGGGTAATTTTGCAAATTGCCGCTGCTCGTATGCGTCTAATCTAATTCTCAAACTGCAGCTTTGAGGCCGTTTGAGTGAGTGACCAGCGAGACATGGCGAAATTTATCACAAACACCGACAACGATTCACACTCTTCACCACGATCTTCTTCTTCTTCTTTCGGCTTTTCCCTTCAGGGGTCGCCACAGCGAATCATCGCTCTCCACCTATCCCTATCTTCTGCATCCTCAACAATTGCACCCACTCTTCACCACAATACACCAGGAAAAGATACAAATTAGACCACGTTTACACTGTTACAAACTGTTACTGTCCACCTATCCCTCTACCTATCCCTCTATATGTGCACATCCATGTGCACATAAGCAGCTCAATTGCCACTTACCCACACTATCACTGTAAACAGCTCTGTACATAATGATCCGTGTGTGTGTGTGTGTGTGTGTGTGTGTGTGTGTGTGTGTGTGTACCTGAGCATCACACAGGCGCAGAAAGTCCACACTCAGGTAGGCTTTAATGCCATCCATGGCTCCAGGCAGAGTCACACCCCGCAGCAAGAGAACCGTCAGAACCACATAAGGCATCGTGGCAGTGATCCACACCACCTACACACACACAGGCAGACAGACACACACACACACAGGTTTTATTATTGTTGTGTGTCTGTATTTTCATATATAATTTCCATAATAAATTTAAGTCTCCACACTTCTGATAGAAAGAACTGTCTCACTTTGCCTGAGGTCTTGACTCCCTTCCACAGACTGAAGTAAAGGACAACGATGACGACAGCGAGACAGGAAGTGAGCTGCCAGCGAGGCAAGCCGAGATTATCGATCCCCGTACTGTCCTGAAGGTGCAGCACACCACGCCTGCAGAAAAAACACACTTATAAATGACAAATAACAACATTGATCAAGATAATAAACATTCAGTCCTACAGGATATCGCTGTTCATTACTTAGCGATGATGCAGCTTCCTGGAAACATTTCGTAAACGTTACCTTTATGTAATATTTATAGAATTTCATAAAGGTCAAAAAGAGGAGAGCTTAATTTAAATCTTTATCATGTGACATCAGCCTTACTTCTCACATTTGTAGCTGCATGTAGTATAAAATAGTTTTTATTTTACTACCTAATGTCATAATTTAGAAACATTATCTTAGATGAACACAGCTACACAACATTATCCAGCTAACTTGTTAGTTTAGCTAACATGACAAAACTTTCTGATACAAGCTTCTGATACAGAACAAGCTTTCTGATAAGTAGCTAATGCAGTTTCAAAGTCAAGCTAGTAATTATTAGGCTACTTCTGGTCAAATTTGCTAGCAAGATATATAAGCTAGATAAAAACCTTCTTGGCAAGTTTGGCTAGCTATGAAACATCAGCAGTAATGTTAGCATTAGTGAATATCTGGCCAATATTAGCCTATTGCTGCATTTACATAGTCGATTTGCAGAGCTAATAGCTAGCTAGTGTTACTGACGTTAACTTTGTGTTTTATAGCACACACACGCACGCACTCGAAGTATTCCAAAGCGGGCGTGGCTTTGTGCGAGTCGTTCAGGAAGGTGGCGTTCAAGTCGGAGCAGTTTGCGCTGTTCCACGTGTTGTTGCAGTTGACCCACGGCAGCTCGGCGGAGAACGACGAGAACAGGTAGAACAGCGCCCAGGCGATGATGACGTTATAGTAGAAACCCACGTACAGTGAGATGAGAATCACCGTGAAGCCGACACCTGAGGATGGGGGAATGTACAGTACTTACAAATGCTAGCAAAACTATGTTTTCATGATTCCTAGCTTGAGTGAGAAATGAAATTTGATGACTAGAGTCTGATGTTCTTGCTGCTAGTGGACTTTTAGATCAAGCTGCAGTTTTAAAATCTCATCTTACCATCACAAAAAGACATCTCGTTTTTCTTCTCGCATTTTTCTCATCAACAGCCCAAAGCAGTGTTAATAAATCAGTAAATCCCTCGGGCCACAAACCAGGAGGAAAATAGCTCGATTATTTTTTCCTCAGCACAGACAGGGAATGTGAAGCAGTAACAATGCATGTGAAAAGTTTTTAAAACATGTTTGCTTCGATGAATTTACAGTGCTGGCCATAATTATTGGCACCTTTCATAAAATGAACAAACATTACACACAACTCAAATTCTCCACACAAACAATGGAGAATTATTTACCTTTGCTTAAATATTGTGATTAGAACTACTTGTTCTTTAAAAAATGAAGTTTTCTCTTATATTTTAGCTAAATATATGTGCAAAAATTATTGACATGCCTACGGAATATTTTTTGAAAAAACTTATTGTCCTTTGCTGTCAGTAACCAGCTATTATTTTTGTTCCAACAAAAACAACTACTTTTTAAATTAAATGACATTTAATCTTTAAATACTATTGACACCCTTTAATGAATATTTTAAATTGTCATTCAACTTTGCTGTTAGTCCCCAAGATGTTTTTAATCATTGCTTTTAAACATGTCCTGTTTCCCTGAGGTATAAATTAAAGGTTGCACAACTGTAAAATCCTTTAAGCTCCCTTCATGGCAGGTGTTATCAAATATAAATGATAAAATTGCTGATCATTTTGAATCCATTTTTTTGTAGAAAAAAATGCAATACATAAAAATTGTTTGAAAAACAAAATTTTAAATAATTAGATCATGTCTAAGTATATTTGAGCTCAAAATATCCCTTGATGCATGTGGTATGCCGTGCATAGGTTCATGTTTGCTCATTTTCTGGAGGGGTGCCAATAATTCTGGAGGGCACTGTAACTGCGTTAGGGTGCTGTCAGATGTCTCCATTTGTTATTTCCACACCTCATCAGGAGGATCCCTAAGCTTGACAAGGGGTTTAATATTGGGGATTTTCTAATTGCTCTAATTGCGTTGTGATCAAATAACTGTTGGATGACTGTCTGGATCAGAGGGACGTCTGTCACTAAGATGTAAAGGGGGGGGGGGGTTTTGCTAGGAGACACATTCACGTCATCTCATTGTGTGAGATGTGCAATTTTCATCGCTTTGGAGAGCATCGATCGCGAGGAAGTGAACGTGTTGATCAGCAGTAATTATAGTAATCTCCCACCGAGTGGCAGGCGCACAGAAAACAGAGCTTGTCATTAAGATGTCTGTCTTTCTCTTTCTTCCTCTCCCTCGTTCTGACAGCTCAGTCTGTTGTGAATCTAAATCTGATCACACACCTGTAGCTCCACACACACACACACACACACACACACACACACACACACACACACACACACAAGTTTGAAGTTGGTTGAAATTTCATATTGTGAAAAGACAATCATGTTCTTACTCATTTGATGAGTAAGCTAGTTTGAATAACATCCTGTGGTAAATTTAACTACTCAAACATGACTTTATCTAGTTTGGAAAATATCCTATGGGAGCTTTAGTTTGTCTGAATGACCTCCATGACCACCTGTGGTAAATTTAGCCAGCTAGGCGTACAACATCCTGTTGTAGCTCGTTTGAATAACATTGTGTGCCAAAATGTAGCTAGTTACAATAACCTTCTGTGGTGAGCCTGGCTAGTCAGAGTAGTCAAGGTAACATCCTGCAGTACCTTTAGGTAGTATGAATAATGTCCAAAAACTCACGTCATAAATTTAGCTAGCTTAACATTTTCAAATTAGCTAAAGTTTGAACACTATCCTGTGGAAAATCTAGCTAGTTTAAATAATATTCTGTGGTAAAAATTTAGCTAGATACAATAACATCCTGCACTACATTTAAGTAGCAATAATGTCCGGTGGTAAACATAGCTAGTTAAATGAGCAACAAGTGGTTATAACCTTGTGTGGTAAATTTAGCCAGACACAACATTTTGTGTTTTAGCTAGATAGATTATCATCTTGTGGTAATTTTAGCAAGGAAATAACCTTAAGTGATCATTTTTGCTAGCTAGACCCTCCTGTGGTTGCTTTGGCTAGCTAGTCATATCATCCTATGCTAACTTTAGCTTTAATATCCCTAAACTCACATGGTAAATTTAGCTAGCTAGACATAATGTTATATGGTAACTTTTAAATTAGCTAAATGAAATTACATCCTGTGGTCACTTTAGTTAGAATAATTTTCTCTGGTAAACTTTGCTGGTTAGACTAGCAACCTATGGTACATTTAATTGTCTTGAGTAATAAATGGTGGTAACTTTAGCTAGTTTAAATTATAGTTAGTTAGAATAATGTTCTATGGTAGATTTAGCTAGTTAAATTATCATCTTGTGGTAGCTTGAGCTAGCTATACATAACTTTCTTTTGGTATATTAGTTATGTTAACATCATTATTGATTTTAACTTGGTAGTTTTTTTTTTCTGCTTATTTTTACATGCTAGGCTGCTCCAATTAATGTAAAAAAAAAAAAAAAAAGAAGAACTTGCAGCTCCTCTTTTTCTCTTAAAGTACTGTTTTTGGTTCTCTCATTCATAAAAATGTATTATGTACATCTGAGGTGTATAATTTCTTCCTTACTCTAGGTATTAATAGTTTTCCACATTTTGAGATATTCTTTTTCATTTTGGCTGAAGTATATGTAAAAAGTAATGTTGGTAATACAGTGAAGCAGTGCTTACTTACTATGTATATTGTGCATATTTTGGGGATGGAGAATATGCTACGTGTTTACCAAAGATCAATAAAATTACAAAAAAATATATGTATGTAAATATGTATATGTATGACAAGTAGAATTTCTAGGAAAAAACCTGCAGTGAAGGTCACACAGATCTGAGGCCTCTTGAAGCATGGTAATTCTCTCCCTCCAGTCAATTCACGTGAACACGACATGCTTTTAGGATTTTGAGACTAAAAGCCAATTTGACTGTCTTCCATTTCAGAGTTTTTATTGAGAGATAAATGGTACCTGTCTCGTCTGACTGACTGAATGTGTTCTCTCTGTTCATCCAGGCGATGCACTTCATGTACACACCTAACACCCAGCGTTCACGGAAAATGGCTAACATCTGATACCGACTTCATTAGCGATATTACACTACAGCAGGTAAGTACCTGTATTACACTTTCATATTGCGATGATTTGCTAACCTTTTATCATATTTTCATTATGTTGTGTTTTTGTTTTAATTCGACATTACATATAGATTCCTTAATCAGTTCAAAATAGTAATAAAGTGCTGAATTTTGTGCAACTACTGATGCAAATTGGGAAGGAAAGCACGTGACCACATGCCCTAGAGTAGTGATATTGTTGCTAGGCAACTGGAAAATACGAGTTGCACAAGCTAGCTAATCACTAGTCTTTTACATTGTACTGATTCTTCTACACTATCATACTGTGTTACACTGTATGATATATTTTTTTTAAGAACTGTGTGGTGATGTGTGTTCTCCATGTCAGAATATATGATGAAGTTGGTTAAACACTAACGTTCTTGAAAGTGAGCTGGATGTTTTTAAAATTATGTCCATTAGTATGTCCATTCATTTATCTCCATCACTGTCCAGTTTTTGTCGCTGTCCCGTGAGATTTTGCGTCATCCTGTTGACGGCTTTTAGATAAGTGTAAAGGCAGAGTGATGACATAAACATGACAAAACACCTGGAATTACTAAGAAGCAATTTCGTAATCTAAACTAATGCTGTGATTGTACTTAACTTTGAATTGACAGCTAATTGAGCAACTGTCAGTTCTGCCATATTGAATAACATCAATGTGTTATAAGATCGGAACAGTGCGCACTTCTTAGTTAACCGCATAGTGTACCAAATAACGACAAATAAATCAGAGTCATGGCATTACCTTTAAATATCGGACAAATCTTCCATACTCCCGCAGCTCCTTCACGGTTGTATTGTCCCAACGCTAATTCCATATAGAAGAGTGGCATTCCGGCAATCACCATGAAGAACAAGTAGGGGACGAGGAAGGCGCCTTGGTGGGGAATAGGAATTTGGATTTGGACATGAGATTGGACATTTTCTGTATTTTATTACCCATTACTTTAAATAAATAACAATAATTAAAAAAAATTACAAATAATTAAAAATGGATATTAAAAAACATAATATAAATAAATACACTTTTAGTAAAGATTAATTTATTAAATAATTATTTTTTTTAAATACTATGATATGAAAAACATAATTTACAGGAAAATAATAAGAACCTTAGATAAGTGTGATCTAAAAGCAAGCACCTTATATCAGACATGACTTAAAAAATGACCATTTGCCAGTGTTAAGCATGAAGTGTGTCCATCAAAAACAAATATAAAAGAATTCTTTATGTAAATAAACTAGAAGCTAAGGCTGAGATCAGACATTTTTTCTTTACCGATCAGATCTTACAATGCTGAGGAAAAAAAAATAATAATATTGAGATCAGTTTATGATAGCCATACATACAGTCTATGATAGACATAGACATCAGATAAGAGATACATGTACATATTTATGTAAGTGTGTAGAATTATTGAGGTCACACATTTTGTATTTACAGATTGGACCTGATGTTTATCTCCTATATTTGAATACATATGTATGACTCTCAAATATATCTAGAATGGCTCTTGAGTGCTACAGCCACTAGGATTTTGCTGCTAACAAAATTAATAATTGATTAAAAAAAAGCTTTGGATTGTACAGGTTTATTTGCACCCTGGTCATTTGTAATGATAATATAATTGTATAATGGCTCAGAACTGTTTATTTTAAAATGGTTCCAGGTGGGTGTCCAGAATGCTCTGGGTAAGCAGGCTTGACAATTCCATAGCCGTATTGTCTGCTTGACGTCTGGAGAGGAGAAATGCGTCTTCTGAGATCGAGTGGCTGGTTAACACATTTCTAGGTGCTAATAAACGCTAGCCGAGAATTTGCCTAGAATAGCCAAGAGCTTCTCCAAGCAGCTCGGTTCAGGAAAAATCAGGTTTCATACACAAAATTATAATAATTCTCTTTCAGCTGCTCCCGTTAGGGGTCGCCACAGCAGATCATTGGTCCACATATTTGATTTGGCACAGTTTTTATGCCAGATGCCCTTCCTGACGCAACCCTCCCCAATTTTTCCGGGCTTGAGACCGGCACTGAGAGCGCACTATTGCACGCAATCCCAGTGGCTGGGGTTGGTTCCCTGTCCGGGAATCGAACCAGGCCACAGCGGTGAGAGTGCTTGTGGCCTAACTACTAGTCCACCAGGGACCCACAACATACACAAAATTTCATACACAAAATTGTCTCAGTTAATTTGGTACTGATTTGCACGTTATCTTGGAGACATTTCTCGAGCTTCTGCCAAATGGTGACTTTCTCTGGCTTACCCTGGTAAAAATTTATTTATATATTTTTTTTTAATTGATCAAAGTTTAGCAAAAAATGAAATAAAAATCTTCTAAATTTTCTCCTCTTACCTCCTCCATTCTTGTAGCACAGGTATGGGAACCTCCAGACGTTAGCGAGGTCCACTGCGAAGCCGATGACTGACAGCAGGAAGTCAATTTTCTTGGCCCAGGTTTCTCGCTCCTCTCCTGATGGATGAGTCTGGCCGGTCGGCGCAACGAGGGCGGCAGTGGTGAACTGAACGCCGTTCTGCTCCTTCACCAAGATCAACTCCACCTCTTTGGGTCCCGTGGAGCCAGAGGGATTGGAGGGAGCAATGACGGAGGACATGAGTGCGGCCGGAGCTCTGCCTCTGAGCATGGGGCTTTGCTGAGGGAAGAGGATGCAGATGTAGAAAAGGAATGGATAACAGAAGGGGAAGGAGGGGAGGAGCAAGACGGCCATGTCGATGTTACAAATCAGGAACGCTCTGAAACACGATCCCGACGTGACAGGCTGCCATTTTTGTTTACGGGTCACAACCGTAAATTTCGAGAAACATGTTATATTGATTGATGCCTGACACTAGAAGTTCATAATAGTATTAGAAAATAGGAATTTTCTGATCAATTATAATATTATGATAAATATTATAGTTATTGACAAAATTAGGGAACATGAAATAAAAGCAAAAATCTTTAAAAACCACTGTAAAAATATAAAACATAAGTGAGGTATATATGTAAATAAAAAAATATAAATATATATCTAGAGCTTCCAAGCAAGTACTAAAATTGTGCCTTTAATTAATAATGATCAGCACAACAAGCTCAATTAAACCTATAATTAAAGCCTGAATGGTGGTTTTTAAGAGTGTGGATATTTTATGGTGAAGAAGTAGTAAAGAAAATAGATGGGGAAATGTATATTGTTAAACACATAATTTTTATTAAATGCATAAACAAATAGATGGGAAAAATGTTATATAAAATGTTAAATAAAAATAAAATATTAAATACATAATTAAATAAATTTATTTTCCCTCATTTAGTTTTAAAATGAATAAATAGATTGAGGGCTCACTCACTGGTATAAAACTATAATAATAGAGTACTGTGGTGTAGAAACAAACACCTGTTGAGTCTTGAAAGCAACTCTTGATCGGATTTTAAGAAAAAAATTCAGAATAAAACGTTAAAGTCTTACCTTCAGCCGAGTTCAAAAGAAATTGTTTCTGAGAGGAGTGAAAATGAGTGGAGCAAAAAGAAAAAAAATTAATTGTCCATGTACAGATGCTGCAAGTTAAAACTCGCCATTGGTGTAAAACTAGAACTAAACTCTGGAGAAGATGAAGGAAGATATGGATAAGAAGATAATGTTTGTTAGATGTTTGTGGTCCAGCTGAGATTGTGTGTGGGGCCACTAGGAATATGAGAGACAAGTGCCTTCCCACAATCCCTCCCCTCCTTTCTCTCTCACTCTATCCCTGTCCCCCTCCTCTCTCTCTCTCTCTCTCTCTCTCTCTCTCTCTCTCTCGCTTGCTCACTTCCTTGGTTGTTTCATCTCCTCCATCTCCGAGGTGATCACTGTACATCCATTCTGTTAAACCGAGATATCACACAGGCAAATGTAAACATTATTGTATCGAATGTGAGACAGAAGACACTTGCGTTTGCTTTTTTAATCTCTCTTCCAGTCAGCGTCATTTACAAACCAATCTGGATTAGAAGGAAGCTTGCTTTATTGAAGTTCTGAGCAAAATTGAAATAGATGCTGCATCTAAGCTAATTCAATGGTTTTATTGGTCTTTGAGTTCATTGTGAAATGTTTTGTATTAGTAGAAACATTTCTCCATGAGCTTTGTAAATTCTAAGGTCTTCTAAATTAGATAATACTGTGCTCTGATCTCAGTTTCCTTCCAGTGTCCAGTTCTCATTAATAAAATATTACACTTAAAATTAAATGTTTTAATAAGTTTCAATGGGACACAAAAGATGGGGCAAAAGATGGTGGTAGTGGGAAAACATAACCATAAAATAAAATTATAAACTCTGATCATTGAATGTTGACCTCAAAATATCACCTTAAATTATAATCAGAACTTATGACTTCAACATATTACCATAAACACAAATTAAAAGCTCAAAACAAAATATTAAGTTCCAGTCAAAACTTGAGCTTCTAATCCAAAACATTTTATTAATTAAATAAATTAATACAATTTTATTAATTAAATCCTCAGCATAATGCCTTCATCAAGAACACGAAATCAAAACGCTAAGCTTAAAATAAGACCTTAACCTAAAATTAAAACCTCAAAATAACTGGCTGAAATAAATTTATTTTAAAATAAATTTAATATGGCTATCAATATTTGTCTTTGAATCATGAAAATTAAGCATTAGATTAGAATTAGAATTAGAATAGTATAGTCTAAAGTTTGTATTGTGTCCAAATATGAAAAACAAAACTTTTTTAGGTTAAAAAAAAACCACACACACAAAATTCATAACAAAATTTTTACAGCCAATACCTAAGATTTATAACTAAAGCTTTATCATCAAATAAAAAACACAATAATAATCCAATTAAAACCTCAAAATAACGCTTTTCTCCTTCATCAAAAACACGAAATCAAAACGCTAGGCTGAAAATAAGACGTTTTAATTCAAATTAACATCAAAAAAAACTTGCTGGCCCTGCATTTTCCATTTCATTTCTAAATTGTATTGTCTTAATGTTTGCTATTTCTGAAATTGTTTTGAATTAACAAAGATTAGGCATACAATTAAAAATTACCATTACATTAGTATGTCTCAATGCTGTAAAAATAAATAAATACATACATTTAAAAAAAAAAAACGTGTACAAATTTGAAAATCAAAACAATTTAAAAATAAACAAAAATATTTACAACCGAAAACTAATTGTAGCTAAATTATTGACATCAAAATAAAACCCTACTTTTGAACTATGTAATCAAAAACTTCAAAACTAATCATTAAGCTCAAATTTGACTGTAAAATCATATCAAACCTTTAATCTCTAATCCAAAACATCAAAATAATACATAACCACTGAATCAAAAACACATTGATATCTAACTAAAACCTCACAATATAACTATAAATAGACAAAAAGTACAACATATTGTTCTTAAATTTAAAAAAAAAATGTAATTGCAAATGGCTGTGGTACAAGAGGAATAAAACACTTCATCACACCGGCATGTCACTGATTACTTTGCTATAAATGCACGACACACAGTGGTTTATTAGTGGCTTAACACATCACTGGCTATATACAGACTTTTTCTCGGCATGTTCAGATAATGGACAGATGTTAGTCATTTCACTTGAGCAAATTTTCTCACCCCTGACCACATCTAGATCAGAATTTACAATCCAAAATATTGCACCGAAATTTAAATATTGATCTTGGTTGCATTTCTGACACTTTTTTTTTTTTTTTTTTTTTACAAAATTCAGATTTCCATGAAAATGTGACTGCTTACAGTTTACCAACTTTTGTCCCACAATAAACTTGATTAACAAGAACTAGCATGAGATATAACAAATACACCTGAGAAAAAATGTCATTTTGCTATAAATGTATTTACAACATAAGAAAACATAGAGTGTATNAGAGTGTATTTTAAAAAGCCAAGTTTTTAAAATATTTTTATATCAAAAACAAATTTATTATGAATAAAAAATACATTTCTAGCAAATTTACAATGAAAAGCTAAAAGAACTAATATTTACACTGAAGACTAAACCAACATTTTACACTATTTTTTACTTACATTTTTTCATCTCTTATTTTTTCTTATAATTTTACTTTATTTACAACAAAGTGCCAACAGAAATAACATTTCTAAAAATATTTTAAGTGTAGCATTAACAAAAAACATGAACAAAAATACAACCAAAAAAATGAACAAAATTATTTAAAAATGTAATTAAATATTTGCAACAAAAAAACATTTATAGGACTTGAAGAGGATGTCTGTAACAGATCAGTCAAATATCAACTAATATTCAGAGTTCTGATATAAATAAATAAAGAACTAAAAAAAAAGTTTAACCTGGAATAAAAGGATAAAAATAATAACAGTAATCAGCCTTTTAAACAAAGGCTTGCAAATAGATTTAAAAACAAAAATTTATAATTAATATTCTGTAATACTGTAGTAGTACAAGTAATAATAATAATAATCAGGCTGACAGAGAGACATTTTTACTACAAGGATATTTTGTTTCTCACTTGTTCCTGCTTATTTCTCCACAACAGTGATTTGACATTTTGTGGCTCGGTGGTGGATCTGCATTGAGATTCCCCCCGAGGCAAGCAATTAATCATCTGAAGCAGACATCTGTTGCGCTGAGAAAGCACTCGGGATCAAACCCGGCGAATCTCAGATCAAACGGCAGGTTATCATCGTAGCCTTTACAGAATATCACAAACACACCCGGTTCTGGGAGCGACTCATGCAGCTATAATCCATCCACAGGCTAAGAACTTAATGAGAGATGGTTTAAGATCAACACCTAAAAGGATGAGACTCAGACTTCACTCATAATGTGATAAATATGCTAAAAAATGAACAGCATCACAGAATGAATCATATAGAGTTTTTGACAGCGTTGTGTGAATATCAGCGTCAAAATTTGGGCAGGAAATATTTGCGAAAAATGCATCGCATCAATGTCGAAGCCAGCTGGAAATCTAATGCTCTTGTCTGACCTGATATCATTTTTATTATAATTTATAGTGTATAGAACTGAAAATGTGGTTTCAATTGGTTTCTTTAGAGCAAATATTTATTTATTTATTTTACAGAATGACTTCTGCATCTAAGATGACTCACAGAATATTGTTAGGTGGCTGATTTTGCGGTTCTTTCTGAATTCAGTCATGTTTTTGAATTTGCTGGCTTTGATTTTGTATTTCAGAGTTTGCTGTGGTGTTTTTGAATTTGCCGTCATGTTTTCTGGATTTGCTGAATTTGCTTTTGTGTCTGTGATTTGTGTTTTTGGGTTTCCATCTTTCTGAATTCATTTCCAATTTCTGAATTCATAGGATCAAACTGAGGACCCTGGAACTGTACTGCTTTTTCCATATTTGCTGTTGTGGTTCCTAATTTACTGTCATTTCCAAATGTTGCCAAATTTTATGATGCATTTTTGAATTTGCAGTTATGGTTACAAAACTGCTGCTATTTCTTTGTATTTGCTTTGGGGTTTATTCTCGTTTGCTGTCCTGTTTCCCACTTTGTTTTTGTGTTTCTGAATTTGCTGTGGTGTTTTTGAATTTGCGCTCATATTTCCCAATTTGCTGTCGTGTTTCAGAATTCGCTTTTGCATTTCCCAGTTTGCTCTCATGTTTCCGAATTTGCTGGGTTTTTTTTCCGAATTTGCACTCTTGGCATTTCAGAATTTGCTATAATGTTTTTGAATTTCCTTTTGTTTTTTTATTTATGTTTACCAATTTGCTGTGGTGTTTTTGAAATTCCTGTCACATTTTCTGTATTTGTTGTCATGTTTTTAGATTAATTTTTTTGGGATTTGCTGTCACATTTATCAAATTTGTGTTTCCGAATTTGCTGCAGTTTTTCATTCATTCATCTTCAGTAACTGCTTCATGTTCTTCAGTGTCGTGGTGGATCAGGAACTGATCCCAGGAACCCTGGGCATAAGGTGGGAGAATTAAACCTCGGTGGGAAACCAATCTATATCAAGGCACCATGCGCACACATGATACGACCAGGGACCCTGGAGCTGTGAGATGGCAAAGCTACCCACTAAACTTCCATGCCATTCAGTTTGGCTGCTGCTGTTTTTTTTTTCTTTTTTTTTTTTTTGGACAAAATGCTTCCTAATGTGCTGTCATGTTGCCTAATGTGCTGTCATGTTGCCTAATATGCTGTCATGTTGCCTAATGTGCTGTCATGGTGCCTAATTTGCTGTCCCGCTTCCAAATTTGCTGTTGTGCTTCCGAATGTGTTGTCATGGTTATGAATTTGTGGTCATGTTTCCTAATGTGCTGTCGTGCTTCCGAATTTGCTGTCGTGCTTCCGAATTTGCTGTCATGTTTCCATGCTGTCATGTTTACGGTTGTGTTTTTTGTCATGTTTCTGAATTTGTTATGGTGATTTTGAATTTGCTCTTGCATTTCTGAATTTGCTGTCATGTTTGATATTTAGCTGCCTTGTTGTGTTTTGATATTGCTGTCATGTTCCTGAATTTCCTGTCCTGTTCCTGATGTTCCTGTTTCCATGTTTCCAAACATTTCTATGTTCCTGATGTAGTTGGTTTTACTGTTTTTGGTTTTAGTGTTATGTTTTTAGTTTTGCTGTTGTGTTTTTGCTGTTGCATTTTTGGTTTGCTTATGTTTCGCACTTAAGAGCCTCTGTGTTTATGAGATATGTAAGACAAAAAAAACTACATGGAGGCTAACTCAAAAAATCAGTTAGATAGAGAATCATTTCAGACACGACTGTATAACCAGAAGCATTTCTTCCTCAAATGCAGCCTGGATATTGAACATTTATGACACATCTGATATAAATATTGATGCCTGGAAGATGCACACCGGAGATTTTTTTTAACACATTTTATATGTATATATGTTAACAAGTGTGTCATGATTTTCACATCTCACATGGCTGATGACCGAACACATCTGTTGAGCAATGTCTCACTCATCTCACTACTTCTCACTCCAAACACATGAGCATGTTTGCTTCAGGCCTGCTTTGCTTCTTGGCTCAGGTTTCTATACTACTGCATCATCAGTCAGTGGTCCAACACATTTGCATTCATGATTTCATAATGGAAGTTAAATTTAAAAGTTTTTAAAAAATGAAATGCAATATGTAATAAAATAATGAAATGAGGAAAAAATCAGGTAAATTCACTTCAGTTAATAAATTCTTAATCAATGCAGAGAATTAACATAAAAAAAATGTAACATTGTAAATAATTGTTATTATAATAAAGATTTAATTGATTACGAGGTGAAGGTCAGTATATGTTAAATTGTTTAAAGCAAAATGGCAGGTTGAGGTCTTAATTTTTTCTGCTATGTGTCTACAAATTTGTCCTCTAGAGGGAGACACATGTCCATATTTAGTAAATGTGCAAGCGTAGGACAGTGTAAGGAGATAAAAAGACAAAGTGCAGATAATGTTGTGTATATTTAAGAGTGGAGCAAGTCATGAGTATGGACAGTAATCATTATACACAATGGGAAGTGGTGGGAATGTACGTTATTTATGTGGTAGTAGATTCTTTAGTTACGCCACATAGTAAAGAAAAATTATTGAGCAGAGGTTTAAAGGTTACTGCACTGTAGTTCTGTACTTTTCGTACTTTGGTTCTGTATGTTCTCACTTGTTGCTTGTCAACACCTCATTTTTTTTTTCATTTTTTTTTTTTTTTTACTTTCTAACATTAAAGCAGTTACAAAGTTTGGAAATACTGTTTACCATTTTCAAGGATCTTTCATGTAAATATATTTGTTTATTTGTTTTCTTATTTATTTATGGACAAATTGTACTTTTTTTTTTCTTTTGTTCACTAAGCTACTGTATGACTATTAATTTATCTGGGACTTTATTCAGTCATTTGGTTGTTTGGTTTTTATGTTTGATATTTCATTATTTATTAAGTAATTTATTATTTGTTTCTGAATATGGACATCCTTACAAACTGGATCGTGTGGGGGTTTGGTTGTGTGTATTTTTTTAGCCATTTGTTAAACTACTGTATGAATAAGATTTTTTCTGACTTTGTGAATTAATTAATTAAAATAAATTAAAAACTTGTTATTGACTTTTACCAATTTGCTGTCGTATCTGAGGAATACAACACTTGAGGGGGATGCTATTATAGGAAAATGATCAACTTTGGGGTGGTAACAGTTCTGCCTCTTCATCCTTCCTTATGCAAATAAGCAACTCTTACAATGAATTTTATTCCATCACGAGACAAGTTTTTCTCCTACAGCAAGACATCGAAGAAAGTAATGGAACTGGGGCATGTTAAAGAATTTCTGCTTTCATTTTTGTTATGTATTTTGGATGTTGTTTTGTCTCTTGTTTAAATAGTAATGTGGGTTTATTTGCTCTGGATATCAGACCTGCTTTGAACTTTGCTCTCCTACATAGATGACAAATTGGATTTTAAGTTGTTGTTTTTTTTCCTTAATAAACATGAAGTGAATTGCTGAGGTGTATCCTGCCAAATTTTGGGCCAGTAATTGTACATACAGATTTACCATTTCCAACCATTTGTAGTAATCTGAAAAGCAATTAACACTTGTGCTCATCTGAGGTCAGTGAATTTTCCCCTGTCAAGACTATCAGATCTGGAAGCTTACAATTCATCTCTGGAAAAAGGTGTTATAGGGGGAAAAATGGTATGTGCCAATATTATATTCTCATGTAATATAATATAATATAATATAATATAATATAATATAATATAAATCTTTTAATCATAGTTTTATCATAGTTTGCAATATTTTCACACACACACTCTATTTCCATCTGTCCAGTAAACAAAACTTTAGAGGATTGCCTTCACGTTAATATTTTGACTCACATTCACACTTGTACATGTCCTATATAACTGACACTTGGACTGAAATGTATTTTCAGTGGACTGTGCTGAAAAAAAATAAGAAAGAACATGAAAACAACTACAAACTTTCAAACAAAGCATCTGGAATTTTTTTTTGCTTGATTTTAACTCACTCACTAGTTAGGTCACTTAACGTTATCTATACATATAGTTAGTTAGTTAGTTAGTTAGTTAGTTAGTTAGTTAGTGCCTGTTATGCCACTGGCATGTAGGGCAGCAACAAAGGTAATCCACTCATGTCTGGCCTGGGCCAGCTTCTGGATGGCGCCCCAAGTGTGGTTTATGTTCTTTAATTCTCCTTCTACTGTCCGTCTCCAGGTGTTTTTTGGTCTTCCTCTCCTGCGTTTGCCCTCCGGTGTCCAGTGAAGGGCTATGCAAGTGATATTTTCTGGTTCTTTCCTTAGCAAGTGCCCAATCCACCTCCACCTTCTTCTTATTATGATGGTCCCGATGCTGTCCTGATTACAAATAGCAAGCAAGCAATTACTCATTAGAGATGGTGGCCAGAAAATTCGCATGATTCTTCTCATGTTCTTTGTGCGGAAAACAGAGAGCTTATTCAGGTCACAGTCTGTTATCCTCCAGCATTCTGAGCCATTTAACAGTGTGGAAAGCACACAGCTCTGGTACAACTTCATTTGGTCTTTGTGCTATACTGCTGGGACCTCCAAACAATATTCAGCATTCTGAAAGCATTTCTGGTCTTGCAAAGACGATTCTTTATGTCACTGTCCACTCCTCCATCATATCTGACATTACTGCCCAAGTAGGTGAACTCCTTATTCATTGGTTTCATATAATTGATTTTCTCCATTCACCTGCACTGGTGATGGATTTGGGATGTTGAGTGTCATCACCTCTGTCTTCTGCAGGTTGATCCTCAAACCTATCTGTTCAGCATATGTATTGAGGTGGTATGTCTTCTCCTGGATGTGCTGGTATGTGTGGGAGATAAGAGCCAGATCATCTGCAAAATCCAGATCTTCAAGTGTAGAGAAGAGCGTCCATCTCACACCTCTTGGCTAGTCTTCTGTTGTTCTACCCAGTCAATAGCAATGTTAAAAAAGAATGCTGACATTACACAGCCCTGCCTCACGCCAGTCTTCACATGGAAACGGAGGTCACGGTTAAAGACCCTCCATGTCAAGTTGTTGTAGAAGCTTTTGATGAGAAGGACGATATCTTGTGGTATTCCATATGCACTGGGGATGCGCCAAAGGCTATCTCTGTGGATGCTATCAAAAGCTTTCTCAAAATCCACAAAGTTGATATATAGTTGCCTCTGACATTCTGTGCACTGTTCAATAATGTTCTGCAGTACAAAAATTTGATCTATACATCCTCTTCCTTTCCGGAACACTGTTCCTTTAGGAGATGTTGGTCAACTGCATCCGATTAACCACTGGATTATGATTTTTGCTAGGATCTTGCTTGGTATGGACAGAAGTTTTATTCCATGCCAGTTGTTGCAGCTGCTAGGGTCACCTTTCTCTGGGATCTTCACAATGATGCCTTCTAACCAGTCTGTTGGTATCTTTTTTCATTCCATATTGCTGTAAACAGTGGGAGAAGCATCTTGGCTGAAAGCTCTGGGTCTGCCTTGAACAGATCTGCATTCAAGTTGTCCAGGGGCTTTTCTGTTTTTGAGGGACATTATTGTTTCAATGATTTCTTCCTTCTCTGATGGTGCAGTGTTGATATCAATATCATGCTCTGCTTCCAAAATGTCAGCTTCAGATGTTGGTGGTAGCCTGTTCAATACTTCACTGAAGTGCTCAGTCCAGCATGCGTCAATTTCTCTTTCTGATGTCAGTAGTTGTCCATATTTGTCTCTGATTGGTGTGTCTTTATTTCCACACTATTTGCCACAGATTATCTTGGTTATTTTATACACCTTCCCTTGTTCTCCCTTATTAGCTGCTTCTTCTGCTTGGCTTGCAAGGTCATCCATGAATGCTCTTTTGTCTGACCTTACCAATCTCTTCACTTCTCTATCTGCTTGTTGGTAACTCAGTTTGTATCTCTCTTTCAATGTCTCTGATTTAGCATCCAAGAACTGTTTCTTCAATCCTCTCCTGGTATTGATGGCCTGCAAGGTGTCAGCTGTGATCCATTCCTTCCTTTTCTTTTCCTTGGTACCCAAGCACACTTCGCTTGTCTGAAGGTATGCTTCTTCGATGTGTTCCCACCTGGTGTTTATATCTTGTTCTTCAGACTGTGTGTGGTCTTCCATAGCTTCTAGTGCTTGATATTTCGTTTTTAGCTTTTGTAGTTTCTCCACATCTAATTGCTACCTTCCAGGTCTTTTGCCACCTGTCTTCCTTAGCTTATCTTTAACTGTTGCTACCACCATATGGTGATCGCTGCCAACATCGGCTCCCCTCTTAACTCTGACATTCGGGAGTGACCCTCGCCGGATACCATTAATCAGAAAATGTAAAAAACAGAGTACAACACTGTTTCTCCTGTACTGGTTCTGAGTCTTCCTGAACCTGTCCATCTGCTCTCACTGATTCCCAGTATATGTAAGTTGTAACGTCTCATTTCTGATGTTACCTGACCTAGCTTGCCTGTGTCATACATTGTCCTCACATTCCAAAATCCTATCCTGGTCTTGGTTTTGGCATTCAGGACTTCCGCCTTCCTGGCAGTAGCTTCCATTAGGCTTTTGCCACTGCCATTCATCCGAATATCTTGCAATAACTCTGAAGGCCCATTACATCCAGTAGTCTTAGTTTCTTTTGTTGCTGTTGCCATAACAAAATATGTTTTTCCAGAACTGGGTTGTTAGTCCAGTGTCCAACCCCCAACCTGGAGGACCAGGGATCACTCTTAGTCTGATCTCTACCTTTTGACCTGTCTGGCATTGGTGGCCCTACCAGGAGCACAAGGCTCCAGCCAGCATAGCTCTCTGGGTCACTGAGACACGCAAGCATGCAACCACTACAAGGTAGTGTACTGTTTGTACACTTTTCTGGCCACAAGCAATTAGTAGAATGTTAGTCCACAGCACAGCACTACATGTTTAAAAGTTAAGTTTGATAAAGTAATTGGTGAGTAAACGTTTATACTGACAGAAACACTGGTCATTAGCACCGTTGCTTAAAAATATGGACACGTTTAGTGAATAACCATACAAGCTAGAGGTCTTTCGTGTGAGACTACTGTGACCTAACAGATGCCTATGATTGGCTAATGTCACTCTAATCAACATAAGTAAGGATATGTTTATTTAATACTTATATAAGGGGTCTCCTGTTTCAGTACTTTGTTACTAAGTTGAACAGTTTACTCTTTGTGATTTCTCAGTAACATGATGAGGTATTTTTTTCGCCGGTGGGGGGGGGGGGGGGGGGGGGGGGGGGGGGGGGGGGGGGGGGGGGGGGGGGGGGGGGGGGGGGGGGGGGGGGG